>CAJGYO010000016.1:75535015-75841512 GCA_904845875.1 Miscanthus lutarioriparius | reverse complement strand
AACTTCACAATGCTATACTACAAGTCAACCTTCCTAGCAATCATAATCCACCCCTCGTTACAATACTTGCAAAAATAAATCGATCATGAGCCTTTTCCAAGGCCAACTCAGCAAGCATAAGTGGATCAACCCCAAAGCTATTGGGAAATGAAGAGTGGCGCAAAGATCATGCTATATGTGTTGAATAACCTTACCGAGGTGCGGCCGTTCATCAAGTAAGTTCTCAACGAACTTATTTCAATATCACGTCATCACTAATGCGCATCCAACCCCATTGATTCTCGTTCGGACGGGGAATTTGTTCGTGAATTCGGCATCAATCAAGGGATCCTACCTCGCATGAACAAGACACCCTTGTTTGGCGGGAGTGCGGGAGCGAGGAGGCTGATTTCATTTCTTGGTTCAAACAAAAGGTAATGTCCAATTTAGCTCGTCACGTTTGATCGTCCAAGGTGATCGTCACGTTTGATTAATATAACGATCTATCATGATTCACCTTGCAGGCCAGACCGATTAGGTCCATGAGCGACGAGTTGAAATAGGTTGCAAGCGGTTTGTGATGTTAGGGTGAAGTCATTTACCGGCTATGGCGTGAACGGATATCGCTTCCACACAAGTTACTGAGCGATTCGCCCAAACGAAAAACCACAAATAGCGGAGTTTGTACGCCCGCATTGATGGCCTTGACTATCATGGTAGAGTTGAGGAAATCTATGAACTCTCATTTCATGGAGCGAACCTCTTAAACTTTGTCATGTTCAAATGCCTTTGCGTTTAATCCTCGATCAACGAGACGAACCCCTCATCTTGGGCTAGTGGAGATTCGAGAAGATTCCATCTATCCCCGAAAAGATGTCTACATTGTGGCTCAACAGGCCGTGCGGTGTATTATACTCGATACGCCAACCAAGACAAAGAGGATCTTAAGGGTTGGGCTATTGTGCAGTGTATCTCCACATGGTAAACTACCTTCCCCAAACGATGATGATTACAACTTCAACGCAAAACACATATGATGGACGGTTCTATCAAGAAGATGGGTACTGCCGGGCATGTTTGAGATAGTCTTACCAAGCAATCGAAATGGAAGTAGACAGCTAAAGCGGTTGATGACGAGGTCGATGGAGATGTGGTGGTAAATGCCAAGGACATAGCAATGCTTGAGCGATTACTTCTAGGCAATGACGACGATGACAACATAGAACCTTCGGATAGTGTTGCCCATTTGGACAATTTTGATAAAGTGATGATGAGACCTATGATCCCAATCATGAAGATTATTCCTAATACATGTAATACTATGGTTTTTTAATTTGTGTTTTGTTTATATATTTTGAATCTATTTCTAATATATGTACTAATTAGTCTTGTTCATTCTTTGTGATTGCGGTGATTGGACAATGATGGCGAGTAGTAGCGCCCACGCCGTGACACGCCCTCGGTTTCTGGGAGAGACCGCCCCCTCCTCCGAGGTGAGGGTCGCTGCCCTGGGCGGCGTCCGTAGGAGGTGACGAGAGGAGGACCAGGGGCAGCCGTCGCAGGAGGCAGCGGTCTCCTCCCTCGACACATGACGAGGTGCTGGAGGAGGAGCATGTGACGCCACGGCCTCGTCCTCATCGGAGGACGAGAGGGGTCAGCAGACGAGTGAGGGAGACGAGGCGCTCGAGGGCGAGGGAGAGGGTACCACTACCCGGACTCTCTAAGAGCGAGGTCCCGCGAGCCTCCCTCCGTTCCGCTTCCTCACAACCCTTGATGATTCGGCCTATGGCAAAGAGGTAAGTAACTATGGATGTTATCACAACTACTTCATAAGATTTGTTGGAAATCTTAAGAGAAACTGATAAATTTTCTTAATCACTTGTGCAGGGTCTGGTTGATTTTGTCGGGTACTCCAAAGACGCACTTCATGCCGAGCATCCTTGATGTTTTGTGCGAGAAATGGTACCCGGCATTGTGCAACTGTCCAAAGAGCCGGTGGCTGGAGCCGGCCTCCAATCGATAGGATAAGTACGCCGCTGGTCACAGATGACACTTACCGCAACAAGCGAGGAGCGTAGTATTGGCGGAGTTTTGGGTAAGTCTCTCGCACAACATTGCTTAATACATCGCATTCATTGGTTAAATCTTTTATTGAAATAATGAATGGATACATTGGTTTTGTATGCTGTGAGTAAATATTTCAAGGCCGAAGAAGGACTTGAGGCCTGGAAGCGGATCGGCGGCCGTAGCTTGTAGGAAGTACGTCACCGAGATGCACCACCATGGGCGGCGTCCAGGCCCACATAGACTACTACTGGTCGGTGCTTAGCAAATTCCTCCCAAGCCTCAAGCAAGACGGATTACACGCCGACCCGGGACCAAGTACTTGAGGTAGGCGAATAACATTCATAATGATTCGTTTTGATATTAAGTAGGTTCAATTTCATCTTCTTATATGTCAAATACTCGATGACTTGTAGGTGATTCCTCTGGTGGTGCCGATCGTATCCGAAAGTCTTTGGGCCATGATCGTGGACAAGTGGTTATCACAGGACTTTGTTGACACGCACGAGAGAGGCGTGAAGAAGCAGGTGTCGATGAGGCAAGGTCCAACTCACCATCAAGGCACCGTAGCCTCTCCGGATACAAACAAGCATACGTAAGTGATTTCTTTCATTTATTTTGACGCTCAATTTCGCTTTGATTTCTCACCATCTTCCCATCTTTCTCGCAGGGAGGGCTGCACACCCAGGCGAGGAGGTCTCGGAGTTCTCTGCGTGGGCTATGTCCCACATGGGCGGCGTCGTCTCTGTCTCCTTCGACCCGCTTGCCCGCCCGATCAGACTCCGACCCAAGCGTGTACACTAAAGTCCAAGAGTACACGTCAGCAGTAAGGGAGATCTATGAGGAAGATTACAATATGCGACCGAGCCCATTGATGCGTGAGGCGATCATGAGGCTCGGAGGAGGCAAGAAGCTGCAGGCGGTGTGGATTGCAGACGGCGCCATCGACTCCACCACTGTTCCCTCCCTCGACGCTATCCGAACACGGAGCACGAGCTCCAGCCAACCCATACGTCCATGGCCTTCTCCAGCACTGCACCAGGTCCAAGCACTCTAGGTAATTCCTGCTTTACTCGTCGTACATAGATATTTACACACCTAAATTAGATTTGCATTACTGATACATTGGAGTGAAATATTGCAGGCCGAGCTGCAAGAAACAAGAAGGCAAAGTCAAGAGCAGAACGCGGAGCTGACCGCACAGCTGCAGGCCCAGAAGGTCGCGTTCGAGGCCGTGCAGAAGCAGATGGCGGAGATGATGGTGATCATGCAAAGTCTTGGGCAAGCATCGGGTGTACCTGTGCAGTTTTTAGCTCCTCCACCTCCTACTCCTGCAGCTACTCCTGTAAGTATGAAAGTTCACTTTTCGCTTGTGCTTTGCATGTATGTCGGCGTTCGTGCCGTTGTGGATGTCGACGTTCGTGCCGTCGTTTCTTGCAGGTTTTGGAAACCTCCCCGTGCAGGGGAGGTGCTGCCGAAATTTTCAATTGAGTCTAATCTTTTTGTATTCCTAGATTACTAGATGCAATCTCTAAGTTCCAAAACTGTTTTCCCGGATTACTCACACATGCAATCTCTGCTCCTTTGTGCAGCTTCCGTCCGCGGGTTCCAATCAACCCGCTAGTGCGTCACCGGGTGATCCTGTTTTTCCTTCACCATCGTCTCATAGGCTAGCTTGATGAGGACTCGTGCTAGGTGATGGGGTTGGACTTTAGCGTGATTTGTGATTTATGGTTGTGACTTGTGCTTGGATTTCATTAACTTGTCGTAATAAACATGTGAATGATGATGAACATGTGACTTGTCATTGTAATATATTGTGATTTGTGGTTCACAATTATGGTTGTGATATATTGTGAGAAAATGGGTTTTGTGTGATATATATATATGTATATATATGAAATGCTTGTCTCGATGGAATGCAAAAAACAAAAAAAAAATTCTGTCTCTTTGCCGAGGGCAATGACGAAGGCCCTTGGCAAAGAAGGGTCCTTTGCCGAGGGCCCTAGCAATAGCCCTCGGCAAAGATTTTTTTTAAAATCCTAAAAATCAGGCCCTCGGCAAAGGTTTTTTTAAAAAAAACTATTTCTTAGCCGAGGGCCAGCCCTCAGTAAACAAATTTTTTTTAAAAAAAAACCTTTGCCGAGGGCCCTTGCAATAGCCCTCAAGCAAAGTTTTTTTTAGGAAAATCACTGAAAATTTCTTTGCCGAGGGCGTGGAGGAGGCCCTCGGCAAAGATTTAAAAAATTCTTTGCGAGGCCGGCCCTCAAAAAAAAAATTCAAAAAACCACTTCTTTGTTTGAGGGTCGGCCTCTGAAAGAAAACCGCCAACGGCCACCGGCGTGGCGGGTTCTTTTCTTTGCCGAGGGCCGTTCGGCCCTCGGCAAAGGCTTTTGCCGAGTGTCCGATAAAGGGCCCTCGGCAAAGACCCCTTCAAATCTAAAAATTCCCGAGGGTCTTTGCGAGGCAGCCCTCAAAGAAAGCCTTTGCCGAGGGTTTCGGTCCCTTGCCGAGGGCCAGAGCATGCGAGTCCAGTAGTGACCGAAGGAAAACAGGGCACACATGGAATCAACCAGCGCTAAGCTAACCCAATTAGCATTTGAAAATTGAAATACTAAGCAAGACTACAGCTAAAGGAAACACCAGAGAATTACACCTGCCAACCACAGCCAGGCATTTAATTGTAGACGGAGGGGAGGCTCCTAGAGTAGATGGGAAGGAGCGGAGGATGCATGCTTGCATTCCAGCAGAGAAACCCAAGTCGTTGCCTAATGATGGTGGTGGGCGTGTAGTAATTAACCCAGTCAAATTAACATTTGAATCTACTGCTAGATCATTTTTCAAATTACAAACTTTGGAGGGAAGATGGCTGGCTGGGTGATGGATGAGTTCATTAGTGGAGGGAGTAATTAATTATATATACTGCTCACAAATACGTAGTTCAAGTGTGTGGTCCAACTTTCTTCTGCTTTTAAAGTGTGCATGCAGCGTTGCAGGTGATTTGCGCTCCTGCCAAAAAAAAAAACTCTTCCTTTCAAAGCACTAGATAGAGTATTATAAAAAAAGGGACCCTGTGTATTGGTTTGTTACAATAGGAAATTATACCCTACCTGAGTACCTGACCATATGCAAAATTGGCCAAAAGCTAGATAGTGCCATGAATCTCCTAGAACTAAAAAGAATGAAGCGTGGATATTTTTTTTATGCGACATTTGTTTTGGTTCGTCCGTCTCGCTTATGCTCGTGATCCGCTCTCCTTACAGGAAAGAAGCGTCGCTGCAAGGAAACAAAACCCGCTCCCGTGAATCTGGCGGGCCGCCGCCGCCTCTTATCGCGCCCCACCCTGCGCTCGTGCTCGCCGCGCGCCGCCACACAGCATGCATCCCCGGATGCGACACCAAAGCCGCCGCCAATGGACGCGCCGAGGAGGCTATGGATCCCTCTCAGCTCTGAACCAACCGCCTCTTGCTGTTTCTCCGCGGACATGGTGAACCGCCGCGCTGGCACCCGCAGCCTCGCCGTCCGCCACCGTATGCGCAGACGGACGTCAGCGTCCGCAGCCGCCACGCCCCACCCCGACCGCGTTCTCCCGCCCCCAAGCCGCTGTTCGTCCAGCAGGGCTCCATCCAGCGTGGATCTGCTCACTGGCACCTTGATCTGAGATGCCTTCTCTTGTTGATCCCTCCACTGAACCTCCTCCAAAGGTATTATTTTCATCCCTCCTTCACTTGACGGAATCTCCTGGTTTGTTATTTATCCTTAATAGTTGGAACTCGACAGATTGATTTATGAACATGTGTGCTGGTTTAGCCATGATCTCTTGAACTTGATGTATATGAACAGGTGTATCGATCTAAACAATCCACATCGAGTTGTTATTGCACTGTGCTTAGGGGTTAGTTGGATCTGATATCTGAATACAGTATTATGTGATCTTAATGGTTTAGCTGGTGGCTATCTGCTTCCAGAATTGGTGCAAGATGGAAACAAAGGAGCTGGCGAAGGGACGCTTTGCCATTTGCGAGCTTCAGGCAAAGGTAATTGGCTTGGATTGTTCTTGAGACTCTCAAAACGCATGAGACTGTGTGCTGAACCGATTTCATAGCTATGTTGTACTGGTTGTTTCATAGCATTGGAAGGAGGATGCTGGTGGTCACAAGCCCCTTCATTTCTTCTGTTTTCACATGACCTTATCTGAATCTACTCTATTCAGTGATTCAGTGCAAATTAATGGCTGTTATTAATGTGTCTCAATTCAGTGCAAATGCCAGTAGATGAAACTATCACAGGATGCATTGTTAATGCTGTTACTTACATTGTCATTGTCCTTATTGTTCTTGTTGTACATTTTTTAATGTTTTGAAAAAAAATCTCATTAATTTGCAGTGAGCAGTACAATTATCATGAAAACAAATTAGGCTTATAACTTTTTTGTGCCGATAACTGATTATATTTCTTTGCACATGGCTCTGTCTGAAAAGGCGAGAGCAATGGAAATGTAACTGCTAAAAATTCTGGAGGCTCCCTAGGAAGATGGTGGTACAAGATGTACCTGCCAAAGTTCTTTATGCACCTCTGCGGTAAATCCGACTGCTTGGACAGAGGGTTAGGCTGCTGTCGTACAAATGGTATGTCTTATTTTTTCCACATGGTTTTCGGTATTACTGATTAGTCCATTTGATGCATCATATCTTGAGATTAAGGTTAAGTTATTAAATTTTGATATTGTTTTGAAGAAAAAATGAAATTGGGAGAATTTTAGAATAGCAAGTGGGTATTAGAAGAACCTGCAAGAAAATGTATGTTTTCAGGCATTGTTGAATGAAATTTTAAATTAATATCCCCGGATGCGACACCAAAGCTAATTAGTGCATGTGCATTTGTACGAGCATACCAACCTCCTAAAGATTCAGCATCTATTAGTAAGTGTCCTATTTTCATTACTAGTGAAGCAAAATTATTTCCAATGCTCTAACAGGTGTCTATTTTAATTGCTTCCCAATAATCTGATGCCATGGATTGAGGTAACAGATTGAACAAACCTAAAATCCTTATATAACTTCTTATTCAATGTTAAGAAGACTTTAGGATCCTTGCCAATCATGCCACAGAGAGGCAGACAAAGTTAGTACTCATTTTCATCATACTATGAATGTTTGCATACTTGATATTAGACACCAGAACGAGTTTGTTAATTTGCTCTCCCTTTTTTTCCATGCCCTCCATCTTATTAGTTTCTTGGAATGCCTGAGAGTAAACAACACACCATGTTTACTAATTTAGTTTCTCATTTTTCCTCTTCTATTCATAAATTTATATCATTTAATCTTTCTTCTAGGCTGATTGTTTTCCGGTTACCTTTTGACATAATGTTTCAATTATAATATGTCTGATTATTTACTTGCATGATGGATGTTTCAAGCTAGATTGGTCACTGTATCAATGATACCAGCTAATTAGTTTCTTTGGTTACTGTCTATTATTTACTTGTTCGATGTATGTTGCCTTTCGGGGATAGAATAGGACAATGTTGGTAAAATAGTTTTATTGGGTCATTTTGTCAAATTACTTTACTGTGATGATGATTATGATAGACCCTTAATGTTTTTTTAAATTGTCATGGTTACTGGTGCTGATTTTTACGTCCAAGAAAAAAAATGTACCTCAACATAAGCACATGATATCCAGCTAATATGGCTAACCATTGGTTGCTAAATGTGATAGCTTCTACTTGTGACACTTTCATCACTCAAGTAAAAAATTAGGTGCGATTATGGTTTTTGAACATCTTTGAATGTTTAGTATGCAATTTGAAGAATTTTTAATCCTCTATTTGTTTGTCTTTGCAGTCTGTAGTTTCACTTGCGTATCATTTGTAAGTTGATCCTATAAACTTTTAGATAAACATATAGACGCTAATTGTCTTCTATTTGATGGTTATTGTTTATGTTTTACCTTATTGGACGCTTTCCATGGGTATGCCTCTCCTGTTAAAGCAATAAAAAAATCTCATGTGGATGATTAGCAATGGCTCACGTCTTTGGGTCTTTGTACTCATTTATCACTCTATTCGGTGCTCACCTTTGCTCCAAAGACTCAAATGGTAAAAACAACAAATTTTCTACACAAGTGCACATTTCATCATAGCTTTAGTTTATGTGCACATTCCATCTTATCTTGATTTCTTTGCTATTGACTGCACTTCATCGTTCACTACTATAGTGCTCTCTCATGATTTGGCTGATAAGTTTTTTGGATACATCATGAGATAAATGGAAATGCTCATCACATGCATAACTTTTGCACTTTGCAGGCTCCCTTTCTGGTCTTACGCAAAACCGTTTCTTAATTGTTGGTTAGTATTGCCATGGTTTAATAGAGGTGCACATGTATATGAGCATTTTTGTGAGGCCAATGATTGTAAATCAGCAAATTTGTGTGCTTCTGATATATTCCAATGAAGGATGAATCAAGTAGGTATGATGATGTAATTTTAGCTGCACAGAGATACATTGAGCAAAATGGATCAAAAGCGTTTGAGAATCTTGTTAACAAGGTATTATCTGTTTCCTGTTAAATGTACCATTCTCATTTGTGAAAATGGTGGCCACTTGGCACCAGTTAGTTTGCTTGTGCTGTGAGAAGCACAACAAAGTGCCTCTACAGTCTACAGTGATGATAATGGCCTAATGCTTAATGGTATTGCAGTGTGGTTTTTTTTCTATGCATACTACGGAATTTTACAGTGGAGTTGGTGAGCCTGCGACGCCACGCTCTCCGTGACTATGTTAATTTCTCGAACTTTGTATTTTGGATTAAATGTCACTTTAACATCAGTATTTAATTTCACAAAGATTATTATCTTATCATACGATTCGTGTATTTTTAGTACAAAAGTTTAATTATCCTATACCAACGCAAGGCAGGCTACCTAGTGAACGGAGAAAAGAAGAAAACAATAAAACTTTGTCCAAGGTTAGGAAGGAGTACTACGACACAAGACTACAAGAGACACAGAAGTGGTTGGCCCCACTCCAGAGAAAAGAAGGCAAATGCAAAAAAATTAAAAATTGGGGGAGCATAGCTAGCAGATGGCAAGAGATGATAGGTCGGCGAACATCCCATATAATTAACCCCCTAATTTCCTCCTCCCTTTCCAACACTTGCTATACATGTATATATATCTCTCTCTCGCCCTCGACTCTGCTCCCCCCTTCCTCTTCCTGCAGGCCGCATACGGACGCCACCAGCAGCAGCAGCGATCAAGCGTGCGCGCGATGGCCATGGAACTTCCTCTCATCCTCGGCGACGGCCCGGACGCCGCCCTCTTCTCCTCCCTCTGGTCCTCCTTCCCCGACGATCTGCAGCAGCCCCCGCAAGAGGTACTCTTTCTTCTTCTTTTTTTCTTTAGCCAGCCATCAATCCCTCTCTAGATTACTCCTTGTGCCGCCGCCGCATTTCCCTGTTCTTCTTCTTGGCCGGTGGCCGGCGGCCGCCATGGGACGATGGGTCGATGTCGGTGGGGCATGGCCGCCGCAGGGGATCTCCTCACCTCCTTGCACCGCCAGCGTCACATTTACTACCACTAGCTACCGTGGTCAAGGGGGGTTAGGCAGGCGGGCGGCGAATTAGGGCGGCGGGGTGCTCCGGCTCCATCCAAACACGCCTTGACACTTGTTTACCGTGGTGGAATTCTTCTCCTCCCCTCCCTAATCTCTCTCTGTCATGGTCCTGCATGTTCGGCTCGCCTCGTGGAAAAATCACACTCCCTCCTGGCTCCTGACATCCTCCTTCCCAAACTTCTCTTTCCGTCTGCTTCGGGTTGGTTGGTTCACACTTGTTTTATTATTTTTTTTCAACCAAAAGAAAAGAAGGAAAGAAAAGTCTGGGCACTGTGGCGAGATGCTGTTCAATGATGGTGTTGTTCTGCCTTGGGCCCCTGCGTGTGACTCTGATTTCAGACGCTTTTCTTTTTCTTTTTCCTCCTCCTTTTTGATTGATGCATGCCTATGCCTATTTGTTTTTTATCTAAGAAAAAGTTTTGTTTTTTTTAAGTAGTTTTGGTTTTTTTGGGGGAGAAGAGGGTGGATTTGTGCTCCCAAGTCTCCAACGGACTTGAGTAGGTGGTTGTATGGTGCAATCATTTGCAGGAATCCAAATCATTCGCTCTCTAGATCGTGCCCTGCCATGTCTCTGTCCACCCATCACCTTGTGTTCCGCGACGTCTCTCTCTTGCAATCTCAAGCCACGGAGATAGATTTGCTTATGGATTTCATATTTTCGTTTTAATTTGTTCCAATTTCGATTTTTTCTATGCCGCAAACTGCTTGTGCAAGTACAAAAGGGAGAAAGAACTGACCTTGTTGAATCGTTTAATGGTGGTGGAGCAGAGCGTGGCGGAGCTGAAGCAGACGCTGCTGGCGACGACGATGGAGCTGGAGGCGGCGAGGGAGGAGCTGAAGCGCAAGGAGCAGAGCATCGCCAAGCTGGCCGAGCTGGTCCGCGAGGTGGCCAAGGAGCGCGACGACGCGCGGGACCAGATGCAGAGTCTCCGCCTCCTGGCCGCCCAGGCGGCGGCAGCTGCTGCGGCGGCACCCGCGCCGCCGCTCGTCACTTCCAGCTTCACCGACTCCGACTGCAGCCTCGTCTCGTCCCCCGTCGACCCCTTCTTCGACCCCGTCACCTCCGCCGACAGGCGCGGCAAGCTCAGCCCCGCCACTCCCCCGGCGGCGTCATCGGCGGTGGCGCCCAAACGGCAGTGCCAGCCCGGAGGCGGCGGCGTCGGCGTCGGGTCGGCGGCCGACGCCGTGCTTGACATGCTCGCCAGCAAGAGGCCCCTGCCGCACAAGGGCCGCCTGCTGGCCGCCGTCATGGAGGCGGGGCCTCTGCTTCAGAACCTGCTCGTCGCCGGGCAACTCCCGCGGTGGCGCAACCCGCCCACAGTGCGCGCCCCAGACACGCTCCCTCTCGGCGCCGCCCGCGCCGGGTACGTCGGCGCCCCCGTGGCCGCCGCCGGCTCCGACGCCGTCACGCTGGCCTCCAGCGCCTGCATGAAGCGGCCGATGTCCATGCTCCCGCTGACGCCCATGCTGCCCGCCGCCAGCTGCTCGCCGGGCTTCATCGCCAAGCGGCAGAGGCTGCACTGACAGCCTCTGGTCGCCGGCCGACGGGGTGGGCCCACTCACCAGTGACGGCGGGATCCACCGTCTTCTATTGATGACGATGAGTGAAAATGTTTCCACAAAGCCATGGTGGTTTAGCTGCTAACTGCATAGTAGTGTTCTTGAGTCATAGAAGTAACTAAGTATAGTCAGATGCTGAATTATGATAATGTGATCCATGTGAATAGCAGGGTTTTATCACACTTGCTCGGGTTTTGTTTTTTCCTGTTCTCTTCCATTTTTCATTTTTGGGCATGTCACTGTCGTCTTAAGGCTGTTCATAGCTTGACATGGGAGCATGATTAGAGCCAACATTTCTTCCTTTGTGGTGAGGATCTTGGTTCAGCTGGTTTCATGCCCACAGCCGATGGCTTGGCTTTGGCTTGGAGTCAACAAATTTATCTATCTATCTATATATCTATCCTTTACTGCAGCTTGTTCTTGAAATGTTCTCTGCAAATCAATATCTGGGTGTTAATGTTACCAGATATACATCTATGATGATACACTTGTCCAATGTTCCAAACCAAAGTAACTGTGCATGGCAGTTGGATAAACAAGGACTCGTTTAGTTTCTCCCCTAAAATTTAGTCTCTATCACATCGGATGTTTGACACATGCATGGAGTATTAAATATAGACTAAAAAATAACTAATTGCACAGATTGCGACTACTTTGCGAGACGATTTTTTTAAGCCTAATTAGTTCATGATTTGACAATGTGATGCTACAGTAAACATGTGCTAATGTCGGATTAATTAGGTTTAATAAATTCTATCTGGCGGATTACCGAGGACTGTGTAATTTCACCGGCATTTGTTTAGCAAATACTCCTCTTACACTAGAAATATAGTGCCATGGCAGGTGCCAAAGTTTGGTTGAAGTGTTCCATTGACAAAGAAAGAATATTCTAGTATCAGAAGAGACAAGTGTTTATCCTTTGCTAAAGCTTGTCCTCGAGACACGAAGCTTGTTCTCGCCTCGTTAAATTATCTATGTAAATTGGGCAGAATATGGGTGACGAACCGCGGCGCCGGATTTAGGACGCGTTGAGCGGCTAAATGCATTGCATATCCCAACATACCTTTTCAACACCAAGAACTCCCTCCAAGGAACCCACAATCCTTGACCATTTCAATTCTTTTTTAGAGAGCCTCCCCTAACTGCTGTCTTATACTACTTAATCTCGGTAGATTAGACTGCTAAAGCTAGGTCTCACATGAGCAGATGGAAGACGGTTCTTGTTTCCTACTCTCATCATATGCAAACAAATCCAAATGCTAGTAAACAAAACTTCAGCAAGTACGTTTTCAGATTTCCAAGCTAAAACTGACAGCATGTTGTGGAACAGAATACTGGTAACCTCAGACAGAGCACATACGACTATACAAATACTACGAGGAAGGAATGGAGATACGGTAGTTCAATTCACAAGGTACCTGTAGTTACACAGCAATTTTCTTCTTCCTGAAACAAATAAGCACCTTCCATTTCATTACAGAGCCAAACTTAACTCTTTTTGTTGAGCACATAGACCATAAGCTTTGTATCATAAAAAAAGCTGTATGAACATAAAGGAATCTACTTACAAGTTATCATGTCGCCACTAAATGATGCTTTCTGCATTAACCTTTACGGAGTCTCCAAAGTAATCATCTGCATGCCTGCACCTGCAGCAACTGAAGAACAATCATGCCAAGGCAACATCAGGAAGAGCATGCTGCTCCTGCTAGTACGGGCTGATGAGTGGAGTGCAAATAAGGCTTTGCTTGTATTGATTACATGGTTTTCATCACTCCAGTGCCATTTGCATGAGGGATGCAAACAATATAGCATATTTGTTGGTAGTGCTTGAGGAGGCCATGTAGGCAAGAAGCAAATACTGTACAGCTAGACTAGTGAAGCTGCAGGACTCCCTGAATATGACTAATCCTATCTATTCCGTGGAGTTTGCAAACGGCTAACCAGCCAAGCTTTGTGAGTTTTGACATAATTAGCCACCAAACAATAGAGCTTTGATCAAAATCATCTCAGAAGAGGTTGGTTTTCACCTTTCCAGGCCACCGGTCACTCGTTTGTTTGTCTGAATAATAAACAGAGTGTTATTTGTCAAAAGAATGAGAGGGATGATTGTATGTTCTCGTCATGCCCGAAGCATTAACAAGTGCCAGTGTATATTTACACCAATGTAAGTATATAAAACACTCTGATAAACCACTGCTAACTGATTTCACAGGATAAATCGTGCATCCTAAGTAGAAATGCTGGCTGCATTCCGTAGAAGATGCATATCTGATCGCAGTGTTGGTAATGTTGGAGGGCAGGTAGAAAATGTTGAAGAGTTGGCCCATATGATACGAGGCAATGTGATTCCTTCCTAATCAGTTCTCAATGGACACACTACACACCTTTTCTCTGCTGATGCTTGAACCAACCAAAGACGCTTGTGGCAGCAATGGTGGTAACAGGACAACTAGAGCAGAAGTGAACATCAGTATCTGTAATTCAGCATCCTAAAATCCTAATATGATGGTTGTCTTTAAGGAACGTTTTTTTTAATAAGCATGGCTTGCCGCCTCCTTTGTGGTAAATGATGCAGCAGTACAAGCCTAACAGATCATGTTTCAACTATGGTCAGATATGATGATACTGATGAAATTGTGTGTGTGTGTGTGTGTGTGTGTGTGTGTATAACAGTGAACCCACTGATGCAGAATGAGGGAATGTATGCGAAGATTGTGAACAAGTAAATTCTATTGTAAGTAAATCTCTAAACTTCATCAAGGACATTCATCTCCATATACCTCAACACGTCGCTGATCTGTCTGAATCAGCAGAAGCATTTCCAATCTGCACACATGTTGTTTCGACAAGGCACAGAACACTAGCTCATCTGCATATGGAAGAGCCTCTCAGAGGATTTTGTTTTTGCAATCATGTATGCTGAATGTAAAAGGATTCAAAAGTACTGGAGAGATCAGGAACTGCAGGTTCGGCTTTGTTGATGCATAGCTGCAGAATTTCGGGTTTCAGTGTTTCTAGCATTATAACTGATCTTAAACTCTGCAGGTGGCATGTACCAACATGTGACGAATGCTGACAATCTCACACTGCGAGGCACAAGGAGTCGTTCAGTTGAACATGCAAGCAAGAACGGAATGGAGATGGATTCGCATCACCTCACCTCACCGCGCCTAGCTCCTCTGCTCTGCTCCGGGCCACAGGCCCACAGCCAGCCGCGCGCTCGCCTCGTCCTCGCCGTCGTCAGGGCGCGCGTCCAGCCCGCCCGCTCCTCGATCTCTCCAGCGCGGCGGTGAGTTCGCCGCCCGGCCGCCGTAGGGTACGTAGGTAGGGTTAACGCGAACAAACCAGGCGGCCAGCGTCGGAGGGGAAGGCGGTTTCCGCCCCGCCGCTGTCAGGATGTGGGCCCTCCTTGTCAGCTATGCGGGAGGGCCTGAGACTTCTCGGCCTTCAAATACTCGCGCCTTCCCGGTGCGGACCAACTGCCAGAGGACCCCTGTCTCTGACGTGGCGTAACGGTGACTTAGTAACAGACATGTGGGCCCCCAGGAGCCGGGCCGGTGGGCCCTGACGAACTCGCCCTCCCCTGCTCCGCGCGGCGAGGAACAGGAACCCACGACACGAGCCCGAGGAATTCTCGCCACCCCTGGCTCGATCGCCGTCGCCGGGAGGAAGAAGGAAGGAAGGGAAGAGGCGGCCGGTCGGTCGCCCTCCCGATCGGAGCGCGGCGCGACGCGATCGACCATCCATGGACGTGTTCAATGGGGTGCGGTTCGTGCGGCTGCGGTGCTGCGCGCGGCGCGGCAAGTACCTGGCGGCCGACGCCGACGGGTCGAGCGTGTGCCTGACGGGGCAGCGCGGCGTGCACAACGCCGTGTGGGCGGTGAACCACGCGGCGGGGCCCGACGGCGGGCCCTGCGTGTTCCTCCGCGGCGCCTACGGCCGGTACCTGCTGGCCACCAGCGTGCAGGCCGGCACGGGGCCCTCCCACGGCGTGGTCACAGCGCAGGACGGGCTCGGCGGCGCCCCTCCGCCGCCCGGGATGCTGTGGCAGGCCATCCCGCGGCGGACCACCTTCGTCATCCGCAGCGGCACGGGAAGGTACCTCCGCGCCAACGGCCGGTACCTCCGGTGGCGCAGGGCGGTCACCTCCGCCGGCGACAATGGCAGCACCATGATGCAGTGGGACATCGAGAACGTGCCCATCCGGATGACCCGCCCCTGCATTCTTGATCCCACCTACCAGTTACGTACGTACGGATCGCTTCCTGTCCTTCTCAATCGGAAGATTATCGTGTGTGCAATGCGATGCGATGAACAGCTGACGCATGCGCGGCGGCGGCCGCTGACGGAGAGCGAGGTGGCGCGGCAGATCCGGTACGTGCGCGGCGAGACGGACGGGAGCGTGAGCGAGGGAGCGTGGAGGTCGATGCAGCTCAACACCCACAACCTGATGCAGCTGCGGCTCACGCTGGCGTGCCGCCTCGGCGCCAGCAGGGACGTCACCCGCACCACCCTCTGCGTCCGCGACGGCCGCTACGCACACTTCAGCCCCCTGCTCGTCGACCTGCCCATCGGCAACGACCGTATCGACATCGTCATCCTCAACCACGGCACACCAGGTGGGTGAGGTTCACTTTCAGCTCACAATTCTCAGATCAGATCAGGCAATTACATGACAATGAAAGTTCTTCCCATCCCGGTGCTTTCTGCCAATTACATGACAAAATTAAAGGTCGCGCTAAGTTGTAGTTGTAGTCCTACATTTTTGTGCAAACAGTATTTCTTAAGCTCCATGTTTCATTGCCAAATGCTTTCTGTTAAGTTGGGTTAGTTAACAGAGGTAATGCAAATGATTCATAATCTGAATCTGTCGTTGTCCTTTTAAGCACTTGATACAGATTGTGCAAATGTTTCAGTCATTCAGAAGCGGTACCAAATGCTGATGTTACTATTCACTGTTCCCCAATGATTTCAGCGGGCAATGATTTGCGGTACCCAGATTTGCATGCTCCAAGAGTTTTAGATAGCAGCAAGGTCTCTGACAAATGAACAGCCAATCTGAACACATCTTACAGAGGTTACATCCCGGGGACTCTTTTTCAGTTCTTTTGGAGCGCTTGAATAAGAGCAGAAGAGTAGCTCAGTTCTCTCACATAATTTCCAATATATGTTCTGACCTCAGTTCTACTCATGGCCCATGGGAGCCTATTTTGTCCAAAAACCAGGATGGTTAGTTTTGCTATGGTTTTGACAACGATCTGCACATCTTACTGAAACTAGTCACAGAACATATTCATTGAACAGGCAGTACATGTTTTTGACAGAGAATGTTGGCTTGAAAGACTGAAAGTAAACCTTCCTCCTCGCAAAGTGATTCTTCTGCTGCTGATATGTTGACCTACATCGAGTGATCTGTAAAAGTATAATTTTAAGTTCTAACAGACATCTTAGTGAAAAATGTGAAACAGTAACTGGTGTTTTTCAGTACTTTGGATAAAGTGCTTTATTGTAGTGTTTTTCAGTAAACTCAGTACATTTTTTTCCTATGTATATTCTGCTGGTACAAATTAACATGATTCCTTAGTAAAGATCTGCAATGGCTTCTATAAGAACCTGTATATTGCTGTGATTTTGCATATGATCTGTTATTTGCATTGCATTGGAAAGGTTTCTTTCAAAAGAGAAGTTTGGGGAGTGTTTTTTATAGGCAATGTGATTTTATAGACTCCTGCGAGCAAGTTTTTTATTTATTTAGCAGAGCAATTCAGAGCAGGCGTTACTGATCTCGAAGTACAGGCGTAATGGACACCATAGAATGTCCACAGTACATCGTAAAGTACATTGAACATTGGAGATTTCATTCAACAGAAAGCGTTACTGATCTTTTTCTTTGATTGAAGTAACGATTGTAATGCATACTGAATATTTTTCGCGGGCAAAAATCAAGCCAAAGCAAAGATTAGAGCTTAAAGATGCACCCAATAACATATCAAACTGGAAGGCAGTAGTACTTAAATCACCAAGCTAAGTGCATACGAGCACTTTTTAGATTCATAGTGCATACGAGCATGAGCATGACAAATCTGAAACTGACAGACGCAGCCAGGACTGAAACTGAAACACGATACAGCGATAAAACGATAACAAGCAGACATGGCATTTCCGGAAACTGAAGCAGCAGCACTAATAAAGCTTCGTTCGTCTCCTGGCAAGACGACAAGCATCGGCAGCTGAGCATCGATCGATCACTTCTTCCTCGTCAGGAAGACATCCGAGAGCACCGTGTCCGAACGCAGCACGGCCTTGAGAAGAGCCAGCCCCTGACGGCCAATTCAAAAAAAAAAAAAAAACGCGCGTTAATTACAATTGACAGACACAGGCGCCAATCCAGTCCAAGAACGAACCTCGTCGGTGCCGACGGTGACGAACTTCTCAGCGAGCTCGACGTCCTTGCCGGCGGTGAACTTGTTGATAAGCGTGATACTAGATATCGCCGACATGGGCGTGACCTCAAGCCCGTCGGTGACCATGTACGTCACAACCCCCTTGACGTACCCTCCTCTTCCCCCCTCGTCGCCGCCCGCCGCCGATGAGGAAGCAGCAGCGGCGTACGGCAGGACGAAGGCGACCTCGGTGGCCATAGGCAGCTTGCACTGCGGGCACGTGGCGTTGGCCTCGGCGGCGGCGGTGGCGCAGTACCCGGCGCAGGTGTAGAGGCGGAACCTGCCGAGCGGGGACTCGCCGTCGCCGTCGCCGCCGCGGCTACCGCTCAGCAGGAGCAGCTCGCGGGCGTCCGGGTGCAGCACCTTGGGCTGCAGCAGGTCGGAGCGGTCCGTCCCGGGCTGCAGGTACGACGCTCCCATCCGGTCCACGCTCTCGTACAGCCGGCCCACGCTGCCGTGCATGGTGCCCGCGGAGACGAGCTTGGCGACGGCGCCGATGGGGAGGGTGAGCAGGCTGAACACGAAGTCCACGAACTCCTTGCCCGCCTCCGCGAACAGCACCTTCTTCGCCTTGTTGTCGATCAGGAGCTTGAGAGAGATCTTGGAGGAGGCCATGGATGGATGGGTCGACCGATTGGTCGGTCTCGGGAGGGAATGAATCGGGGTATGGTGTTGATGTCGTGGCGACCGGCGAGGAGAACGAGACGGTGGTGGCGGTCGAGTGCGCGCGTTTGTTTGGTTTTATAGCCGCGGGAACTGATGAAGATGAATCGTTTGAGCTGCTGGGATCGAAATCGAGTTGCAGGAGTCTCCTTGGCTTCTGACGGTGGAGAAATCAAGACGATGTGTGGGGAAACAATGTGGCAGGCAGCCAGCCGGCCAGCAGTATTTAATCCGTACAAATCTGTTTTGGAATAATATTTTTCTATAACAACAAATCAGTCAAACAGAGCATAAGGTGAACTTTCCATCTTCTCAGCACTAGTGCAAGTTCGAATTGAAGGAAGAGTTATCACCACTCACCAGTTCACCACTATCTTCTTGTTTTCTGTCCTGTGCGTGGGATCGAGGTAAATGTGCCTTGGTGCTGCTGATGCAAAGCTCCTAGCAGCCTACACGTGGAACATTTGAGAAGACCAATACTGTATGACTAGTTAATCCGTACTGATTTATCTATCTTCTCAATTCCTTTCCTTTTCTCTATCCAAATGATTTTGCACATGCATTCCTATGTATCCCCAATCCTCTGTTTTGCAAATGAATTCGTACAAAAATCCTATGTTTTTCCTATTCCTTTATTTGATCATTCATGTGTTCTAAGGGGGCCTCAACACTAGCAGCAGGGGGCATTGTGCTGAGCATGACGGAGAAAAAAAGATGTAACGCTGGCACAGGCATGGTGGAATAACTATTTTTTTGATGAAAATAAACGCTAATGAAGCCATGGTCACAAAAGAGAAGCAACAGATTTTAGAGCAGCGCATGGGAGTTAAAATGGACGATAAATCAAACCGAAAGAGAGGTATGGTCTCTCACTCTCCACTCCGTATAAGACAACGTGGCATTTTGACTTAGCGGTTTAGCGTTGACGTGGACCTGTCGTATTTAGCCTAGTAACTAAACTTAGGACCTATACCTATTTGGCAGACCTCCACCATCAGCTCCTGAAACTCTCACAGAGGATTGGTGTAGGATGAAAGTAAGACCCTGGATCCCCTTCTCTAAAGTTTAGAGCTCTAAAAACTTTAAAGAACTTTAGCTCGTTTTTAATGTCTAAAGCTCTAACGTGAGGTGGGCTAAAGTTTAGGTCTAACTTTAAACCATTTGTTTGAAGACTTTAGCTCTAAAGTTTAGAGGTAAGAGTTTTGATCAGAAGATCCAAACAGGCCCTAAACAATAGCTTCATCTGGCTCCAACCCACACCCACAGACCCCATATGCGTAGATGTCGCATTTACCTCCAACTGGCGGTGGGGAAGAGCGTGCGGGTCACCGGGGCATGGCTGCCAAAAACTTAAAGTCTTCATTCGCCATGTATATACTCCCTCCGTCCACAAAAGATTGCAACTATGATATCCATGTCGATCAATCTAGCTTAAATTTGATTAATTTTATAGTCAATAGTATTAGTATTTAGGCAAAATTTGCTATAGGACAATGAAAAGTGACCCCTCTTTGCTAGCGGACATATAAAATTGAGTAGTTTACTGGTAAATACTCTCGTTGTTGTCAAATTTGCTCCTGTACACCGTGGCCAATAAAATATTAATTTCTTGCTCCTGAGGAGAGAGAATGGTGGTGAAATATCCTTTTGCCCTTGGCTCTTTTTTCTTCCTCCCTCCCTTCGCTGGTCCCCATCTGCCCGGGCCGTCATAGTCGAGCTCTCTCCTTCAGCTTGGGCCATGACTCCCCTTCCCTCCCCACTCCACTGGTTGTGGCGGCGCCATCCCTTGGCGATCACGGCACAACCAGCTAGTCGGATGATCGGGAGCAGGGGCTGGCAGATCTTGGCGTTTGCGCCCTTCCCCTTACATCCGTCCGGTGATGGCGGCGGCAGGGGGACCTGTGTCCGGCGGGGACGCGACTCGCCCCATGCACACAATGACCCCTGGTGGCGCCGTGACCTCACCCGATCCGCGTGCACGGCTGCACTGGTGGTGGCGCCCTCTCCTTCCCATATGGCGGCCGCTCTTCCTCCTTCCGACGATGGCTACAATGACCCTTCTCCCATCCTGACGTCTGCTTCAGTGGACCTTCCTCCATCCCGACTTCTGCTCCGGCGGACCTTCCCCTCCTGACGATGGCCACGAAGGCTCTTCCCCTCCCAATGGCGGTCGCGGAGGCTCTTCCCCACCCGACAACCGTTGTGGCGCGCCCCTAACCCATGGTCTTGTAGGCGACGGTGGCCTCGTTCTCCATGGCGGGTCTGCCCTCCATGAGGTGCTGCATGGCGGCACGGGCAACCCAGGCGGCAGATCCAGCATCCTCAACGCAGGGGGTGCACTTGAGGGCGGCGCGGGTGAAAGGGTTGAGATGGCGGACTAGAGGGGGGTGAATAGTCTTTTCTAAAATTAATCGCGTCGGCTAACCGATATAAATGCGGAATTAAAACAATCGGTCTAGCCAAGACTACACCCCTCTATATATGCTCACTAGCACCTTGCAAAGATACTAATTATGCAACTAAGGTGCTGGGCTAGCTAGAGCTCTCCTAAACAATTCTAGGAGCAAGGTCACACAAACCTATGCCACTAGTACTTTAAGCAACAAGGAAACTCCTACACATGCTAGTAAGCAAAAGCACAAAGCCAACTAAGCTCACTAGCAAAGCTCAATAACAAGGCAACCAATGCCTAATTAGAGAGCGCAAATACTTAGCTACACAAACTAAGCAATGTGACTAACAAGGTTACTAAAACCAAATTAGCCACGCAAGGGAGCTACTTCTATGCTACACAAGCAAAAAGATAATTAGCAAGCTACACAAGCTATCTAATTACAAGAGCAACTACACAAGCTTAATATGTATAAAAGTAATTGCAAGCTTGTGTAATGGGGATGCAAACCAACGGGGAGAACAAGGTTGACACGATGATTTTTCTCCCGAGGTTCACGTGTTTGTCAACACGCTAGTCCCCGTTGTGTCGACCGCTCACTTGGTGGTTCGGCGGCTAATTAGCATCACCCGCTAAGCCCGCACGTCGGGCGCCACAAGAACCTACCCTTTGAGTGAGGGTAGCTCAATGACACGCTTTACTAAAGTTGCTCTTCGCGACTCCCGCGGGGCGAGCACAAGTACCCCTCACAAGCACTTCTCCGGAGTGCCACACAAGCTTCTTGCGCGCTTCGACGGAGACCACCACCAAGCCGTCTAGGAGGTGGCAACCTCCAAGAGTAACAAGCACCACCGGCTCGCAACTCGATCACCTAGTGCCACTCGATGCAACCTCACGATGCAATCGCACTAGAATCGCTCACTCACACAATCGAATGATCACTATCAAGTATGTGTGTGATGGAGGGCTCCCAAGCACTCACAAGCATGGACACTAAGTCCCTTGAGGTGCTCCGCACCAGCCATGGCCGAGGGCCACTTCTATTTATAGCCCCAAGGGCTAAACTAGCCGTTACCCCTTCACTGGGCAACGGTCGGGCCGACCGGACGCTCCGGTCGTGTTGACCGGACGCTGGACCTCAGCGTCCGGTCGCCCGCAGACGGCCACGTGTCCCGGTTCTAACGGTCACTTGACTTGACCGGACGCAGCAGCTTTCAACTGACCGGACGCTGAACCCCCAGCGTCCGGTCGTTTCTAGTAAGGTACCGACCTCGACCGGACGCGTCCGGTCACACTTGATCGGACGCAGCCAGCGTCCGGTCACACTCCAGCTTCTGCGTCATCGTACGTCAGCCTGACCGGACGCAGCCTGCCAGCGTCCGGTGCATTCAGATCCAGCGTCCGGTCAGTTGACCGACGCCAGCATCTTCGCGACTAACTCGTTTTCACTTCAAACTTCATCACCCTTGCTCCAATGTGCTAACCACAAGAACTTACATCCGGCGCAATAGAAAATAGGCATTCTATTTTCCCAAAAGCGCCGAATCCCGCCGAGCTTGCTCGGCAGGAGGGAGAGAGGGACCCAAACCCATCTCACCCCTGCAAACACCACCTCCTTTGTAAATGTGCCAACACCACCAAGTGTACACCACCATGTGTATGTGTGTTAGCATTTTCACAATCATTTCCCAAAGGATGTTAGCCACTCAACTT
Source organism: Miscanthus lutarioriparius (assembly GCA_904845875.1). Taxonomy (NCBI): domain Eukaryota; kingdom Viridiplantae; phylum Streptophyta; class Magnoliopsida; order Poales; family Poaceae; genus Miscanthus; species Miscanthus lutarioriparius. The sequence goes on along the minus strand of CAJGYO010000016.1, from coordinate 75,819,073 downwards.
GCCACGCCACTCGATCCTAGCGACAATGCAAAGTTAGATCACTCGAGTGGCACTAGATGACCGATATGCAAACAAGTTTGCCCCTCTTGATAGTACGGCCATTTATCCTAAATCCGGTCATAAACTTCTCTACACACCTATGACCGGTGAAATGAAATGCCCTAGGTTATACCTTTGCCTTGCGCATTCCATTCCATCTCCTTCAATGTCGATGCAACACATGCACCAACACGATCAACAATGATATGATCCACTTCATATCATCATATGATCATATTGGTTCATCGATCTTGACTCTACTTGCTCTTCACCGTTGCCATCGTCCATCGGCGCCAAGTCTTGTTCAAGCTTCACTGTCACGTGGTCTATCACTCCAAAGCTTTCGACTTGCCCTTCACGCTTGCAACCGGTCCATCAAGCCAAGTCTTGTCTTGATCTTCTCCACCTTGATCACATGACTCAATGTCATGTCTCATGTGCAATAAGCTCCTTCATCATCACATGTGTGAGCTTTGCAACATCTCCAAGCCATTTTCACCTCCATGGCATATGTTGCTCATACACATGTACCTGTGGACTAATCACCTGTGTATCTCACATAAACACAATTAGTCCACCTAGATTGTCACTCAATTACCAAAACCAACAAGGACCTTTCAGCGGGGGAGCCCGGGCAGCCAGCGAAGGGAGGGAGAAAAAAGAAAATGCTAAGGGCAAAAATGACATTTTACCATTGTTCTCTCTCCTCGGAGCAAGAAATTAATTTTTTATTGGCCGCGGTGTCTAGAAACAAATTTGACAACAACGAGAGTGTTCACTAGTAAATTGCTCTATTTTGCATGTCCGCTAGCAAAGAAGGTCACTTTCAGTGTCCTATAGCAAATTTTGCCTAGTATTTATGTCTCTATATAAGTTTATTTTGAAAATATATTTTATAACTAATTTAATGTTACTTATTTTATACCATGAATGTTTGTATTTTTTTATATAATTTTAGTCAAAATTTAAACTACTTGATTTTTTGAAATCCGATAATTGCCTTTTTTTTTGGCAGGAGTGATTATATCTGCAAGCAACCTTTCGTTAGGAACTTCAACACTTGTTTCAAAGAAACAAATTCTTGGTATTCAGCTTAATTCAAGCAGCATGTTCTAGATCATACACACCGCCGAAACTTGGTGTGAAACAATTTGATCGGCCTGCATACAGCCAACTGAAGACTGTAGAGCAGCAGAGCAGGAGCCTGAATATCTGGTATGATCGCCCCACACACATACGTACATACAGCTGAAATTATGTAAATATTAATGGATCAATATATTTGTTTGGAACCTAAAATTATACTGTGTTTGCATATTATGAAAGCATTATTTCGATGACTACCGAAGTGGAATGAGTAGACAAAATCTAATTTATTACAATCCCAAATTAAATTGAAATGGATGAACTTAAATCCCAAACTAATTTTTTTTTAGATTTCGGAACAAAGTATTCCATCCTTCACATTCACAAGTGAATGCTTAGAGCTTGACAATACAAAAGGGACTTAGCCCAACTTCTGCTAATCGGACGATCTTCCTTACAGTTAACAGCAACCTTACAATGGCTTCACTGCTAACAACCCCCTTACATCCGACAATAACAGGACAGAAACCAAGTTCAGAGCTCCCAAAGCAATAGAGAGGTTACTAATCCTAGGTCACCTGAAACCACATCAGCAAACTTGCAGCGACTTCACTACCCACAACCATCTTACGGCACAAGATAACAGGATAGAAACCAAATTCAAAGCTCCCCAAAACACCAAAACATCGGGGTCTTTACTGTTCTATTTTCTTTTGATTCCTCCACCAACTGGATCCAAAAAATTGCAGCGCCAAGCCTTCTAGACGCCTGCATCCCTCCTTCAACTTTCTTCCCTCTTCCTCTTTAGACAACATGGACCATTGCCTGATCCAAAAAGTCCCCCTGAAAAGTACCTGCAAGCAAGAGTTAGTAACTCGATTTTGGAATACTGTCTTATTTCTATTCAACCATAATACCCAACACATGGCTGCAATCCCCACTATTATTTGATTTCTTAGCCCAGGAGTAAATCTCCTTATCAAGATCCGAATATGTGAGTAATGCTCTTCGTTGGTTGAAAGTTAAAGGTGATGAACAATGTATTGAAAGAATTAAACTACTCTTAGTGGAGAAATGACGGGCAATGATTTTTTTCATGCAGTGTCTTGTAGAACTATTTATGCATCTTAGTCATGCCAGTAGTGTCAACTTTCAAAATTCTCTCTTCCGTATGCCATTGTCTGTTCACTTTCCACCCTCGTGATGGTCGATGTGTATGATCCAGAACATGCTGGTTGAATTAAGTTGAATACCAACAATTTGTTTCTTTGAAACAAGTGTTGCAGTTCCAAAAATGAAAGGTTGTTTGCAACGATGATGGATTTACCACCAGGGCGTGGAGGGCTCGTGCCCCCTACGGCGGCCGAGCATGTAGAGCCCCCTCTTCTCCGGCGGATGCTTTGTCGCTGAGTGAATGCTTTGTCATTGCACGTCTCTTCTCTGGCGGATACTTTGCCGACGTGGTTCGGCTTTCGTAGTGGATACTTTGCTGCTACCGTTGTGCATCTCATCTCTGGTTCTTCTTTGATGGATGCTTTGCCGCCGTCGTTGTGCCAGCTTCCTTGGCGGATGCTTTGCCATAGAGGTCGCTTTGGTCTTTTTCTACGACAGATGCTTTGTCGCTGCTACTACTGGAAGCTTTCTCGTTTTCTATGGGTGGATACTTCACCACCGTGGTTTGACTACCACTGCGTAGATGTCTAGGTTCAGGCTCTTGGGGTGTTGTGGCGTCTTTGGAACTGCTGTGGTAATTATATAATTATTTGTTAGTCCTTGTACGCTTCCAAACTCTAATTCCTCTTAACGAAAAACATGCCTCACTGTACAATCGTGAAAAAATGAAACGGATGCGATAGTAATCAACTCAAATCCAACACAAGAATGCATCTAATCACCGGTACACTTAGGTCAGACTTAGCTGCCAACATAACATAGATGAACAAACACAGATTGATGTATAGCTAGATAGTGATACTAGATAACATGTCATCTCAGTTGCATTTGGTGTTGGGCTTCTGAACAACCTCCTCCCCTTCCTCCTCACTCTCATCGTCATCCCTGTAGACATCAGACCAAAACGTAACACGAGGGTCATCCCTCAAGTTGGGTATGTCGAGCGTCTTAACCCACTCCAGGTGCTCGAGCAACTCCTTATCCATGATGAGGTCGCCGTTCTCGTCCAGCCCCGCCGGGCGGTGCTCGAGCAACTCCGGATCCTGCTTGTGGATGACGAGGCCCCCGACGACGAGGTTGCTGTTCTCATCCCGCCCTATGTAGACCCAATCGTCGTCGTCGTCGTCACATCCTCCGTCGACGGCCATCGAATCACAAGGCTTCTCGGCCGCCTGCTTCCTTTTGGTAGTGCACCCATCCTCACCGGTCGCCTTCAGCATCTGGCCCTCCCCCACACCGACACCGGCCGCCGCCCAGGAGCAAGGCTGCCTCGGAACAGACGACGCTGCCTCGCCGTGGGCCGCCGCTCCATCACCGGCCATCACGAGATGATCAGATCCGATTCGCAACTCGATCGCCTCCACGAGACGAGAGAGATCTTCTGGCGGATATATATGATGACGAGTCGTCGTCCTCCCCAATTCCTGTTCGGCGATCGTTCGTCTAGCGGCAACGTTCCGAGTCCAACACAGGGTCCACTTTCTGTTTTTCGTTTTTTATAACTCCGCAACGATGCTGTTGCCTTGATTTGGAGCGAACGAGTTTGCATTTTCATTTTTTCCTTTTTATTTTTCTGTTGTTATATTTTTTCTGCTATGAACATTTTTTTCCAATTTAGATGTTTGTCCGAATAAGTTATGTAAAATAAAATCGCTAGAGAATAAAAACTTATATATATAAGTTATGTTATTTATAAAATGTATTATTATTATATAAAGTTGTGCCAAAAAAATCATAATAGGTCTATCCCCTAATAATCATGAAAGAAGTTTGGGCTATAAAGGTTACATAGAAAAGTTATCATGATAAATTGTCTATAAAATTACATAAAAAACTATATTAAAAAAGTTAACTTAAAAAATGTGGTGATAAGTTTTGTTCAGAATGTTATACAAAAAAAAGTTATGAGTATAACTTTGCAACTTTCTAAGAAATTGTGCCGGTAAGATGTGTTTTACGGAATATTATACACAATAAATTGGAAACTCCCAATTCAAGATGTTTGGAAAGATTGAAAAAAATACATCTTCAAAAACTTCCAACCCCAGTTTCCAATCTTTCAGCACTTAGGAAAAAAGGTCCCGACCGTGTGGAAAAATACGCATACGCTCGTGACTTGGGAAACCACTCACGCCAGTTTCCAAAACCCACTCCCATTCTTTTTTTTTTTGGCAAGATTGAAAAAAAAATGCTCTCCAACAACTCCTTATATAGCTCCCAATTTTTCAGCACTCGGAAAAATCAACCCAATTGCGTAGAATATATACGCTCTTATCTATCGACCAATGTGGAGGTGGAAGGACGGGAGAAGAATATGAAGTGGCACAGAGTTTCAAATAATGTATAAGAGAGAAAAAAAATATAAAGTGGTTAAGATAATTTAGAAATAGTTCGGAGTTCTTGATGCAAAGTTATTTTAGGAGCAGATATTTTGAAAACTATCGAAGAAACCCAACAAATATGCTTCCAACTTTTTTGCCACTTCAAAAACACATTGATTTACCAATTCTTTTCTTGGTAACTATTGAAGATGCTCTTTATATAATGGTGTTATCTAGGTTTCTAACTTAATTTTTTTTTCCTCGAACAAGCCCATGGTGACTCGTATTTCATTAGGAGGCAACTCAAAAAATTACATATCCAGACCTCAAACTTTCTAATCTGACCACAAAGATGTATCTAGACTTACACGATAGTGCCATCTAGACCACTATTTTCTAAAATTACATATTTATATCCTTAAACTTGCTAATTAGTCCACGTGAGGTCCAAAGTACCGTAGTTTTGTGATAAACCACAATAGATTTGTTGTTATATATCTGTGGTATACTCGATTGTATAAAATACTAGTCGCGCAACTGTGCGGGTCATATTGCGAGTACATTGTTTTTATGAGATTCGTTACTATAGTTCTGTTGGCCATCGCTTGACATGGGTGATTTGTTCTCATTCGTGGTACTTAGATATGTCAAGCATTTCCTCCATTTTTTCAAATTATAAGTCATTCTATTTTTTTAGTGTACTATTTTTGCTATGCATTTAGATATAGATAATCTCTAGATACTCATTCATTCTTTTTTACATGCCATGCTAGGTAAAAGGTAAAAATGTCTAACTTAGAACAAACCTAATACGATATGTAAATAAAAATGGATAAAGTAGTACTTAATAAAAGTTCAAAAAGCTAAAAGTACTTAGGCCATTCTAGGCGTAAGTTTCATCACAATTACACATTTATATTTAATATAAGCCGGCACAGAAGCATTTTTTATGACATGACAACGTTTTTAAGATGAGAGAGCAAATGAGTTTTATGTGAATGAAATTTTCTTGCACGATTACTGACTCTCTATGACTTATGAAGTTAAATGTCTATGAAACTTTCAACATATTAAGAGTAAGTGTTTCATCCATGTTTCATTTAATTTTAAGGAGTGTCTAGTTATCTATCAATAGATTTTATGTGCTCAAATCCGTCAGATTTTATTTACAAACCCGTTAACTTGACAGTTGTAGCATAAATCCTAAAGCACAATCAAACGTATAGAAATCTAACAGATTTAGTAAAAAAACTGTCAACAAACTTCTCACCGAGACCGGTGGCCTTCTAATTCAAATTTGAAATGGAGTAATTAATACATTAGAAGTTGCATCGCGCATCCGGAAGGCAAAGAGGCTGTTCTTCTGCTTGTAAGGAGTAGGACCGAGTTGCATCGCATGCAGAAGGCACAGAGACACGACTGCAGTTTTAACAACGCAAAGGATTCATTTTCGCGAAAATGATGGAAATTAAGCTGCAAACCTCTCCATCTCCCTGACCATGTTCGTCCATGCCCTCGTATATATACTAATAAGAGCACCATGCATATCCTCCTTCCGAGAAAAACCACCACAAACAAAACCAGCATCGTCCTCGGACGGCCGATCCGATCCATCCATCACCATGGCTCCCAGCAAGATCTCGCTGAAGCTGCTGGTGGAGACGAAGTCGAAGCGGGTCCTGTTCGCGGAGGCCGGCAACGACTTCGTCGACTTCGTGTTCAGCCTCCTCACCCTCCCCATCGGCGCCGTGGCGAAGCTCGTCAGCGCCGGCACCATGCACGGCAGCGTGGGCCGGCTGTACCAGAGCGTGGACCACATGGGCTCCTCGTACCTGCTCCCGGGCGCCGACAAGGCGGAGCTGCTGCAGCCCGGGGTGCTGCACCCGGACGCGCGCCACCAGCTGCTACTCCTGCCACCGCCCCCGCGCGCAAACGCCGCCGCCAACGGCGACGGCGGCGCCGAGGCAGATGAGGAGGAACGGCAGCAGCCGCGGCTGCCCAAGTTCAAGCTGTACGCGTGCGCCACCGCCGGGAAGTGCGTCACGGTCACCATGGAGCGCGACGCCGCGTGCCCAAAGTGCAAGCTGCCGATGGCCACCGAGATGACCTTCGTGATGCCGTCCGCCGCGCCGAGGGCAACCGCCGGTGGTAAGGCCGGGAAAGGCGTGGATGATGAGGACGAGCGCGGCGGCGGCGGGTATGTTAAGGGGCTCGTGACGTACATGGTCACCGATGGGCTGGACGTGACGCCCATGTCGGCGATCTCGAGCATTACGATGATCAATAAGTTCAGCTCCGGCAAGGACGTCGAGCTCGCCGAGAAGTACGTCAGCGTCGGCATGGACGAGGTTCGTCGATCGCTTCCTGAATTATCAGTTCTCATGCATGTCCTGCTAGCTAACTCTGAACCTTCTTCTGATCATCTTCGACGTGCGTGCGATGGGCGATGCTCTTCCGTGTGTTCCGGCCGGCAGGGGCTGGGCCTGCTGCGGGCGGCGCTGAGCTCCGACACGGTGCTATCCGACGTGTTCCTGGCGAGGAAGAAGTGAAGGCAACGAGATGCTGCTGATCCACGTGTCACTGTCACTGCTCGGTGCTCGCTTATCACTGTTCTGCGTACGTCGTTGGTGTCTTGTTTCATCTTCAGTGTTTGCTGTCACGCTGTGTCGTCTCGTCTGTGTTTTCTGTTGAACGAACACGCCGTGTCTCTTCATCGGTTCAGTTCAAACCAGTGTACGTGCTGCATACTCCTGTGCGCAGCTACTACATACCACCCTTGGATTGTTCAGAGTGACAATAAGGCCCCGTTTATTTCCCATCTTTTGCTAAAACTTTAGCACTTTTAGTTCAACTTTTGGCAAAATGGATCTAAACAACATGGGCAAAAAAGAGCAAAACATGGGCTGCTAAACTTTTGTCATTTGCTATCAAGAGGCCCAAAACTTGGCAAAAACGCCTTTGGAGCGTGAGCTGTAGACTGAACTTATTTGGTACAATGCTAAACATTTGCTATGCATCTAAACACCCAGATATAAAGTTTGAATGACAAAAGTTTTACAACAAAAGATTAGAGGCAAAAGTTTTGCCATTCCAAAAGCATCTAAACACCCTCTAAATAAAAATTACTCAGCAGCAGGACATGTCATCTTTGTAAAAGAGTTTTTCTAGATAATCATAAGGACAGTCTCAATGCTATCTATTAATTTTCATAAACATTACATATAGAAACCATGGCTCAAATAGATAATTATTACGGAACAAATTTTTATCCAATCACGTACATTCTCTCTCAATTCTCTATCAATCACATGTTTTGGTTCTCGTGTAGACATGGTTTCTAACTTAGACCCGGTTTCTATGATTTTTGCTCTATTTTTAATAACTATATTGCCACATCAGCAAAACGTTTAGGTGGCAGTACAATTAATGTCCATAGAAACTATGGGGATTTCTGCATTGGGAGTGTCCTAACCGTAGACGGATTTGTATTAATAATTCAAGGACTCGTTGGAGAAAATCACTGTGCTTCTTCCCAATGCAAAGTTGAGAAGATAAACGGTTGCATCGCCGCCTGTTACATTTGCCAACAAAACAATGCATTCATTTCTCACTCACAAGTCACAATCCATGGAGGCTCTGCACATCTTCCAACCCTGACGATCCAGCTTCCGAGAACTAAAACCTGAAGCATCTCCGTCTACTTCCAGCCCACCTCCGTCCTGCTCTATCTATCTATAAAAAAGCAGAGGCGACCACCAAGCCACATCTTGCTCATCCCAACTCCGAAGTCCGAACCCACACACAAACGCAAGAAGCAGCAGCACCACCACCAGTTAGATAGCAATGGCACCTTCCAAGATGTCGCTGAAGCTCCTCGTCGACAACAAGACGAAGAAGGTGCTGTTCGCGGAGGAAGGCAAGGACTTCGTCGACTTCGTCGACTTCGTCTTCGGCATCCTGAGGCTCCACATCACCGACGTGGCGGACCTCGTCTCCGTGGGCGCCATGCACACGCTGGGCAGTGTCGGCCGCCTGTACAAGAGCGTGGCCCAAATGGGCGCCGCCTACCTCCTTCCCAGCGCCGACAAGGCGACAACCGCGACCTGCTCCGGCCGAGAGCTTCGCGAGACAGCCTGTTGGGGATGCCCACCAAACCCTAGCCGCTCCTGGCGGCCACCACCCCGCCGCCGGCAGCGGCGGCCGCCTCCCTCTCCCCCTCCTCTTCCTCCCCTCCCTGGCCTGAGCCTGCTCCTCTCCAACGCGATAGTGCGTGCGCGCGCGGCATGCCCGCCGCCGCCGGCCGCGTCGTGCGGTTACGCCGGCGCCACTCCACCGCCGGGGCCGGCCGTTGCTGCGGCGACCACCTTGGACCCGGGCGAGGCCGGATCTAGGACCCCTCGGCCGCCTGCTCCTCCTCACCCGCGTGCTGAAGCCGGTGCTTGGGAGCGCGGGGCTCAGGCGCCGCCGCCGCCCGTCGAGGACCCCTTCCCGGCGCCGGATGCCGGCTCCCCTGCCTTCCCCGCCTCCGATTCCGGCCAACCCCTGCTGCACCAGGTCGCCGCCTTGGACGCCACAGCCACCAACAGCGGCTTCGTGGCCGTCCCCGCGGGATCCGGCGCGCCAGCTCATTGTGGCCCTCCACGCCACCGCCGTCGCCGAGGTCGGGACCAGCCGCTGCCCCGTCAGCGCCGCCGAGCCCCACAGATGTCGACGATGCGGGCTCTCCCTGCGCCGGCGCTCCAACGACCCTGCCACAGCAGGGGCCGCGAGGGGCCGCTGGCTCCTCGCCGCCGGCTGCGCCTGATGGCAGCTCGTCGCCTCTGGCCGGGTCTGAGGACGTCCGTCCTGCTGCCAGGGAACCTCCTACGCCCAGCCCGAGACGTGGCTAATGAAGGACGAGTCGCTGGTGCTCGTCGAGGATCTCTTGGATGACGAGGACAACTTGGCGCACAGCGGCCTCCTCCGGCGTCGGGGCTCGACATCTTCCTCGTCCACTCCTCCGCTCCCTGCCCGTCGTCATCTCTATCCCCCCTCGCCTCTCCCTTCCACCCTAGGAAGGCTCGATGGGGCGTTCCAAGGCTCGTCGTTGGGCGGATGAGGACCTTGACGACTTCGACGTGGAGAGCACGTCGGTCAACTCCCCAACCTCCTACCTCGATGCAGTCCGCCAGGGGTCGCAGCTCCAGACGTCGCCTTTGCTGGAGCGTGCCAAGCCACGCCTCATCGTCAGAGGCACTCACGGCAACGCTGCTGCTGAGCAGGGCAAGCGCCCCCTGGCTGGGGGAGCCCGGCCAGCCAATGTTGCCGGAGACGTGCACAACAGTGCTACTGGTGCTGGCGTTGTGCACGGGCGGCGCAACCGCAGGTCTCGTTGCGCACGGCCGCTCCCCCAGCTGGTGCACGGCCTCCCTGCTCGGCCCGTGGATGGTCGCGTCTCCGCCCACCAACGTCTCAGGCATCGCGGACAGGGCTCCGCCCGCCAGCGCATCTCCGCTCCAGACGCCGACGGGTGGCGTGAGGTCTTGTCGCAGGGGTCGTTAAGCAGCGCTGGCGGGGCACGCCCGCCCACACTGCATCGGCGAACCAGCGGCTCCTTACCCGCTATCCAGCGGGTCTTCACGGGAAGTGCTTCAACTGTCTCTCCACAGCGCACAGGGTGGCAATCTGCAAGCTGCCTCCACGCTGCCTCCGATGCAAGAGGTTCCGACACCTCGTGTGGGACTGTAAGCGGCGGCGGACGGTGCCTCCTTCCAGTTCCGGCACATTTGGTGCCCAAGAAGACCGGCAACGACGACCTGTCCAGAAGCGTATCTTGGGCAACTAGCCACATGCTCAGGGCGGCACGCCGAGCGCGGTTGGAGCTGTGCTGGGTGCGGCTGCAGCTGTGCCAGGTGCGACTACGCACGGCGGCGGTGGACGCAGACGGCGGAGACGTCGGCGCCGACGGAAGGGGGATGACATCGTTGCGGCAATGAGTGTCGCCGCCGACAGTCACGGGCGGTCGACGGGGGCCGCACAAGCGGCACCGGACTTCACCTCGGTCGCTGCTGGAGCTCAGGCAAGGCACGGTGGGCCGACCAACGAGACGGGCATCGTTGAGCCCGACCCGTTGACGCTCACAATGTACCCGGGCGCCACGCATGATCGTGACATCTCGGAGGACCCGATGGTTGAGGAGTTCGCAGCCTCGCTCGTTGGCAGTCGGATCGTCGCGTGGCCTTCCCTTGAGCTCCTCCCGTCACCTTCGGCGCCCCCTCAGCTACAGGATGAGGCCCCCGCGGTGGCGGCCCCCTAGCTAGAGGATGTGGACCCATTCAGTGGATAGTGGACTCACCGAAGACACACACGGTCGACCTAACGGTGGATGCTGGCCCTCGCAGTTCACCACCGGGGTTACCCACCAGGCTGTGGACAACGACGACTCTGCTAAACGCCGCCTCGACAGCTTCGTCAACAATGTCACGCATAAGAGGGACTCTCCGCTGATTCGCGAGCCTTCCAAGCAGCCTCCTGCTAAGCCGATACTACCTTGGCGGAGCAGGCGGTTGGCGGCTCAGAGCCTCTCCCGAGTGCCAACTTTCAAGCGAGGTGAGGTATTGATCATGCAGCGTATAAGCTACACCAAGGGTTCATCAGCGCCATCCGTTTCGGAGCTGGAGGCCTTTGACAAGCTCTTCGACAGCAACCTGAGTGCGTCCAAAGCCGAGGCGTTGGACGAGATCTTCCTGACCGTTTAAAAGGCCCTGTCCAGTCAGCAGCGAAGACGCAAGGCCACCTCCTAGGTCACAAAGTTTCGTCGATATTGATTGTTTCCTTTTATGTAATAACGAAACAAGAGGTGTTTTGCTAGGATGGTCTAGCTCTGGCTGTGTTAGATCGACCTCCTTCGACGCTCGATACAAGCGCGTTGTATGTTCGTTTGTTTAAACTCTTCTGATACGTAAATCTTTTGCGTATTCAATTAAAAAAAAAGTTGCTGCTGCAGGGCGGCGACGACCGCGAGCTGCTGGAACCGTTCAAGATGTACACCTGCCCGGGTCGCTGCGTGACAGTGACCATGGATGCCAAGGCGGAGTGCCCCCAGTGCAAGCAGGCCATGGCCACGGAGATGGCCTACGTGCTGCCGCCAGCGGCGCCGCCCAAGGCCGGGGACGGCGGCGCGGAGGGGGCGGCGTCGGCGTCTGACGAGAGCGGCGGGTTCGTGAAGGGGTTCGTCACCTACCTGGTGACCGACGGGCTGGAGGTGACGCCCATTACCTCGAGTATCACGCTCATCAACAAGTTCAGCGTCGACAAGGACGTCGACCTCGCCGAGAAGATCGTCGCCGTCGGCGATGACGAGGTTCGTGGTTCGTGGACTGGATTGCCTCCCTCCTCCCCTGCAACTAACTATTTGGTTGAACGTTGTTCTTGCTGGTGATCCCTGATTGACAGACTGAGACTGTTCTTTCTTGTTGGGCTGCCTTGCCGTCGACCGCCAGGGGCTAGCTCTTATCGAGGCGGCGCTGCGCTCCGACACGGTGCTCTCAGACGTCTTCCTGGCGAAGTGATGGAGATGCTGATGTATCGCCCGGCTGTCAGAGGACGTTCTATCTAGTCCCATTTCTGCTTGTCAGATTTGTCGATCTGTCTTTTTTTTTAGACGAATTTGTCGATCTGTCTGTGCTAATGTGATGCTTGTGTTCGTTTAGTTCCAAAAAAAACGTCATGTGTACCGTGTACGTTCGTCATGTGTATGTTTATCTGATCTCTGTGTGTGCGGGATGCGGAAGCGTAAATGCCAAATTTGGTCCGGCAAAACAAAATTACTTAATTAATTAGTAGACATTCTGTATTGCAAAAACCAAGTATCCGGAAAAACCGAAACAATCCTAGAAAACGAAACATCCTATAATTTAAAACGGAGAGAGCACCTCACAACTTTTTGGCCAATATTTGTTTTTCTGATGATTTTGGCAACTTCATGTATGCATATGGATTGGCTGCTATGCAGTGGCGAAGACAATGTGGGGCTAAGAGAATGTGCTGACGGCAGTATCGGAGCTAAAATATATAAAAAGTGGTGGGTGAATTCTAACAAAAAAATAATAAACCAAAAGACTTGTGGACCAAATCACACCACTGAAGAATGAAGAAATAGTTAAGGCCTGTTCGGTGCGGCTCCCGCACGGGCTCTCGCTCTAACTCCTGCACCGGAGCCAGTGGAGCCACTAGTGGTGGAACCAGGATTTTGGATAAGGGGTGCTGGATAATTCGATGACACCTCGTGAACATGATAAATATATACAATAAATATATGTCTTAATAGCTTTTAAACATTTTTATAAATATATTTAGTACTCATACGAAAAAGCACAATATTTATCATCAAAATAGAATGAAATAATAATTTTTTTAGCTATGCAATTGAATTTTCTATAGGTATTTTTTTTAATCACTGTGCTTGGGGGCACGGCCCCTGTTGGCCCCCCGGTTGAGCCACACCAAACACACACATGAGGAGTTGTTTTGGACGATGATGTGAAGAGCCATAGCCGTTTTTCTTGTATGGAGGCGAAGTCAGAACAACGGGTCCGTCAGGGGCTCCGGCTTGCCGACACATGAACACATGCGAACGCCCTAAATTGACAATTTGATCTAAGATGCTCATGAACAATACCATTTTTTTCTCTCTTCTTGCCAACACCTCTGCATGTAATGGGGACGGGGTTCCCGATCTTCCATCAGGTTCAAGATAACTATCGATTTGGTCGGAGAGCAACACACCGAGCCAGCTTCAGATCACAAAAACCCGAACCCTGCACCTCTAGTTATCAACCGTGTCACAATCCGGTTGACCTTGCCAAGAAGGCTAATCCCTGCTACAAATCAAAGAACACAAGCAAGAATGCAACTCAAGTAAAGTGACAATTTGCAGATGTATGATTAAGATCTCAATGTGGGGTTTCACAAACCGATAATGACTATTGTTTAAAGACAGATTAATCTAAAGCAAAATCCAAACCATAACGTAGGCGGCGGCTACTGATTATATAACCTAAGGAGCGTCCAAGGACCCCTACTCACGTCCCTAAGGAGTCTTGATACGTTACAAGGCCCAAACAACCCAAAATACGACAACGCAGCACCCAGACAAATTCTGAACGTCAACTTGTTTCGACGACTTCTGTTGATTCTGAAAGAATTTGGACGTGGGACCACTTTCATTGGTTACCTTATCAAATTATCTTTTCATCCATATATGGATCGTAAAAAACGGAGTTCCGATGCATCTTGACGTGTGACCACTTCCATTGGTTACCTTATCAAATTATCTTTCCATCTATATATGGATCATCGAAAACGGAGTTCGAATGCGTCTGCGCATCCATTTTATTGAAGACTAGTCCTGAAGGCCGAGGCTAACTCGAACTCGAGTTAGACTGGGCCTCTGGCTTGGCTTGGATGTCCTTGACGGACTCCTAAGGAGGTGCCCAAGGAGGAGGACGTCTAAGGGCTTCCTTGGTGTGTTCTCCATCTTCTTGGGGTATGTTCCAACTTGGACCACGGTCCCAAGGTTGCATGACAAGTCCAAGATGATGTCGCAGCACCCAATAGAAATAGTAATAGATTGTCGTGATGATTTTAGGACCTTGCCGACGTGATATTGAGGTGGGACTAGATCTATTTGAAAGCTTATGAAACAAGCTTTCCATCAAGTGATCATTAACCTCAATCGCACTCTACATGAAGGAGTTATGGCATTTTCAATAAAGTATTGTCGGGCCGCCGATGAATTGAAAGTTCAACTTTGATGGACTTGCACTTTGAGACACATTTGTGCCTATAAGCAAATAATGACATATTCATGTGAAACCAAGTGAATTGTACCAAAAATCACTATGCAAATATTGGAATGAGCTCACCTTATAATCAATGGTCGTATCCGATGGTGTCATATCCTCATCAGCATGCACCTCGGCCTCGTCCCGAATCTAGCTCACGTACCTCCTCTCCTCCGTCAATCGTTGCTCGCAGGATGCAAATCTAGGCTCCAGCTGGTCGCTGGCATGCCGCTCCTGCTCGCTCCGCTCAAGCCGCAACTATGCGCTACCATACTCACATGGCCAATGGCTAGCTACACTCCCGCTGAGGGCTGAGGCGTTGGCCGCCGACTTGGTTGCTCCTGCTTGTGCTTGATGGCTCGAGCAGTCGGACGTCAGGCCTCTAGGCTCCGGCAATTTGGCGGTGATGGGCGATGCTCGAGGGACGGTGGGCGATGGCCTTCAATGGGCTGATGTTGCCTGATGGGCTAAACCAAAGTCAGGCCCAGGTGCCAGCTTGCCCAGTCATCTTCTATCACTGGCTTGGTTGCTCCTCGCGCTTGATAGCTCGGGCAGTCGAGTGTCAGGCCTCTAGTCTCCGGCAGTCCGGCGGCGACAGGCGATGCTCGGGGGGACGGTGGGCGGTGGCCTTCAATGGGCTAATGTTGCCTGATGGGCTGAACCAAAGTCAGGCCCAAGCGCCAGCCTACCCAGCCATATCAACGGCTTGGAGGAAAGTTATGGGGCCAGTAGATAGAGCGAGGAGGAAAGGGGAGTAGATAGAGTGGGAAGTGAATAGGGGGCGGATTGAATCAAGAGGTACGAGAGATGGGAGACGAAAATGGAGCGCAATGGGGTGGGGGGAGGTCGAGTCGTTCCAAATTTTATTTTATATATGTAGGATTTTTATGGAGTAGTTTTTAATGAATCACTTAGTAAACTTGCGTCTCTGCTGAAGCATGACACTAGTTATTAGGCCATGCCATCACGAGCATGACTTACATCAGGCCATGTTATGCTTGGGCCGCACCTTAACGGGTCGTGCCTTGTGCTGTCCATTTAACCTAGCCCTTTTGGCTATCTATACCTGGAAGGCATGCATGGACCTTCCGATAGGTGTTGACCCTGCTAGGGTAGGGACCGAGGTGGATGTTGACTGGCGCATCACACTGACCATAGTGTTTATGGGATTATTGTGCAACACCTGAGGAACTGATTTGCTGAGACTCGGTTTGTAGTGGATTTTTTTGGGCTAACTAGACTTTATCGACAAAGCATATCCGTGGCTTGCAAATTTATGGGTGAAGAGGATTTTAGTGTGACCAAAATTGGACCCAAGGATCGTATATATATATTTACTAAACTTTTGATCCAAATAAATCCTTGTGTCAAATCTTGGTAAAAAATTATTGATGGCGGCAGGAGTACTCTATCATTGTGCAGCAGACATATGCAGTCTTATAGGTTGGAGATGGAGTACGAGGAAGATAGACGCGCTTCGCTGCGCCCGTTTATTAAGCGCACACACATATATTTGTTTAATTAACTACCCTTTAGGCACTAAGCTGCATAGTATGATCATAAGGGAACAATTAATGGACAGCTTGGATTTGTATTTTTGCAGAAATAAACCTGCCAGTGTCCTTTCTCGTATATGACACGTACGATTATGTATGAATGGTTGTTTCCCCCATACATTAGTAGTTCCATTTCAAGTAAAAACGGATCCGCTGCAGGCTACATTAGTAGAAGTCAATCCGTTCCAAATTAGAAGGCGTTTTTGCTTTTCTAGATACATTGTTTTTACTGTATATCTAAACATAGTGTATATCTAAATGCGTAGCAAAAGTAATGAATCTAGAAAAGCTAAAACATCTTATAATTTAGAATGGATTGAGTTGAGTAGCTCGGAACCAATGGACCGTTGAGTAAAATCTGCAAGAGATTCTAAAAAAAAAGTAAAATCCGCAAGAAATGTGAGACTTTCTGTCAGACATCATGAATAGGGGGCATAACAAACGTATGAATACTCTTGGAAAATTATTCCACTTTCCAAGAGTATCAATACTCCTGGAAAATATGCAAGAGTATTACAAAGTGAAGTGAATGCAGAACTTTGACACATCCTGAAAAATTATTCCACAATCTAAAGACAGCCGCATGAGTTTATCCAAATCCAAATGGTGACCTGTGGTTATTGATTACTTTAGTTAAACTGGAAATAAACCACAGAAAATATATATATAGTGCACCCACTGAGCCACTGGTATCCTTAACCATGATTTGAGTTAGCCCGAGCATGGTTGTGAAGGCCACGACCAAAACCATCTGGACTAACACTATCAGTTTAAGCATAGCACATATGTCATCATGCCCTTTACAAATCAAACATTAGAAAACGTGCAAAGAAAAAAAAGGTTGTGGAACATACTGAACCCAAGAAATATAAATATTTGGAAATGGAGCAAGCATGGATATAAGCAAACTTTCTTTGGCTCTCTCTAGGCCAAAAGTCAACAAACTGATGGCAAAAAGCTGAAGTAGAGTGTAGCTTTTTCATGAGGAAAGGAGCAAAGTAATTAAAACTTTCTTTTGCAAATCTAGCTGATTGCGACCTGTCATATTCTCTTAGACCGGCCTTTTTTGCACACACATGTAGTGTGGAAAACTCTAGAAATAGTTAGGTGTTAAAAAGGAATGCTGATCCACAAATATTATTTTAATACCATTAATCCTATTAATTCGAATCTGTGACATGCGTTTTGTATTTGAATCCATATCCGAATTCAAAAGGGAGCCAGCGGCGAGAGTGGGGAACCGGCGATGCCGCCATACAGGGCTGATCGAGCAGCGAGGCGCGACCGGCACCAGCCGGCCACAAGGGAGCAATGCACCTGAGCGGCAAGCCCAGCCACCGTACAATGTGCCGAGAGCAACCAAAGAGGCGTCGTCGTACTCATCGGCAAACGGAGCTTACGAAGAAAGGGAAGAAAGGGGAGGACGAATCCGCCGAGGCAAGATGCTCGACATGAGACAGAGTTTTGCCATGTTCGTTTGGCTAATAAACTATGGTTGAAAGTGTCGTTGCCTGATTTGTTGTGAGAGAAAAATATTATTTGTTGGCTGAAAAAGTACGACTTATAAGCCAAGCAAACATAACGTTTATTTATTATTCCCTCCATCACAGAAATAATGCTATTCTCACGATTTAGTACCTTTAATTTGATTAATTATAAATTAAAAATATCCATATTTATAACATCAAATAAATATCAATATTATTAATATTAATTACAAAGTATATTTTTATAATAAATCAATTTAGAGTCATACAATTCCTAGAAACCTAGTCAAACGTGAATCACTCTACGTGGCATGTTACCTATAATTATATTCTTTTTAAGACGGAGGTAGTACCAGTATATACTGTGTACTACTGCTGCTAATAGATAATTTAGCAGCCTTCTCTAATATAATCTCACGCCTGCTCTCGTGCAACGCACGGGGGCCAGGCCGTAGCCGTACTGACCCCGCAACCGCAAGAGTGACCGGCCGTACGGCCCCTGTCGCCTTTCCAGTTTCCACGCCGGCCGGAACACCCCCGCAAGTGGAGGCGAGCCAGCCAGCCGGTCGCGCCGCACTGCTGCGTGCTTCCCCACCCCCCTCTCTCTCTCGCTCGCTGCCACGCGGGGCCCATCCACCACCGACCCGGCGCCATCGCCGCCATCGAGGCGTTTCCTTTCGTTTGGGTTTGGTTAGGGCGGCGGCGGCGGAGGAGGAGAGTGGTGCCGCGGCGGGAACGGGAGGGGAGAGGCCATGGCGGACGCGGCGCCGCCGGGGCTGCCGGTGGCGGCGGACAGGGACAGGGACAAGGACGACCGCCGCCGCTGGGCGGCCCGCTGCAGCTTCGCCGTCCTCGGCATCATGAGCACCCTCCTCGTCTACGGCGTCCTCCAGGTGGGTTGGGTTGGGTCGCTGGTAGTGCTTCCTCCGTCTTCGCTCCGTCCCCTGCCACCATTTCTTCTCCGCTCCCTCTGGCAGTCATATATCCATTCCGGCCCGAATTCCCCACCGCACCGAGACTTATTAGACAATAGCATCCGCGAGCGGGATCGCTGCGTGTTGATCTGTCGCCTACAGTGCTCCGGCCATGCCCCTCCGGCCGAATCCGCGGCAGCCGCGATACAACTGGCGCTGTGGCTTCCGGTGCTCAGCTTCATCGCGAATTTCGCTACCGTGTGGCACAGTATGCAATCTTCAGCTGCGATTCGACTGGCCGCACAGGGTTTCATGCCCATGGCGCCGCATAGCACAAGGCCCTTGTTCCCTTGCGCACCGTCCTTCCTGGCTCCCTATCATCTCCCCAAGCACTGCCTCCAGTCCAAACCAACGACAAGCATGCCGACCTGTTCCTCGCTCTGCTCTCCACTTCAGTTCCCACTAGCGACTGGTGCATTCACAAACATGTTATTATTATGATGACAGGGTACAGCCATACCTGTATTACTCATCTTTGTCTCTTATAATTGGCCAATATATTGCTCTTTACCAAGCACCTTGAGACATTCTGGTTCCTTTATCACACTGAGCTAACTTACTAGATGTGTTTTTGTGGCGATGTTGTGTAGGAGAAGATCATGAGGGTTCCGTATGGAGTGGAGAAGGAGTTCTTCAGATACTCGCTTTTCCTTGTTTTCTGTAACCGCATCGCCACATCCATGGTGTCTGCGATGGTGTTACTGGTATGATGGACCCCCGCCCGCAGGTTACCTCTCCAACTCGTCTGGATCTGCAGGCCTGTTAATTCTGTATTTGTAATCCTGTGCAGGCAAGTAAGAAATCCTTGGACCCTGTGGCTCCGCTACACAAATATGGTGTGGTCTCCATATCAAATATACTGACCACTACCTGCCAGTATGAGGTTGGATAGTTTCTGTCCTCCATTTCTTTTGCCATATATATGTGTTGTTTCGTGCTGCTTCTTTACTGAATATGTAAAGTAACTTTTTTCCAGGCCCTCAAGTATGTCAGCTTCCCTGTCCAAACACTTGCCAAATGTGCCAAGATGATACCTGTCATGGTAATCTCTTCTCCTATACTGTAACCAGTGATCAAACCGTCTTTTTCGTACATCACTATTTTCTAGCCTGCTAGGGAAGCATCAGTGTCTTTCAAGTTCTAATGGTTCTTGGTTGAGTATTGACGGTTGATTGAAGCAATTACTGTCTGTCTGTACAGCACAGTTTGGTGCCAGTAGTCATTGGAACTGATAACCATGTATCAGATGTTAAATATATGAAGTAATATTTGATAATATGCATGTGAGGATTATTGCGCCCGATTTAATGGCTCTCATTTAAGTAATATTGATTGATTGAAGCAATTACACTCTATGTCACTGGAACTTATATCTTTGGATCAGATGCTAAATACATAACGAGAATGTTCAATAAGATGCTTGTGAGAATGTGCAAGATGAATCCTGTGGTCTCAGTAATGTGCATGTTACATGTTTACATATATTTCCTTGATAATCAAGATTAGTGCCATCTTATAGCTATTATCTTCTTTTTATGATTGGTAGATCTGGGGCACAATAATAATGAGAAAGAAGTATGGCGGAAAAGATTACTTCTTTGCTGTCATCGTGACTCTGGGTTGCGCATTGTTCATTCTATATCCGGTAATTCTACATGTCCAACTCTCTCCTCTTCAATATTAAGCATCACATGCTTGCATTCCGGTATGAATTGTCTACTGCTATAGAAAAAGAATCGAGAGCATATAACTGTTTCAATTACTATCAATCTTGCATTGCATTTCAAGTAGAACAGGCATAGCACAAATGTTAGGGCTGAACTAGTTGCAGGATAGAGATAGGATTTTATCTTCCAAAAATAGATTAGTTGGTTAGCGTATTTCCGCATGAGCCTATGGAAACTGCTGGTAACCAACAAGTACTTCGGGGCTATTAACCAATGCATCCATGGCCAGAACTTCGGGGCTATTAACCAAGAGTGCTGGGCAGTGACAGAGCCAGGACTTAGAGTTGGATACTCCCCACTTCCACAGAAAAAAATCCAATTAGGCTACTTTCAAGCGAACTGATCTGATAAGAAATTTGGACTGCCTAGATCATCATTGTTAGTCTAATATATACGACCACAGGGGGTTTCGAAGACCCAAACAAACACACTTCTCCGACTGTAGGTTCCTCAGCTACTCCTTGACACCGAGGAATCCACCGCATTCCTGCGCTTCAAGTTGCAGCCGACAACAAGAGACTAATCAGCAAGATTTTTCTTCACAACAGCATAGCGAATCGAGAAGGATTGAAGGAAGCCTAGATGCTGGCCTGAAGTCCAAGTCATCCAACAAGATAATGAGTTATAGGGCGATCAGCAAGTCACACAGGCCACAAGCCCACAAAGGCACAGGGGCACCTGTGTTTTGTCCTCGCCAAGGCTCTTGGCACTGCACGCCCTGCTGCTACCAGAGGCTGGGCCTATGGCTTTGCTGAATTGCTGCTCGTAGCCTCGCATCTTGGGTGTTGCGGCAGGACCTAGTGTTTGGCTCAAATGAATGTGTGGAGATGGGGAAGAGGAACATAGCCGCTGCTGTTGCGTATTGCGAGAGACGAGAGAGAAAGGCACACTGCATACTGGTGGGCTGGCCTGTGGCTGTTGAATCAAGTGGGCCGTAGGGAGGGTATTGGGGCAGTGGGCTTAAGGTTGCATTAGGTTGAATTCTAGCTTAGAACAATAAGATTTGTCTCAAGATAACACATACATATACATCTGTATACTTGATATACACCAATTCTTTTGCCAAAACAGTTGGGTATTTTCTGAAGCTATTCATTTTCCTTTTGTCCTTCATTGATGCAGGCGTCGATGGATGTGAGTCCATTTAATAAAGGCAGAGAAAGCACTATTTGGGGTGTTTCACTCATGCTCGGTTATCTTGGGTACAACTCTGCTGGTTCTTTCCATGCTAAAGAAAACAACAAATAACATTTAAAGTCCTGATGCAGCTCATGAAATCCTGTAATAACTCAGATTTCTGCATCTTCACGATTTCTGGAAACATGTTTCTATTTTCCACTATAATATTGCCCTAAATTATTCCAGATGAATTAGGTGATGTTGTGATGCTAGAGCTATACTCTGTATCTTAGACACTAATACATGTATAGGTATGATTGTATGAAGCATTAGAAAAATGGCTACAGAGAAATGATAGAGATACCTGACTTAATTTCAAAAGTTTTCTACCGTATGAGTATGATTTGGTATATCTAGTAAAATACTTGAAAATTTCCCAATAAGGACTTGTACTACTATTGGTAATCTGTATAGATGATACAGAGAACTAGTGGCTGATAAACTCACAGGGTTTTTACTTTCTTTCAGTCATGTTTGACACTACAGAACCTACCTAATCTTTTTTTTTTTTTTGACCCCATGTTCTGGATGTCCAGTTTTGATGGGTTCACAAGCACGTTCCAAGATAAACTCTTCAAAGGGTATGACATGGAAATACACAACCAAATATTCTACACAACGGTGTGCTCTTGTCTTCTTAGTTTAAGTGGTATGAACTATGATCTATGTGCTACAACCAAAGTTTAACTTAATTTTGTACTGGGCCCAATATGCTGAAATTTGATTAGTAATTCTGGACTTCCACTAATTCTACCACTTTTTTGCTACACTATATCAACATTATTAACAGTTTTAATGATTGTGCTTGCACATCTCTGATACTTTTTCCTTTTTACAGGGCTGATTCTCCAGAATCATCTGATTCCAGCTGTGGATTTTATGTTTCGTCACCCAGATTGCTTCTCTGATGTTCTAATCCTGTCCAGTGTAAGACTTACCTCCTTATCTTGTAATATGCACTGCTGCTTGCTCCTTGTTCTGAAGTGTGCCAGTTCAGAATGTAAACACAAAATCCACTTGAGCATAGATGTAAATGTTAGATGCAGAGTTAGCATGACGAACAGAAATGAAATAAATATGTAGAGAGATAGAAATTGTGAAATTCAGTGCAAAGGAAAAAATATCTCTGAAATATAGTTCTTGGGCGATGTCAGTTTTTTTAGTTTTCCTCTCCTGTGCCTACAAAGCGAAGCTACTATTTTGGGTTTAAATACCTAAGGCAGCTTATCCTTTTGCTGTGGGATTTACTTTATGTACTATTCCAGGTTGCAACAGTTAGTCAGTTCTTCATATCCTACACCATTCGAACATTTGGGGCTCTCACATTTGCTACCATCATGACAACTAGACAGGTGGATATTGGCATCCTCAGTGTGATAATTCTCGCAGACATAATATTCAACCTCTTTTTCTAACAATAGTTGTCCATGCATTATTGTAGCTGGTGAGCATATTGCTGTCCTGCATCTGGTTTGTACATCCTCTCAGCTGGATGCAGTGGGTTGGCGCAGTAAGTCATCATCTACCTCCATCTCACCAGTCACCTCACGGTATCACCTGCTTCTGTTTTAACCATGAGTAACAACAAACGTTTCTTGTTACCAGGCCATTGTATTCGGAGCCCTATACACAAAGAGCTTCTTGAGGAGTAAACCGCAGAAGCCAGCGGTGGCAAGCCCGCCACGTGGTTCTAGCCCGAATCCTGCTAACAATAGTTGACAATTGATGACATCATAACATAGGAAACAACGGACTTGTTGTGGCACCAGGACGAAATCTCTGTGACTAAGATCAATGGCACCATGGCGAGGTAACTGGACAGATAGGTTCCAGATGTAGCGCTGTTACTGCTCCTGACCTGGAGGTGATGAAGGTGGTCCTTTTTTTTCTTTTGGAAGAATCAAGGTGGTCCTAGTGTTAGTTCAGTATCTAGAGACCAAATGTTCAGGCAGCCCAGACTGTGTTAAGTGAACTGGGTTATCAATTTTGTAGCTCAGGTCGTTCTCGGTTAACCTGTATCACAACAGTTTCATATCATAGAATAAAAGTATTTTTAGTCCGTAGAAAGATTTTATATACCCTCAACAATTAAGGTCCGATAGAAATATCGGCCACAGCGGCTTTGCTCGGTCAGGGTCATCCCTCATCCTCGGATCCACGACGCGAGATGCATTCCCCACACAACGCGAGACCGCTGCCACCACCAGGTGATCCCATCTCTGCACACATGGCCGTCAGACTGCCACCAGCCGATCCCATTCCATCCACAGCAGATACACACAGAGAAAGAGGAGGCGATGCCCTGTAGTCGCCCCTGTCAACAGAGAGAGAGAGAGAGAGCCATGGGGGGAGTGTGATGTTCTTCTGCCTTCCCGGAGATCATGGCGTGCCGTCCTGCACTGCTGCCGTGGCCACCGGCCCGCTGCTCGCAATGGTGAGATTCCCCACCAGTGGGGTTTTGTTTTATTTTGATAAATGCTGCTGCAGGCCGGTGTGGGGTGATCGGTGCAGGAGAAGCAAGATGGAGATTCAGTTGATGTGTGATGCAGGGTTAGGAGAGGAGTAGATGGTGCAGTGTAGTTTGAAGAAGTCATATATGTTCTAGTTGGAGAAGGTAGAGTGCTGGTTGCCGTGCTGTTGTAGGTGTGTGGGTGTAAGAGAAGAAGAACAGCATCTCAGGAGTGAGGTGAAGCAGTATAGTTTAGTAGATGCAAGTTATGAAGTTTTCTGTTGAAGAGAGAGCCTTGCCATGGTGTCTGTGCAGTCGTAGAGGGAGGTTTAGTTAGTGATGCATGGTCCAGTGGAGGGGAAGTGCTGCTGCTGTGTTGTTGTAGGCGTGTGAGAGCACAAGATAGATTGATCCAACAGTTTACAAGTTTGTGATAGTCGCTAGATTCAGAGGCTTTGATTAAAGAAGCCCGTGCAGAGCAGTAGATGTAGTTTTTGCAGAGAGTGATGCCATGGAGAGTGAGGAGATTGCAAGCACTAAGGAGCGACAGAGTAGCAGTGTTTGACTTGTTGGTGAAGATAGATTCAGTGAAGCAATCAAGGAGTCAGTGTAGTTAGAAGAAGTGATACATATTCTAGTTGGAGAAGGTGGAGTACTGTGGTGTTAGTTGTAGGCATGCAGATGTATGTAGATTCAGAGGAGAAGTAGTAGATGCCATGCTCATGCTGTCATGCAGTCACTGATCATTAGTTTTGATCATCTCGAGATTAGGCTGCTGGTGTTGTCGTCACAAGATTAAGGTCCAGGGGTAGATTAGAACAGCTGGTCTTGAAACAGGAGTAGTTGTGCTGCTGGAATTCGATGGAGAAGTATGTTGTCGATGATCAGAGTAGCAGATGGCCGTGCAGATGGAGATCAGTATGCAGTAGGAGGGCCTCAATTTGCATGGCGACAAAGCACTATATGAAGTAGGCTAGAGAAGATACAGGTGTATGTGTGTGCCTCAAATCGAGAAGCATGGAGTAGCAGGTCACATGTTCGTGTGATGTGACAAGGTGTTAGCCAGTGCAATGTTGATGTGCATCTAGAGGAGAAGGCTTTTAATTAGTGGGAAGCCTCTGCGGTGGTGAAGGCACGATGTGTTGGCAAGTTCAAGATTAGATTGATGCATTGTGAATCAAGTAGTAGATTGGGTGGTGGAGATACGCAGAGGCAAGCAGCAAACAAGTGACGCCTGACAGTTATACAGCTCTTGAGATGTGAAGTATAGTTTAGGCTTGATGGGTAACAAAAGATTGTTGAGAAAAGAGCATTCAGTTAGATTGCAGCACAAGTGGTGTACGTGGAAAGGCAGTAGTAGTGCAAGTCAAATAGCAGTTGGCATGCACCAGATTTGCTCAGGATGAACACCTGTTGCAGTGCAAGCCATCATGGTCTAAACTCTGAACCTGCAGTTCGAGCTGCACAGTGATGACAGCATGTAATTGGTAGTAAGTAGTGGTTGTGAATACAGATTGTCAGCTCACAGGCCGCACCAATTTAAATGAGAAACCAAGAGCAATTTGCAGTACCATTTTTAATCAGTGGTTCCGCACCAAAAGATCATAGGTGTGAGTCCAATCGCCTCTCTTCAAAATGGACTCCACCGCCGATTGGGTGGATGATGGTTAATGTAGATGCAGCAATTTTCAGTGATCGCCCTTGTATCGGCATAGGTGGTGTTGTGCGCAATCATTTTGGGGAGTTTATATATGCTTCTTGCCAAAGAGACATGTTCTTGCTGATCCTGAGTTAGCAGAAGCATAGCAGTCCGCCTTGCTGTGGTTTATGCGAAGAATTTGAACATTCAGCATGCTATAATTGCTTCAGATTCCTTGAGTGTTGTCAACAAGATTAAATCTCCCATGCTTGACAGATCCATTGTAGGTCCTGTTGTCCAGGATATTAAAAACTTAGTTAAGGGGACTCCTTTCTCTTTCATCCATATTCCTAGAGGATGTAATGAGGCAGCTCATGTAATTGCAAGGTTAGCTAATCACTGTGCCGGTTCAACTTTGTGTAATGTGGCTCCGGAATCTATCCGGGCTATCCTTTGTAACGATCGGGTAAATTAATATAAAGCTGCCTTTCAGTTTCAAAAAAAAAAGAGGTCGTGCCGGAAGTTTAGTTTAGTTAATCAGATGAGTGGCAAGTTGTATATAACCACAGTGCTAGCTGAGAGCTCGCCATGCATGTGCATGTTCAGATAAGAAAAGCAGAGACAAGCACAAGCACTTGACCAGCTAGACAGCTGTCTTGCGACCAAGATTAGGAATGTATGTTCAGTAATTTTCTGCGGCGGTGTAGAGTTGCCCAGATGTACTTAATGATTTGTTTGAGTTGAGCTCTTTCAGCGTTTCAAGATGTAGCATTTTTACCTCTTTACATGCTTTGTAAATAAATGTATTATTTCTACATGTACATGGCAGATAATGAAGTAACTAGCTTGGTTGGCAGCACGTGCTTGCGTAACGCAACATGGGAATTGATTGACATTTATCTAGAAAGTGTTCAAACACCTCTGTAATTGTGGGAGGCCGTGCGTGTCCGATGAGAAAGCAAATTTATTCGAACTAGAGAGGCCATACGTTTCAACTTACCTTGTGTTTGTGTGTGTTGCGAGATAAGTAGGGCTTCAAGCTTTACCGTGAATTCTCAGAGTAGGCATAGCAAATGTGATGCAGTTCCCTACTATCTTTTGTAATATGAGATCTCGACCAGAGTTAATGTTTAGTGCCATGACACGTTACCAGTTATACCAAGCAACGCTGCCAGCTAGTAACGGTCCTAGCAGTGAGAGTTTTACTCTCAAGTTTTCAGGCAACAGATCACAGACGATCCTGACAGGAAGTGACTTGCTTGGCATGTATTACCATCAACCGGCCGAAGCCTCAAGGAGCAACAGATCAAGCACACACGCCGGAGTTATATGCTACATCTCCGTGCGGTGTGTGTGCTCGAAACTTGTTTAGGTAAAACATGTGCCACTTTATTACAAGATCTACTGATATAAGAAAAAGCGAACTCCTGAAAGCCAAGCCTGAGGTCATCGATCTCCTTCAAAGCCGGATCTTTACATGCTCTAAGCAATCGGTCTCCAGCCACACCTTCCTCACCAGCGTTACTCGACATTCTTCAAAGTATATATTCTCTAGTAGCATTGCTAATGTGCAATCTGGTTGATAGAGAAACCCAGAGTACTTGATGACCTCGACAACTTGCCTGGGTGTGTGATAGTGATCCTCCTCTCGTCATAGCATGGCAGCTATTCCAGCAACTATTCTGCTGGGCATTTGTTGGTAGTGAGAATCTGATGTCTCTGTAAAGTCTTTGTGCGCTGTTTCGTTTTTGACTCTGTCCACGGGCATTGCCTGGGTGATGGTGTGTTTTGTCTGCCCTATTCACGCCGCACAATGCAGTGTCCGTAAGCTGTTGTGTATGTCATCATATAAATATTTCTCAGCAGGCTCAAATCAGAGAACAGAGGCTGTAGAAAAATCTTGTCTTATTAAGCAAACACAACTGCTATATTGACTAAAAGGTAGCAATTGGATTCTTGATTCACAATGCATGTAGCAAAGGTGAGTATAATAGCATGCGAGCTAATGAAAAAACACGACCATAACAGACAGCTTCGTGTCCATCCTTTTCTACCCATCTTTTTTGTCTACCTCTCTTCCCTTCTGGAATTCTCGTATCAGGTCTTTGTGTCTGGTAGTTTGCCCATCTCTGAGTCAGAGATGCCGGGCGCTTGGGTGTTTAGAATTGTGGCCCTTAACTCTCTTTTCTTTCTTTCTGAACAATCTCATGTATTTCCGTTTATCTTTAAATGGAAATGGAGGACGGCCTTCGAGTGGAAAAAAAATCATCTGGCATAGGCAATAGCAATGCAAAGCAGCGTTTTTTTTGTCGGGGGTCGGCAGCCTCCGTCAAAAGCTCCTGTGGATCCGCCCCTGATTGGATTGTATTATTCAACTATTTCCCATTTGATTACATACAGGTATTTAGCGCTAAGATATGTTAACCACTTAACCTCGACCGCTCACACGGCGCAAACTTTTTTCTGATCCCAACTACCACCTTCATTCTCTCTTCCACCTACTCCCTTACACATCGCGCTCCTCCTCTCATCCTTGATGATCTCATTGTATTATTCATGTCCATTTACATGCATACTAATTAATAATGTGTTTTTCAAAGAATCTGTCTACCCAATATACGGTTATTTTAGCCCTTACTGACGGCTAGATTTTACCCATAAACTTACACTGTCTTATTACTATATTTACATTGTCTCATTACTATATTTACAATGATTTTTTTAATATAATTTATTAGACATAGTAATATAATTTAAAAATAACATAAATATATACTGATTTTTTATAAATTCCTGATATTAGATAAATATATGTTAAATTATTCACGAATGTCAAATATCAGATGCAACCCACTAGCCCCTACTGCCACACCCACTGCCACGCCCTACGCCACACCCACTGCCACGCCCACTACCTTCAGGTCACACGGATCCTCTGCGCCCCGGTGACACACCCACAGCCACGCTGCACCAACATGTTGCAGAATCACGTCACAGAGGATCCTGGGGAGCCCATAATGACGCAGAGAGTGCAATGTTGCAGGACGCGAGGGATCTGCCGGTACACTTCGCAGCTACGCGACACGTGTCAAATTTAATGGTCCAGAATTCGGGTAGCTGCTAGTGCTAGAAAGTAGCAGCCCGTAATAACAGGCCACGTTTTAGTTCAAAAACTTTTCCCAAAAAAAGTGTTACATCAGTTGTCACATCGAATCTTGCGATACGTGTATGGAGCATTAAATATAGATAAAAAAAAACTAATTACATAGTTTGGTTGGAAATCACGAGATGAACGTTTTGAGCCTAATTAGTCCATGATTGAACACTAATTGCCAAATAAAAACGAAAGTACTATAGTAGCCAAATTTCTAAATTTTCGCCAACTAAACACAGCGACGGTCTATATTTATTCATTATACTTTGTTTCATTTGCTTCTTTTGTCTGTTTATTAAATTTTAACACCACCATGTTATGCCAAAAATAGCCTTCTAGAAATGAGAAAAAGAGACAAAAAAAAGAGTAAGAAGAAATAAGTAAATGAATTAATGAGTCAGAGAATCCATTATAAATCTTTTAAGAGTCATACAAGCTAAGAAATCTATATGAAACAATTTTTTTTGCCAAACCAGTTAAGATAGAATAGCTCCTCAAGAGGACATCCTTAAAACCCACTCTTATAGAAGTAAATGAATTAATGAGTCAGAAAACGTCCATTATAAATTTAGTATTATTGATATAATTTTTATATTAAAGAGGTCTGAGTTTGAGTTTGGCTCTAGGCCTGCAAGCCCTATAAACTACTCCCACCCTTCTACAGGCGGAAACGAATCCGCATCCAAGAGCCATTGGCTTACCACCCGGAGAGGACAAAGAAAGCTCCCACTGTTAAAAGGAAGACCGGAATTCGAATCCAAACCAGGGCTCTCGAAAGCAAAACCACTATTATCCAATTCACTTTATTTTCGAGGGGAATTCGAATCCAAACCAGGGCTCCCGAATCTGATTTCTATCTCGGTCGTCTATGTGAACAATCCCAGCAGACGGCTCGTCAATAGGAATAGGCCATCTAATATAAGGGGGCCAAGGAAACACAATTCGATCAGCGCAAGCAAAAGAGAGAGAAAGAGATCAGAGTCTCTTCTTGGAGAGACGGACAAAGAGAGTGCTCTGGCCGGCCGGCCTTCTGCTGCTAGCTAACTAGCTAGCCAGCATCCTTCAAGGCAACAGAGAGATAGAGAGCGAGGTTGAGAGAGAATGGCAAGCAGGCAAGGTGTAGCCTCCATGTTTGCCATGGCATTGCTCCTCGGGTCTTTGCATCCATCATCCCACAAAGTGATTACCTCTCTCTCTCTCTCTCTCTCTCTCTCTCTCTCTCTCTCTCTCTCTGCGGTCTCATATGGCGCAACATTTTTCCGAGTCCAACAAGGGGCTCATCAGCTAGTCAGCACTAGATCACTAGCTGCCCACCACCATCTCTCTCGTCCACCTCCTCCCTTACACATGCATCGCGCTCTGTGGCACGTACGTTATGTCCATTTACATGCATACTAATGTCGGTCTTGATTCATGGGTGTCAGGAGGTGCTGATTCCACAGTCGCTCCACGTCACGAACCGCTGCGCCGACACGGTTTGGGTGGCCATCTCCTCCGGGGCCGGCTCGGCGGCGCCGGCGCCTGACAGCACCGGAATCGAGCTGTCGCCGGGTGAATCACGCGCCGTGGCAGTGCCACCGGTGTGGACGCTCTCTGGGGTCGTACCGACGACTGCGGCTCCGAGGCCAGCTGCCACGACTACGCCGCGCCCGTCACAGTTGCAGAGTTGAGCATCAACGAGAGCCGGGCCATTGACTACTACGGCATTAGTCTCGTAGACGGGTACAACCTTCCCATTTTGGTGGAGCCTCGCGCGCAGGGAGCGGCGGGTCCTGGTGGCAGCTGCAGGCCAGCGGCGTGCGTGCTGGACCTCAACAGCAGCGAGTGCCCGGCCGAGTTGCGCGTCATGTCGCCGGCCGGCGGCACCGGCGCCGCCGTGGCGTGCAAGCGCGCATGCCTGGCGTTCGGCGCGCCCCGCTACTGCTGTGCCGGTGCGTACGGGAGCGCCGACACATGTAGGCCGTCGGCCTACTCCGATATGTTCAAGAGGGCGTGTCCACAGGCCATCACCTATGCCTACGACGCCGATGCCGGCTCCCTGTTCACGTGCCGCGCCGGGGAGACCGCCATCTACGCCATCACCTTCTGCCCAGCAAGCACGACCAGCAGGTATATATACATACGCCCATGCGAACCAGAAAATGCACTAGTGGAGAAATGAGATCTAGTCCCGGTTGGGAACTAGCTCTACTCCCAACCGGGACTAGCAATCCGGGACTAAAGATGTTGTTCTTTAGTCCCGGTTTGCCACAACCGGGACTAAAGATCCTCCCAGCTTTAAAAAAAATGCCTCCCACCGCTGCGCCCCGTGAGATTCGAACCCAAGACCTCATGCACTGCCTCGTGCGTAGCTTACCACCCCACCTACACAACACATCTAACAATAGATGGGATGCTTTCCTTTGAACTAACTCCATCGGGGATTTTAGTCGGTTGATTACCAACCGGGACTAAAGGGTCCTTTAGTCCCGGTTAGTAACATCAACCCGGACTAAAAGGTCACCCTTTAGTCCCGGTTGGTGTTACCAACCGGGAGTAAAGGTTGGAGGACTTTTAGTCCCGGTTGGTGGCTCCAACCGGGAGTAAAGGTCCACCTTTAGTCCCGGTTGGTATCTCCAACCGGGACTAAAGGTCCCCTGCCACTATGCCGAGCGCAGTAGCCGTTGGGCAGGGACCTTTAGTCCCGGTTGGTGTCTTAAACCAGGACTAAAGGTCTCTCTAGTCCCGGGCGCAAAAAAATACCAGGACTAGAGCTCATTTTGACCTCAGATGAAAGGTCTGTTCTCTACTAGTGATGGGAGAAGTTGCTAGGGTAAATAATTGACTTGGCTTGAGCCCTTGGAGAAGTTGAGCCATATCACATGCGGAAGATGATGTCCACGTGGATGGGCCGCCGCTAGCTCAGGGTGTAGCAGGTCGTTGAGCATCAGCATCAGGTCCTCGAAGCTCGATCCAACTCGCCGTTGAGCCGTTCTCGTCCACCCGCCGCCTTCTCGGTGTCCATGCATCACGTAGCCGTTGAGCGAGGGACAAGAAAGCCCGGGAAATTGTCGCGTGCACTGGCGCACAACATCTAGAGAATTGGTGGTGGTGTATTAATTAGGAGAATTATTATGCTAAGCTTTACACACTTTAAAACTTTGTGAAATTCCATGCATATTTGCCAAAGACGTATGCACTGCTGAAATAAATTTGAAACGTATGGAGTTTTTTCTTCTTTTTCATTCATTCGGTGTCTGTCAAGTTCGACACAGTTTGTCAATAATAAAGAACTACTAGCATCTAACCCTTTTTGATTGCACATGCAGTGGCCCGGGGACGGCCGGGGGGAACCAGCCGACGCCGTACGCCGGCAACGGCCAGGAGGGCGGCACACCAGGTTCCGAACACACCAGACTTGTTGTCGCCGTGCTGGGTGTCGTGGCGGCAGTCCTGAGTGTCCTTGCAGCAGTATTGGGTGTGGAAGAGCTGCTTCAGCTAAACAAGTAGTAGCGTGTATCATCACCGACTATGCATGTACCTGCTGTTAATTCACAGTACTTATTACTAGTCACCCCCTTCGTTCTCCATCAAAGAACTACATACATATCTTGGGGTGCAAACTACCTACTATGAACCAGGCTCGATCTGGTGGTATGCTTGTGTTTTTTTTTCATATTATACATATATATATCCAGCACATTTTCTCCGTCTAGAAAATCTTTCATGTGCCCACCTACGCACGCACGATGGCGCTACGCACGCACGATGGCGCCTGTACGGAGGTGTTTGGTTTCCACCTCCTAAAATTTAGTCCATGTTACATCGACTACTGTAAACATGTTTGACACTATTTAAAGTATTCAACATAGACTAATTATAAAACTAATTATACAGATTGAAACTAATTTATGAGACGAATCAATTAAGTTTAATTAGTCCATGATTTAATAATATGGTGCTACAGTAACACATGTGCTAATGATGAATTGATTAGGTTTAATAGATTCGTCTCACGAATTAGTCATGGTTTTTGTAATTAGTTTTATTATTAATATCCGAACACCCGATGATAATAGATATGATATCCGATGTAACACCTCCTAAATTTTAGTCCCTGGATCCATACACCCCTTTAGCATCACGTACAGTACATTGCTAGCAGGACCGGGTGTACGTAATAAGGGACATAGATTTGGCTGCGCATCAGCAGTTATCCTCCTGCGACCCATGTGCGAAGAAAACAAAAAGCACGGCGCGGTCGCGGTCGCGGCTCCAAATGGTAAGTCCACCATCCATCTGAGCCGAGCTTTACGCGGCCGGCATTTCCCCGTACGTGTGTACTTGACGCGCAGTGGATTCTGGTGCTCAGCTTCCTCGGAATGTCGCCACCATGTGGATTCGATCTTCCATGCCCCTCATGGCGCCGCATAGTACGGGCCCTTTTTCCCTTGCTTTTGCTGCTTTATGGATGTGTCCCCGAGCACTGCATGCTTCCACTGACAAAGCATATATGCATGCCTACATTAAAACTCCTTTGACACGACTCATCAAAACGGCTTCACCGGTAAAGCCAAAGTCGGTAAAGCCAGAAAAACTGGTTTTTTTCGGCTTCTAGTTCATTTTAACCCCGACTTACAAAACAGCTTCACGCTATAGTGCCTCGATTTGCGCAAAATAGATGCAGCCGAAGCCGACATAAGCCGTGCCAAAGAGGCCCTAACTCGCTTTGCCCTTCACCTCAATTATTACCACAATATATACTTGCACTAGCGATATTGTGCATTCACAAAACATGATATTATGATGACAGGGTACAGCCGTATACATGTATTACTCATTTATTATCTCTCTTCATATATAATTGGCCAATGCTCTCTCTATCCCAAATTTAATCAAATCACACTAATACAGAAAAGGTCTGTAGCAACGGCTTAATTTTTTTAGGGGCGGCTGGGGATGGAGCCGCCCCTACAGTGGGCGTGCTCGGGATCCACTAGACCAGCGCCCCTACAAATGGCACAGTAGGGGCGGCTGGTGATACGAGCCGCCCCTATAAATTTGCATTTGTGGATTACATGTGACTACTTGTGACTATTTGTGGTTGTGAATGAACCTACTAGTGATTCTGAAGTTTATTTGCATTTATGTGTTGTCGATATATCTATATAAACTGCCCGTGATGCTTATTGTGAACTATGTGTGATGCCTGTAATGTTTATTTGAGTGGGGTACGTTATACGTGACCGAACAATAAAAATAGAGAATATATGGTCGCTTTGCCGAGTGTTACACTCGGCAAAGAGCCATTTTGTCGAGTGCCAAGGTAAAAACACTTGGTAAAGAGGACATGTGGACAAATCTGTGCATTTTGGGACTAAAATGGCTTCTTTGCCGAGGTCTGCGCTGTGACACTCGGTAAAGAAGCCAACATTTATACGTTCTGGGCCAGTCTTTACCAAGTGTCCAGTATTTGACACTCGGCAAAGACAGCAGGTTTGCTGAGTGCCCGGGATTTGACACTCGACAAAGAAGGCATGTTTGTCGAGTGTCAGATACTGGACACTTGGCGAAGAATTCAAGTTTGCCGAGTGTCAGGTCCGGAACACTCGGCAAACGCGCCGTGACCGTCTCCGCGCCGTCGCGTTACTTTTTTTTCACCGAGCGTCGGTTTCAACTCTCGGCAAAGTATTTGCCGAGTGCTCGATAGAAAACACTCGGCAAAGAGATGTTTACCGGCACTGTAGATGCCGTGTGCTGTTTGCCGAATATTTTATTGGCTTTGCCAAGTGCCTGTGGCACACGGCAAAGTCATTGTTTTCGATAGTGCTATGTTAATTCACAGTACTTATTACTAGTCACTCCCTTCGTTCTCCATCAAAGATCTACATACATATCTTGGGGTGCAAACTACCTACTATGAACAAGGCGATCTGGTGGTATGCTTGTGTTTTTTTTTCATATTATATATATATATATCCAGCACATTTTCTCCGTCTAGAAAATCTTTCATGCACCCACCTACGCGCGCACGATGGCGCCTGTACGGGGGTGTTTAGTTTCCACCTCCTAAAATTTAGTCCCTATCGCATCGACTATAGTAAACATGTTTGACACTATTTAAAGTATTAAATATAGACTAATTATAAAACTAATTATACAGATTGAGACTAGTTTATGAGACGAATCGATTAAGCCTAATTAGTCCATGATTTAATAATATGGTGCTAAAGTAAACATGTGCTAATGATGAATTGATTAGGCTTAATAGATTCGTCTCACGAATTAGTCACGGTTTTTGTAATTAGTTTTATTATTAATATCCGAACACCCGATGTGACAATAGATATGATATCTGATGTGACAACTCTAAACTTTAGTCCCTATATCAAACACACCATGTATCATCACGTACAGTACATTGCTAGCAGGACCAGGTGTACGCAATAAGGGACATAGATTTGCTTCGCATCAGCAGTTATCCTCCTGGGACCCATGTGCGAACAAAACAAAAAGCACGGTGCGGTCGCGGTCGCGGCTCCAAATGATAAGTCCACCATCGATCTGAGCCGAGCTTTACGCTTTTTCCCTTGCTTTTGCTGCTTTATGGATGTTCCCCGAGCACTGCATGCTTCCACTGACAAACACTGACAAAGCATATATGCATGCCTACATTAACTCGCTTTGCCCTTCACCCCTACATTAACTCGCTTTGCCCTTCACCTCAATTATTACCACAATATATACTTGCACTAGCGATATTGTGCATTCACAAAACATGATATTATGATGACAGGGTACAGCCATATACATGTATTACTCATTTATTATCTCTCTTCATATATAATTGGCCAATGCTCTCTCTATCCCAAATTTAATCAAATCACGCTACTACAGAAAAGGTCTGTAGCAACGGCTTAATTTTTTTAGGGGCGGCTGGGGATGGAGGCGTCCCTACAGTGGGCGTGCTCGGAACCCACGAGACCAGCCGCCCCTATAAATGGCATAGTAGGGGCGACGGGTGATACGAGCCGCCCCTATAAATTTGCATTTTACTGGTGCGCCCCCATTCTCCCGAGAGGCCGCGAGTCGGTGTCGCGACGCGGAGCTCTCCGCCTATTGAACGGCGACGGTTTCCACCAGCGCCCGGAGGTTCCGGTGGACCGCCTACTCCTAGGGGTCGACAGGCCCTGGAAGGACACGCAGAAGCATTGCCGCAGCGGCGATGTTCTGGCCAGCCCGAGCGAACTATGGGGGATCGTTCCCCCCGTCTATGATGTTGCGGTAGACTTGGCCGGCGCGACCCCAGGCGCCGCTCGTCGGGTTACACACGCAGGCCGCAGCGTGTGTGTCGAGCGCGCCAGCATAGGTGGCGGCTGGTTCTGCCGCCTTTGTCGTAGCACCTCGCCGTGCTCCTGAGCACGCGAGAGGGCCTCCGCACGCGGGTCCGGAGGAGTGTGAGTCTGTAGGGACTCTGCTACCATCGATGGTTGTCCCAGAGCGTCCACTATAGCGCACTCCTAGGATAGAGGGTGGCTAGGTGCCATGACGTCACCGATACTGGAGCCGTCGCTCTCAACCTCATCATCCACGAGGTCGTGGAAAGAGGCAGGAGCGTAGCCTGCCATCCCCATGAATTCGGATGTGAGAGGGGGTGCTATCAGCATCTTTCGGAGCCCCCGTGCGTATGCGTTAGTGGGGGACGCGAGGCCGTAGGGGAACCGGTTGCATGGCGATCGTGGTGGGGACAACGGGGTCCCTCCGGAGAGTTGGCGGAAGATATCAAATAGCGAGTAAAGAACAATATGTACGTTACTCACATTGGGGTTTGAGCTCAGCGTGGGCTCGAAGCGAAGCGCAGGCGTCTCGTCGTTGAGGTCGTTGGGTGGCCCGGAGCCAACGGAGGGCGCTCCTCCTCCGACGGGCGCCTGGGCAAGTGCCTCCTCGCGAAGGCGATGCACGCCGAGCCGATCGACGACGAAGTCCAGGCTTTCGAAGAGGAAGGTCTGGGACGGCTCGAAGACAAGAGGTACCCACATCTCAATAGGTGGGAGCGTGGGAAACTCCAGCGAGCCAAAGCGAATCGTATCGCTTGAGCCCGTCATGCCAAAGATGGCAGAAAGGTGGGCCATCCGATGACTAAAGGCGTGAACGTACGGCGTTCTCCCCACGGACGGCGCCAACTGTCGGTGTGAAAAGTGACCAACAAGTAAATATTTATCGTTTTGCCGTACGTTGTGATCGGATGTGGCCTAACATTCAATGGCACAGGGTTTATACTGGTTCAGGCAACGTGCCCTACGTCCAGTTTGAGTCGGTCGGTGACTTTATTTCTGAGCCCAGATGTTCGAAGTTTGCTGTGGGGTTACAAACGAGTGGGAATGAGATGGGGGGTGTCAGAGGTCCGGGCGGTCTATGGACTGAAGAGCCAAAAGTGACGGGGGCTCCTACGTGCGCTGAGTATTGGAACGTACGCTCTGTGTAGCTTTAGAGTTCTAAAGCTATGGAGCTGTTTGAGTGCTCAGGATGTCTAAGCTTAGCAGAGTGAGAGTCGAAATAAACCGTCTGTGTCGTCCGTCCCCCTTCTAGGAGGGAGCGCATCCTCTTTTATAGTTTAAGGGGATGGCCTTATAAGACAGAGTGTGTGTGTGCTACATAGTCTTGTTGCCCACGCCCTCGAGTACAAGACGGTTTATCGGCGCCCACAATACTGTTGACG
Source organism: Miscanthus lutarioriparius (assembly GCA_904845875.1). Classification (NCBI taxonomy): domain Eukaryota; kingdom Viridiplantae; phylum Streptophyta; class Magnoliopsida; order Poales; family Poaceae; genus Miscanthus; species Miscanthus lutarioriparius. Next base: position 75,781,767 of record CAJGYO010000016.1, on the reverse strand, counting down.
CCCTGATGCGTGTGGCAGGCTCCATCGTGCTCTTCTGATATGGCAAATGTCGGCGCCTACCATATTGTAGGACAAATATCAGCGTCTACAACACTGTTTGTGTTCTGACATGTCTGAAAGGTTGTAAAGCACCCTTTCTGGCATGGCCTGGCGGTACTGTCCTGCAGGTGTGCAGGGTATGGTCCTTAGTATTGCGGTTGACTTGAGCGCCTTACCTTTATCTGCTCCGCTTGATTTCTTGGGTCCTCACCGAGCGGGCGTCCCCGGCCGGTCATTCCCAATTGGCTCCGACCGCGCTAGTCGGAGAAGAGCCGTAAGCAGAGGTTCGGTGTATTCCCGGTCGGAGAAGCGGGTTGGAGTCAGAAGCGAGCGTCGTCCCTTCCTTGGCCAGGCCTTCCGGTCGGAGAGGCGGGTTGGAGTCGGAAGCGAGCGTCGTCCCCTACTTGGCCAGGCCTTTCGGTCGGAGAGGCGGGTCGGAGTCAGAAGCGAGCGTCGTCCTCTCCTTGGCCTGGCCTTCTGGTCGAAGACTGGATCGCTCTTCCGGTCTGTTGTTAGGTATCTGGGCCGGCCCAGGAGTTGCACGTCGTTTGTAATGCCATCTGCTGGGCCGAGCTTTCACTGGGAAGCGGGCCCATTTGGGACCCCGGGTTTATGAACCCGATAATGGGTATCCAAATTAAATGTATGATCGGCAATCTATCTATATCTCTTATAAAGATAAAACCTTCTAGCAATTTATCATGCCATGCAAAGTGTTCACATCAGCATCCACCAGAACATTTCATTAGCACATTCAACTATCTCGCCAGGTAAAATGTTCACATTAGCATCCACTAACACATCCAACTAACACATACCATTATATCTTCATCCAAGCTATTCACATTAGTAAACCACATCATTCATTAACATATATTTAGTTGTCCACATCAGAATGCTAAAAATCATCCACTAACACGTATTATAATATTTATTCAATCATATTAGTAAATATAAGTAGTATAATTTCACCGGCGATTCCGGTAGCAACGTGCGGAGCGTTCTAGTATTTAATATTTTTGTGTCACTACAATTAGCTACATCACTCAAAGACTCCTATTTTTCATCTAGACTAGAGTAGCCGATCCCTTTTCTTCAGGAAATAATTCAGAATTTTCATTTGCAATAATAGAAGTTTTATTTAAACAATCATCTTTATCATTCATATCAGAATTATCATCAACCATAACTTTGGCAATGCTAGATTGAATTGAGGATAAAGCACTTGTATTTAATACCTCCCTTGGCACGTCGTCTAACGGCGGAAACTCTTTAAACTTGATGGCTCCCTTTTCTGTATTCCGATTACGTGCCAGATATATATTCTCTTGGGCACCGATTAATTTCTTGAATAAGATCCTCCGGCACTTCTTCGGGTAGCTCTTCGAGTGTGTGATCTTGGGCCATATTCTTCCTTGTTGCTCGTTGGTGGCCGTGTGGCAAAATCCACGAACTCCTCGCGTGCGCTTCTTGGTAGATTCCTGTGTTTTGCTGCACTAAGGCCAGTTTCAATGAAAAAAAACTAGTAGTTTCTATAACATAGGATACCGCACCAATAAAGTACTGCTTTCTAATCCATGATTTCTATGAGTAATAATTATTTTCTCTTTCTCTCTTCCAATACTATCTTCTTCCTCCAATGGGAGTGCGACACGAGCTCCCTAGAAACTAGTGGTTTCTCCCTAATGGCGATTTCATGGTTTCTTAGTGCATTGGAAGCCCGTTCGGCTGGCTTTAAGCCGGCTGGCTGGCTGGTTCTCGCTCTCACGAAATCACTGTTCACGTCCTGCCAGAACAGTATTTTTCTCTCACAACAATCAGCCGGAACAGTATTTTTCAGTCCTGCCGAACAGGCCCTGGGTCAAGAGTAGACCTGATTTCTTCACGAGGAAACCATTTCTATGATTTTTGCTCTCTTTCTTCATTAATTACGTTGCCATATCAGCGTTTTGCCTACGTGATAAATCATTTAATGAGGATAGAAACCATCATCAATACACCATTGAGACTGCCCTAAGGTGGTGTTTAAATCTAAGTGCTAAAATTTAGGAGTGTCACATCGAATGTTATATGGGGTGTCATATGGGAGTGTTCGGACAGTAATAATAAAACAAATTACAGAAGTTCTCAGGAATCTGCGAGACGAATTTATTAAGCCTAATTAATCCGTCATTAGCATATGTTTACTGTAGCTTTATTGTAGCACCACGTTATCAAATCATGGACTAATTAGGCTTAAAAAATTTGTCTCGTAAATTAGTGGCAATTTGTGCAATTAGTTATTTTTTAGTCTATATTTAATACTCCATACATGTGTCTAAACATCTAATGTGATAGGGACTAAATTTTAAGAGAAAAAACTAAATAAGGCCTAAATGATCTGCAGCAGCTCTACTTTTGCAGCTGAAAAAGCACAACGAGCACTTATCCTATACGACTTCAACGCCGGCAGCAAGCAAGGATAATCTGGTGCACAGAAAATTCTTCCCCGTATGATTATTTAAAACCTGTCACCAAATTGCAGAGTTGATGGTGTCTTTGTTTGTCTTCTCTTGTACGTGATTTGACCAAGAAGCAGATGAACTTGCTGGCAATAATAGATGGGTTACGTGGGTTGCACCGTCGCGATGAACCGATCTCGACGCCAATAACCACGAAGGCAATCGGCCTTCAGGCCGATGCAGTAGTGTAGAAAATGGAATGTTAGGGTCATTAATGCAGGATGAAAGTGGGATGCTGTCAAAAATAAGATTGTGCAATCCTCCTGTGATATTGTTTGTCTACAGGAAACCAAAAAGGAGTCTTTTGATAGATAGTTTTTGAAAAATATCTGCCCAAGTAATTTTGACTCTTTTGAGTTTATTCCTTCTAATGGGGCTTCAGGTGGCATTCTAGTGGCTTGGAAGGGATCCTTTTTTTCTGGAAACAGAATGTTCAGTAATGAGTTTAGCTTGACCATGGAATTCATTTCTCTACATAATGATGCAAACTGGGTCCTAACATGTGTTTATGGTCCCTGCACAGCTGATGGTAAGGGATTGTTCCTCAACTGGTTAAAAGAAGTCCAAATGCCTGACAATGTGGACTGGCTCATACTTGGAGACTTCAACCTGATCAGAAATCAGGAAAACAAAAACAAGCCAGGAGGAAACATAGCAGAAATGTTATTGTTCAATGAAGTTATTAGTCTTTTAGGACTAAATGAAATACCTCTACAGGGCAGAAAATTTACTTGGTCAAATATGCAACCATCCCCTTTACTGGAAAAGTTAGACTGGGTCCTTACTTCAGGTAGCTGGACTCTTGCCTATCCTAATACTTCGGCAAAGGCTCTGGACATGACACCCTCATACCACACCCCTTGTGTAGTGTCTATTTCCACCTCCATCCCAAAAAGCAAAGTTTTCAGGTTTGAAAATTTTAGGTTGCTCAGTGATCAGTTTTCTGGGATTCTTGCTGACTGCTGGTCTACCCCAAACCACCCCACTGACACGGCCAAATCCATAACAGCTAAGTTCAAATCTTTGACAAAAAACTGAAAGAATGGCAGGCAGCCAAGACAGGGCTGAAAACTCTTATTGCAAACACCAAAATAGTCTTGCAATTTATTGAAGTTCTAGGACATTCCAGAGATTTAAGTATTGAGTGGAACTTTAAAGAATGCCTGAAGGATCATTTGCCTTCTCTTCTTGAGTAGCAGATTTTGTGGGAGGATTTCAAACTCAGGCTTGGCACTTCAGACTTGAATGAAATTGTTGTTGATCCAAGTCTGTTTACTCAGAGAATCGATAACCTAGATTCCCTAGAAGAATCCTTTGAACAAGAGATTGACAAAATCATAAAAGCCTTGCCAAATGACAAGTCCCGGGTCCAGATGGATTCAACAACGAATTTTTGAAGAAATATTGGCCAACCATCAAACAAGACTTCTATGATTTATGCAGTGCTTTCTTTGAAATTTCAATCTGCCTTAGAAGCATTAACTCTTCCTACATCACACTCATCCCAAAGACTGATGGTGCAAGAGCTGTTACAGATTTTAAGCCTATTTCACTGCTAAATTCTTCAAGTGAATATCTTCGAATGTAGAGGACCTTAGACGGCTTCCAGTAAATGCCATCCTAGATTTCAGGGGTTGGTCGAACAGTTTTAATACTAGACGTGTTGGGAATATTCTAGTAGAACGTAAGCTGTGTTCGGTCCGGTCAAATTTACAATGCTCGGGCTTTCTTGCGTGTGCCGTAAAATTTGAATAGCTATGTGGCTCCTCCGTTAGGCATTATATCGACGTGAGACTCGATCGGATGAATTCCGTTATGCATGTTTACCATACTACAGATCAAAAAGAGAACCAGAAAGAAACCTGCAGACAAAACCAACCAACAGGGTCGTTTTGTTGTTGAATTTTACTGCAAACGAGAAAGTCCGACAGTTGTATATTTGATCTCGTAGGAGTCCTACAGCACTAACTACGACTCCAACGAGGAGGAGGATGATCCAGAGTACTGCGCGAGTCGGCGAATCGCAAGAGCGCTAGCCAGGAGGAGGATGCTTTAATTTTTTTTCAAATCTCTAGAAACTCAAAGCACCTTAGAATTCATGACTACTTTTTTTTAGGGTGAAAAATCTATGGGGATATCATTTGAATAACCCATTGAGTTTTTTTGGAGGGTTTTCCATCCCCGGGCATGCCTTCCACTTGCTTCCTAATTATAGCCCTTAGTTCAAACAGCCGCAGATGCAGTCACACACAAAAAAATCGCCAGTTGCAGCGCAATAAGCTCCAGCGAGCAGGTTTATTTTTTCTTTTTTAGTAATATTTAGGTGTCAAATTCATGGATATTTTAATTATTTATTATCATCCTCTTTTAGTTTTATGTTTATTTATATTATGAAAAAACAAAAAGGCAACAACTAAGGCCGCCCGAAATTTCGGTCTCTGCTGAGCAGAAGGGGCGGTCTGCCCGCCTGAAAATTTAATTTCGCACCGCGCCAAGCAATCCCGCCAACACGCACAAAAAATTAAATGTCTCTCTTTTGCCCTCCGCGCGGAAAATAGTTTACCACGCCATCGATTTTAGACAAGGGCATTTGTGGTAATATGATGGCCACATAAAAGCGCAAAGAGTCACCGTCTCCGCCTCCATCTCCATTCTCCAACCGCATCGTCTCTCCTCCAGCTCCGAATCCTAGTCCCAAGGCCTCTCTTTTCACTCTCTAGCCACCTCCTCTGCCACCCCGCTCTAGACCCTAGGCGCCGTCAGAACAGCAGCTCGACTCCCTCTCCACTCTCCAGCCACACCCTCTCTCATACATTTTCGAACCCTAGCCGGAGCCGGATCCCCTTCGATTCATCGACAGCAGGTCGATCAGCTGATGGCGGAAGGACCACCTCGACGACGGTACAAGCCAGATCCAGATCTCCAACCTAGCTCGGCACCTATCATGACCGACCGGATCTGATCCCTAGCCGGACCCAAATCTGGTACCCCTTCGTCAACACCGGCCGCACCAGCTCCACAACAGTGATGATAGGACGGCGGTGCCGACGACAAAGCAAAGCCAGGGAACACGGAGGAAGAGGTACCCAAATTCCTTTTTATGATGTATGCTCTACTGTAGTGGCTGAACCAAGGATATATAGATAGCGATGGGGTTACATATTTCCTATAGTTGAGTGTAGCTGACATGTGCTTTATTGGATTAATGTCTTCCGTATAAGTTGTAGTTACTAGTTAGGCGCTTATTTGCATAGTCTTGCTATGCTGTGTTGACATTCCATAGAAGCTTTAGTTAATAAATGCATTTATAATCTAGATGAACAGCCACTAACTGCTTATGAACAAGCATGGGATGCACAAATCGTAAGGAATCATAGAAAGATGGAAGAACTTGGAATACGACGTCTGGGCCCAAAACCTGTGTCTCCAAAGACAAAAAAGTCAAGCACAAAGCATAGACATGGTAAGATTTGGAATATATCCCTGAACCAGGGAAGGTAGTTGAGGGATTTGATGATACAGATGAAACATATTTAGATTTAGAAGACGAGCCAATGCCCCTATCAATTGATGAGGTGCTTGTTCTATCTTGTATTTAGTTCAGAGGGGGAGGGGGTTGTAGGGGGGGTAGGTAGCCATGCAATACTTTACTGTTTGGATATCAATGGAATTTGCACATGCATACTGCTTAAGTTTGTATCTCCAATTTTAGTGTCTGGGTCGAAGAAGCCATAGAGGAGGCTATTCCAGCAGGACAAAAGGCAGCGCTGTCATAAGTCCTAGGCGAAGGCTCTCCAAGCGAGTGAGGTCAACACCACCAGAACCGGCTGCTCATGGATTTTGTACTCGGAGGTCTTTCGCTGGCAAAAGGGTGGAGGTAGCAGCAGTAGGTGAACATAATTCTCCATCACGATCGACACCTGGACCCAGGGATCAATTCCAAGTTCATCAATTGACTGGAGACATTGGTCGGGACGGCACCCTACCTAGCCCTGAGAGAGACTTCTCGTAGCCAGATGATGATAGCCCTGCTGAAGAGGAGCCCTCTCAGCAAACTTCTGTCTCCCCCACCTGCAAAACGATGAAAGTTGCCTAGGTTGGTATTACCTTACATCTGTCTATCAATCAATTTACACTAGCTATTTGATATCCATGTAATTTTTCTAACAATCTAAATGTATGAAAACTGTGTAGTACCATTGTCGGGAAGAGCGAGAAAGCCAAGGCCTCGAACTCGTGGAATTATGCTTGACAAAATGAGCAAATCACTAGGAGGAGCGAGAATGCGCTCTCTGTTGTTGAGGGGAACAGAAGGCCACACGATCCAGTCCAAGCTACCAAGTTTGCCTCAGAGGCAGGTGTAGTAGTCAGAAAGGAAGTACCAATTTTGACGCATTGGAAAGAATACAAGGGGGAGAAGCCCGACGCCGTCTATTGCACAAGATTTTTGAAAAGGCTAAATGTATGTATGTGTATCCCCTCTTGACATCCAACTTTGCTTTGAGTAACTTTAACGGATTTACTTTTCCTTCACACTACTATGTGCAAGGAAGGCTGCGTGTTAACGGTGCTCACTCACCAACAAAAAAAGCTTGCCGGAATGTAATGCAGTCTGTGGTACGGTAGTAATGCTACAGATTGAAGAAAACATACTTCAATGGCGTCCCTGCTAATCAGATCCATATGACCTCTCTGGTCTTGTTCATGAACGATGCACAGTGGTGTGAACTTGTTAAGATTTGGTCTAGTGCTAAGAACACGGTGTGTGAACCCATTGATTTCCTGTCTAGTCTTGTTATGGTCTACTTGTGTTGTAGTCTAACATAAATAAAGCTATAGAAAACATCTAAGAAGAACAAGCGAAACCGTGCAAAAGTGAAGTACCACCAGGCTACAGGATCTCACTCCTATGTTGTCTAGATGCAAAAATTTATAAGTGATGGTTGTGTTTTGTTGTTACTCTTGCCTTTATATAAATATAAACCGAAACGCATGTGTAATGTGAACAGAAGGAGAACAAGAGGAATGCAACATAACAACATTAAGGACTTGAAGAAGAAAATGGTCCACCTGATGAAGATGTTAATGATGTGGAGGTCTTTAGGGACTTCCATACTAGTAGGAAAAATGGCCTGAGCGATGCTGCAAGAGCAGCAGTTGTAAGTACCTTCTTTTGCTTTCTTTGAAATCTACTGAAGCCATTGCCATAAAAGAAGGAAACGTAGCTGGAGCCTAGTGTTATGGAAATCTACTAAACTCTACTGAAGCTTATGTAATCTCTATCAGCAGTAGGCTGAGGAAGACCTATACATTACTTGTTATTAATCAATCTCTTGGGTTTTCAATTGAAGTCCTTACACTATTTGTAACCTAATGTTTTACTGATTGAATTTCGCAGAAAGCTATGAAAACTATGCAAGTAGAACCTATTGCTAATAGGCAGCAACCAATTACTAGTGCTGATGTTGTTTGTAAGGTCCTCTGCGTCCACCAGGGCAAGGCCCCATCCCAGGGAAGTGGCAACAATCTTTTTTTGAAGAATGCTGGTATCCAGACAAGCTCCACCAGAACAGAGACATCAACGAAGAGAATGCTTCGGGAACAGCTTGCTGCTGAACAGAAAAGTTCTGCTGCCCTCATCGATCAAGTAGATGAACTGAAGAGAAAGACAGAAAAGACTGAAAGGGAGCTTGAGAAATACAAGAAACGACAATAGGAGGAGTATAACAATCTCCATGAGCTATGCACGCGCTTCAGCTCTTCTGGTAATTCTTAGTTTTCAACTCCTATGGCTTGATGCAGTGAACATTTATGGTTTGATGTGTGGAGTTATGTGCCGGTTTGATGCGTGGACACATATGTCGGTTTAATGTGGTGATACTGTATCAGTGGTTCGCTGCTGACGTGTGAAATATAAATTGTTGTTATTTGATTATCAAGCTAAATAGTTATGTAGTTAGTCTGTGCAGTAGTGATGATCTTCAATTACTTCTATGACGAATTGATTGTACTCCACGCGGTAGAACCAGGACAGACCACGCGATCAAAGAAACATGCGACACGTGGACGAAACAGTGCACGACACGTGGGCTATTAAAAATCCAACAAGTGGAAGGAAATCATCAAGCCACGTGGACGTATAAAAATACAACACGTGGACGGACAACATAGTGATGCGTGGTTAAATAAGAAACGGAGACGTGGACCAATAAAAATACGACACGTGGTCCAATGAAGAAGTGACACGTGATCCAACGGTAACACGACACGTGTACTAGTAGAAAACTGACATGTGGAACAACAGGGAAATGACACGTGGTCCAATAAGAACCTGAAACGTGCAAGAACAAGAGATGGCCATGTTGTGCAATAAGAAGGTGACACGTACCCGAACCATCTCCAATGCAACCGGCTATAGTATGTACACGTGGGCTATAGCATGTACACGTGGAAAGCATCTCCAACGGAAGCGCCCACCAGCGTGGCAGCCCGCTGCCACGCATGCCAAAACAGTTCTATAACGATCTATTTTTCATCACAGATCAAGGCACTTCTATGACGATTTTGTCAGATTCGTCATAGATATACAAGAGTGACGCGACTTCTATGACGAACTAGTTTTCGTCATAAATTCATCATAAAACTAAAATTATGACGAATTTGGCTCCTTCAGTGACGAAATATATTCGTCATAGAAGCGGATATTTCTAGTTTAGCTAATACAGAGTGAAGCAAAATCAAATAGAACAACTTTCTTCATGGATATAAAGTCTAGTTTTAGTAGTTGCCTAAAGCTGAGTTTTTTTTGTTTTTTTCTTTGTATCTTCAGTTTCTCCCCCGCCTCTCTTCCCCTCTCTCCTCCCTGTTGTACTCTGTAACATCCTTTTTTTATCGTTCTAATAAAGCACTGTGTGGGCTTAGGCCCCTTCGGATCCTTAAAAAAACAACCTAATTTGATATTTGACGGCAAAATGTCGGCTGCAAAATAGTCGAAACTCGTCCTCAGCGGAGTCACCAATTGTGTTGCCATGAAAATTTGATCCACGTGACACCATGACAACTATCATTCTTTTGTGACGAAGAGTGACTAGTTTTCATGACAAACTAGCAATGGGGTTCCTCGCTTTTGTGGAGAGCCGACCGTTTTTCAGCGCAAAACGGCAAAGATTACCTATCCCTAATGGAGATTAGGGTTCGGCATGTGCTACTATCTTTTTTTTTGAACAAAGATGTAGTACCATCCTGTCGGATACCAGAAAATGGGGTACCCCAAGCAAAGATCGAAAAACTACTCAGACCCTAAGAACAGAACCAACGAAATAAACAAACGAGGTCTCGGCCGAAATCTCCGATTCGCCCGAGACCACGTCGCCGAGCCCCAGCGGAAGCGAACGATTCTCCGACTCGCCCGAGACCGCCTCGTCGAGGCCCCCTCGTCGAGGCCCCCTCGCCCGGGGCCTCAGAAGAAGTGCCGATTCTCCGATTCGCGCGAGGCCGGCTCGGCACCAGCCCCGTGGCCGCCTCTTCAACCAAACTGCTCTGACCAAACGTCGCATCCAAGCGCCCAACCACTCCGACAGACGCACGATGGCACAGTACAGCGAAGTGACCGACTACACGCCAGTCGCGTCAACCTCCTGCCATCTGCGACGGCACAGAGTAGGGGTTACCGACCACTGTGCTGCCTAACTCCTGCACCAAGGACATCGCAACATGGGGAGTCAGAGCGGGTTCCTGTAGCCTCGGAATCAGCGGACCGACCGCTCCGGCTCGCCCGAGCCCCCTCGACAGGGCCTCGGATTCACTGATCTTACTCCACCTCGCTCGTCCGCCTCGCCCGAGACCCCCTCGGAAGGGCCTCAGACGAATTGGCCGCGCTCCGCCTCGCCCGAGGTCGGGCTCGTCCCACAACCTCGTCGCCTCCGCCTCAAAAGTCTCTCTGGCAGGCTGTCGCATCCAATTAATGCGCTCAGCTACACCCGCTACGTAAGCCACGATCAGCAGTACGTAAAACAGGAGCGACGGGACAACGGTCAGATCACCTTTTTTATCATCCCTTACTGACAATATAGGTACCGTTTCCTGTAGGCGCACGTCTCGCACTGTTCCGCCTGACGGCCGCTGAAACTCGCACCTGCACCTGGGTCACTTCTCAGGCCTCGGCACAATAGGCCTCGGCACGACCGGCCACGATGGCCGCCGAGCCTCTGCGATCCACCAAGTCAACAAATGTGCGGCATGTTACCTGCAGTGGAGACCATACCGATTAGACATCTACGGGAACTTCCACGACAACGCCATGCTGCTCCAGGAATAAATACGTCATCGAATAGTCCTTGCTCCACGTGTAGCTCTTTTATGTACTCCTGGTTTCCTCCCTGTGGCTATAAATGGAGGCAGCCAGAACCGTTTCTAGGGACGACGATGACGACGGATAGAATCACAGATGCTCGCACGAACAACACGCCTCGTTCGATAATTCATATCACCTCCCCTCACAGAGACCTAGGACGAACTCCCTCTCTCGCCTAGCTTGTAACCCCCTACTACGAGCACCCCGGTGCAAGGAATACAAGAACACCTTCTCAGACTGGACGTAGGGCATCCATTGCCCGAACCAGTATAAACCTTGTGTCTCTTTGCATCTCCATCCGAAATTAGGAGCACGCAGCACAAATTCACTAGTCGGTTAAGGACCCCCGGTTCCGAAACACCGACAGTTGGCGCGCCAGGTAGGGGCCTCTGCATGTCAGCTTAGTCATCCCACCAGATTCTGGATGGCAGATCCCGTGCGGTCGTTGCGTCTCGGGACGATCGTCTGGTTCGGGAGCCTAGAATTCATGTCTCTAGGGCATGAGTACGACATGGTACTCCTCTCACCTAGAGCACCATCGACCGACGACGACGTCTTGCATCGGCAGCCCACGCGCGGACGGCGCTCGGGCCGCCGCTCCCGTCAAGCTCACCGAGCGTCGCGCGGGCGAGTCCACCCTAACACCACGCAAGTCTGAACGCCGATCATGCTCCACGGAATCCCATACCCCGCTGGCGCACAGAGTCTGCGAGACGGGGACTGTCGGCTTAAGCCTCGGCGGGGGAAAAGGGCGGTGGCGCACGGCGACACCCCATCATCAAGCTCATCCCGCCTCCTCCCGAGAAGCCAACTCGGCGGAGGCAGAGCATGGCGACGGCGCCATCCCGTACCCTTCGGGCTGACCAATGTAAATGCGCTGCTACGCCACCGCCCTCGTCTCCATTCATCAACGTCATGCCCATAACCCCATAGTCACAACTCCAATCCACCCCCTCGACTCCTCGGAGGAGGGACGAGGCGTGGGTTGGAGCGAACTTCTTCGGGATTCGCGACCACGAGGCGTCGCGCCGCTTTATGATCGCGGCGACTATCGCCGGCCATTCCGATTCCGACGGCGAGGGCGCTTACGACCCGACTTCGTGAGTGTTTCCACGTCGGACTCGGGAATACCAAGCACGGGCAGCGATGGAGGAAGGGCGCCAGCGCCACAACACACCACACGGGGTCCCGCCCGGCGGCGGTATCCCCACCCCGAGCAACTTCGACGCATAGACCTAGAGCAGCTCCGTGACCTTCAAGCCAAGGTCGAGCAAGATCGACTCCTCCTACGGCAACTCTGAGCCACCCTCGAGCAAGAGCATCGGGGGCGCGGCAATGGCGGAACGGCCCGGTGGGGGCTTGCGGCGTCAACCGCCCGCGTGCGATGATGAAGGGGCGAGCAACCCCCTGTCTTCAATCGCGCTAGCGCGAGCGTCATTGCGGCGGCGCATCTCTGGTCGAGCGATGCGAGCCCTCTACCACGGAGGGGCGGCGAGTCCACGGCGAACTCGGGGCCTTCTCGAGGCGCTGCGGTGCGGCGAGAGCAAAAAAGTTCTGCGTCTCGACGACGCGGGGACACCTCAAAACAGCCCTCGGTGCACGACCGCCTCAGGGCCCCCTCGGTGCACGACCGCCTCGGGGCCGCCTCGGTGCCACGACCGCCTCGGCGACCACGCGAGGCTCAAAGCGGCACCACCACATGGGCGGCGGGCAGCGGCGCCACGACCACGATGGGGCCGCCGGGGCTACCGAAAGTGCACCGAGGCGGTCGCTATGGCGATGGGGAGGACCGCGATCCTTCTCCGGGCCGCTGGCCCTAGAGTTTTTCGATAAGGCCGTCCGCGGCGCCCGCTTCCGGCCCGGTTTCGTCGACCAATGAATCTCTCGAAATGCAGTGGCGAGACCAACCCCGAGCTATGGTTGGCCGACTACCGTCGGCTTGTCGGCTAGGCGGTGCGGGACGATGACCTGCTCGTCATCCATAACCTCCCCTATTCACCTGTCGGACTTCGGTAGCGAGCTTGGCTCGAACACCTTCCCCCTATGCAAATCCACGACTGTCGCGACTTGGTAAAGGTCTTCGTCAGGAACTTCCAGGGCACCTACACGTGCCCCGGGAACTCCTGGGACCTCAAGAGCTACCGCCCGAGACCGGACGAGTCTCTCCGAGACTTCATCCGAAGCGTTTCTCCAAGCAATGCACCGAGTTGCCCACGCATCGGCGACTTCGAAAATAAATCCGAGCATTCGTCTCGGCACCACTTGCCGAGACTGGTGCGAGAATTAGGTCGGGCGTACCGACCACGGCATCCGCACTCCTCGACATCGCCACCGGCTTAGCGCCTCTGGCGAAGAGGCCGTCGAGGCCATCTTCCCCAACAACGACTCCAAGGGAAGAGGCGGGAGGAGACCCCGGGGCCTCGATGTCTCGCCCCCCAGAAAAGAAGGGGCGCCTTGAAGCAGGAGGTTCTCGAGACCCGGCCTCGTCGCGCCACAGACCGCAGCAAGAATCCCGAGGCCCAGGGCTCTTCGACAACATGCTTAAAAGACCACGCCCATACCCATCGGGGCCGGTAAAGCACACCCTCGAGGAGTGCACCATGCTCGGCGATACTACGCCAAGCTCGGGCTCCCCAGCGATGATGCCAAGAAGAGGGGCGGGCAGCGGAGACAACGATAAGGGCGACGGGTTCCCCGAGGTACACAATGCCTTCATGATCTTTGGTGGGCCCTCGACGTGCCTCACGGCGCGACAGCGAAAAAGGGAACGCCGAGAGGTCTTCTCGGCTAAGGTGGCCACTCCCCGGTACCTCGACTGGTCTTGGGAGGCGATCACCTTTGATCGGGATGACCACCCCGATCATGTCCCAAACCCCGGCCAGTACCCGCTCATCGTTGACCCGATCATCGGGAACACCTAACTCACCAAGGTGTTGATGGACGGAGGCAGCGGCCTCAACATCCTGTATGCCAACACGCTGGAGCTCCTAGGGCTCAACTGGTCACAACTCTGAGGAGACGCCGCGCCCTTCCACGGCATCATGCCAGGGATGCGCGCATGACCCCTCGGGTGCATAGACTTACCCGTCTGCTTTGGCACCCCCTCTAACTACCGCAAGGAGACCCTCACCTTCGAGGTGGTGGGGTTCAAGGGGACTTATCACGCCATCCTAGGACGGCCGTGCTATGCCAAGTTCATGGCGGTCCCGAACTACACCTACCTCAAGCTCAAGATGCCAGGCCCCAACGGTGTCATCACTATTGACTCCACGTACGAGCATGCATACGACTGCGACGTCGAGTGCATCGAGTACGCCGAGGCTATAGTGGAGTCCGAGGCCCTCATCGCCAACCTCAACCAGCTCGGCAGCGAGGTACCTGATTCGAAGCGTCGTGCCGGGACGTTCGAGCCCGCGGAGGACGTCAAGCTCGTCCCGGTCTACCCCACTTGCTCAAACAACCGAGTGCTGAGGGTCAGCGTGACCCTCGGCAGCAAATAGGGGGTCGTGCTCGTCGACTTTCTTCACGCGAACGCCAACATATTCGCATGGAGTCCCTCGGACATGCCGGGCATACCGAGGGAAGTCGCCGAGCACGCCCTCGACATCGAGGCCGGCTCGGACCGGTGAAAGCAACGCTGCGCTTGATTCGACGAGGAGAAGAAGCGAGGCCATCGGCGAGGAGGTCTGAAGCTTTTGGCGGCCAGATTCGTCAAGGAAGTGTCACATCCGGAGTGGTTAGCTAATCCGTATTAGTTAAGAAGAAAAATGGAAAATGGAGAATGTGTGTGGACTACACGGTGCGAACAAAGCATGCCCAAAAGTCCCGTTTCCATTACCTCAAATCGATCAAATCATTGACTCCACTGCGGGATGTGAGACCCTATCCTTCCTTGATGCCTATTCGGCTACCATCAAATCAAAATGAAAGGAGTCGACCAGCTCGCAACTTCTTTCATCACCCCATTTGGCCTATCTATTGCTATAACGACTATGCCGTTCGGCCTCGAAACGCTGGGGCCACGTACCAGCGGTGAATGACCCAGTCTTTGGCAAGCACATCGGATGAACCGTCGAGGCCTCACGTGGGCGACGTCGTTGTCAAATCCAAGCGGGCCAATGACCTCGTCAATGACACGGAGGTAGCCTTCAAATGCCTCGGGAGAAAAGGCGTCAGGCTCAACCCCAAAAGTGTGTCTTGGGGTCCCCGAGGCATGCTCCTAGGATTCATAGTCTCGGGCGCGCATCGAGGCCAACCCGGAAAAAGGTCTCTGCCGTGACCAATATGGGGCCGATCCGAGACCTCAAAAGAATCTGAGAAGGTTATGGGATATCTAGCGCCCCTGAGCGCTTCATCTCGCGCCTCGGCGAAAAAGGCTTACCTCTGTACCGTCTCTTGAGAAAATCTGGCGCTTTTCCTGGACCCCCGAGGCCGAGGAAGCACTCACCAAACTCAAAGCGCTGCTCTCCAACCCCCGTTCTGGTACCACCGATCGAAGACGAGGCCCTCTTACTCTACGTCGCCGCAACGACCGAAGTGGTCAGCGTGGCCGTAGTGGTCGAGAGGCAGGAAGAAGGGCACGCTCTACCCGTCCAATGACCTGTCTACTTCATCAGCGAGGTGCTTTCCGATACCAAGACGCGCTACCCCCACATCCAGAAACTAATCTACGCCATAATCTTGGCTCGACGCAAGTCTGGCTGCGTCACTACTTCGAGTCCCACCCAGTGACCGTGGTGTCATCTTTCCCTTGGGAGAGATAATCCATAACCGGGAGGCCTCGGGAAGGATTTCAAATGGGTCGTGGAACTCATGGGGAAGCCACATCTTTTCGCACCCGAAAAGCCATTAAGTCTCGAGGTCTTGGCGATTTTGTGACAGAATGGACCGATACCCAACTACCACCTATTCAAGTCCGGTGAGAATCTTTGGACCATGTACTTCGACGGGTCTCACGATGAAGACCGAGCAGCGGTAGAGTGCGCTCTTCATCTCACCCCTCGAGTCCATATGCGCTACGTAATCCGACTACACTTCGCCGCCTCCAACAATGTGGCGAATCACGAGGCCCTCGTCAGCGGCACTGTAGATCGCCATTGAACTTGGGGTACGGTGTCTCGGCGTTCGAGGCGATTCACGACTTGTCATCAACCAAGTGATGAAAGAATCAAGCGCCATGACCTCAAGATGGGGCGTCTTGCTTGCGATGGTACGCCGCCTAGAGGACAAGCTCGATGGCCTCGAACTCAATCACATCGCACGAAAGTTCAACGAGGCCGCGAACGAACTGGCAAAGATGGCGTCGGCACGGACCCCGGTCCCCCTGAACATCTTCGCCAGAGACCTCCACAAGCCATCCGTCGACTATGACTCGGCGAAGGTAGAGGGCCCATCGGCCGAGCCCCCCACAGGTCTCGAGGCCCCCTTTGCCACCGAGACCTCATCGCCCGAGCCCGAGTCCATGGCAATTGACATAGGGCCTCCCGAGGCCGACCAAGGAACGGACTGGCGATACCCTTTTCTTGATCGCCTCGTGCGAGGAGAGCTTCCCGCGGACAGGACCGAGGCCCGACGGCTTGCGCGACGAGCCAAGACGTACGTCCTCTACAATGGCGAGTTGTATAGGCGTAGCCCGTCTGGTATTCTCCAACGGTGCATCACCACCAAGGCTGGCCAATCACTACTCTGGGACTTGCATGCGGGAGCCTGCGGGCACCACGCAGTGCCTCGGGCGCTAGTGGGAAACGCCTTCCGCCAAGGATTCTACTGGCCAACAGCGATGGCTGATGCCATGGGGCTAGTACGCTCCTACGAAGGATGCCAGTACTACGCTCGACAGACGCACCTCCCGGCCCAAGCCCTCCAAACCATCCCTATCACATGGCCATTCGCCGTGTGGGGAAATTTGAACATGGTTGAGCCTCTGCGAAGCACACCCGGAGGCTATACCCATCGCTTTCGTAGCCATCGACAAATTCTCCAAATGGATCGAGGCTCGTCCAATCACCCAAATCAAATCCGAGCAAGCAGTGCTGTTCTTTACGGATATCATCCACAGGTTCGGAATCCCAAATACCATCATCACCGACAACGGGACGCAATTCACCGGCCACAAGTTCTTGACGTTCTGCGACAACCACCACATCCGTGTGGTCTGGTCGGCCGTAGAACACCCTAGGACAAACGGCCAAGTAGAACGTGCCAACGGCATGATCCTACAAGGCCTCAAGCCAAGAATCTACAACCGGTTGAAAAAGTTTGGCAAGAAATGGCTTGCCGAACTCCCCTCGGTCATTTGGAGCCTGAGGAATACATCGAGCCGAGCCACGGGATTCACACCGTTCTTCCTGGTCTATGGGGCCGAGGCCATCCTCCCCACCGACTTGGAGTACGGCTCCCAAAGACTACAGGCCTACAACGAGCAAAGCAACCACACTGCCCGCGAGGACGCCCTCGACCAACTTGAGGAAGCCCGAGACGTTGCCCTGCTACACTCGGCCAAATACCAGCAAGCCCTATGACGCTACCAAGCCCGGCACATTCGGAGCCGAGACCTAAAGGTGGGCGACCTGGTGCTGAGGCTGAGGCAGAGTAGCAAGGGGCACCACAAGCTGACCCCGCCATGGGAAGGGCCATACGTCGTCGCCCAAGTACTGAAGCCCGGAACCTACAAGCTGGCCAACGAGAGGGGCGATATCTTCACCAACGCTTGGAACATAGAACAGCTACGTCGTTTCTACCCTTAAATTTCCAAGCATTGTGTATATTGTTCCTCGGAATACAATAAAGGAGCGTTTTTTAGTTGTTACAATCTTTCGAGGGCCCCCCTTAATAGGCAACTCGATTGTATGGAACCTAAGGACCAAAAGTTCGTCTCAAAGGCAAAAGACCGGCTGAGCCGTGAGAACGGCCTATGCCTCTGGGCTACGGCAGCTCCCTCACCACCTTTTCGCCCAAGAGAAAGCTTAGGCTCCGAGGAAGTTCTTTGCAAAGAGCTGGTCTATCGATAGGGGCTCGATGTCACAATAACGCTGCAAGAGAGACTCGGCTCTGCCTCTGCAGAGCCGAGCATCCCTCGGGGGCTAAAAAGGGGGGAACCCCCTAAGTCCCGGACGCCGTTTCTTAACCGTCTTTCGAAAATTTCCATGCCAAACTCTCTCGCGCTCCGGCAGGACCGTCGCAAGAAACCTAAGGACCAAAAGCGTGTCATGAGGCCAAAGGGCTGGTCGAACCGCGAGAACAGCCTATGCCCCCGGGCTACGGCAGCTCCCTCGCCACCCTTCGCCAAGGGACGGCTTAGGCTCCGAGGAAGTTCTTTGCGGGTATCCAAGAGCGAGACAGGGGGCACAGGCTCGGAAATAGAATAAGAAAGCAGTTAAAAAATGCAGATACGCAAGTACTTTAAAAAAGGCCTCGACGGCCACAAAACGTCATGGTATGACAATTAAACCAATCCATTTACATGGCCCCTATTGGCCCAGGTCAAAACTCAGGGATGGGCGGCTGGCGCGGGAGGGACCACCTCTTCTTCAAACAGGCTGGCCAACGCTGTGCCAGGCGCCTCCACCGCCTCCATCAGTTTCGCGACCTCTGCGTCGGCCTCCTCGTCATCTTCCGGCAAAACATAGCCGTCGCTGACAGCCTCGAGGTTGACGGCATAGTGCGAGGAGACGACGGCTAGGGCGCGCTTGACACCCGTGTGCAACGCCCCCCGGAGCCTCTCGTGGATGCAGCCGCTCAACGCAATCAGGCGGCTCCCAAGGGAGCTGGCTGATTGGACCCCCTCGACCTCTAGAGCCTCGCAGGCGGTACGGGCAGCGCTACGCAGAGCCTCGTGCTCCTGGACATCAACATCTAGTGCCGCTTGCGCTGCGACGGAGGCCTCAGCCGCCTGGGAGGCCTCTTTCTCCAGACCTACACCACGACAAAGAGACAGGGGTCGAACGCAAACCAGAGCAAACGGAACAAGGAGCGCGGTTCAGCGGAACTTACCCTCGGCTTTGTTCTTCCAGGCTAAGGCCTCGACTCGAGAGGCCTCAGCCGCCTTGGTAGCCTCTGCCAAAGCAACTTTAGTCAGCTGATGTTCACTTCGCTCTGCGCCCAGCTGCCCGGCGGTGGCCTTGGCAGAGGCCGTTGCTTCTTGGGCCCGGAACTTGAGGGAATCCCGCTCCTCCTCCAGCTCCTTGATCTTCGCCACCAAAGGGGCAGACTGCTCCTTAGCCATGGCCACCTCGGCCTTTAGGTCGACACAGCGAAGGCGGAGGTCCTCCACTTCAGTACTCCGCTCCGACAACAGCTCCTGGGCGTCGGCAAGCAGGCCCTTTTGCCGCCGGAGCTGCTCCCAGACTCCCATCTCCCTTCATAGGAACAACGATTTCCCAAGGGGCCGGGTCTCGAGCTCCTGAAACGGGCAAAGACGTACGTCAAACACCGCAAGGGGGGCTCGGAGAAAAAACAACGCGACACGAGAAAGGGAAGTGCGTACCTGGGTAACACCGGGCAGGTCCCTTTGCATAACAGACATCGCTGTCTGCATCGACTACACAGCCAGTTGGCGGTATTGCTCAAGGGTGTCCCAGCGCCCCCCCTCGGCAACATCCTTAAGGGCAAACACAGGCTCCCCCTCAGGGTCGGCCCAGTTTCCCCATACAACACGCGGGTGATTCCACCCGCGGGGCTCGGGACGGACCCGGACAAGGACCGAACTCCCCTCGGCAGGAGTCGGGACCGGCCGCTCTGCGGTGCTGGCCGCCTCGGCTTCCGCCGCCTCCTTCCCCCGGGAAGAATCCTCAGACGAGATCGTCTGAACCAGGGGCGGTGCCGAAGCCCGCCCCGCCTCTGTTCCAACCGCCTCGGCCTCAACGGACCCGGGGGCTCTGGCCTCTGCCATCTCTACCTCGATGGCGGCGTCCACCGCCCTGGCCTTGGAAACCTTAGGGGCTCTGGCCTCATTCCCGATGGCCCCAGCAGTGGTGGACGCCTCGGCCTCATTCGCCCCAAGACCCACGACCTCGTGGGGCGTGGACTCGTCCTCCCCCGCTCGTTCCGTGGCCACCTCGGCGCCCTTTCCTTGAGCAGCCGGCTCCTCCGGGCCAGCCCCGCCCGACGCCCGATGAGCGGTGGAGCTGGTGCTCACCTTGAGCGCCTTATGGGGCGCCAAGGCAGGTTCCTCCACCCGACGCTTCTGGCTAGAAACGAAGACACTCCTAAAGGTCAGTGTACGATGCCTTGGGGGCAAGCAGGAAATACTACAAACTCCGCCAAAAAATACACTTACCGCGAACGAGGAAGCAACCGCTTCTGAATAGCGTCCCTCCTCTACAACGGTGGCGGTAGCGGTGGTGGCACGGCCTCTATATCCGCCGGTACCGGCTGGTCTCCACCGGACCCCGGCACCCCCACGACCATCCGCGAAGACAGTTGAGCTGCCCCCAGCGTCGCTTGCTCCACCTCCTCCGCCGAGCCCACCGGGCTGACAGCACGCATCTCGGGCGTGTCGCCCTCGACAACGAGACGGACGTCTACCAGAGACACCCCGGTCGCCACCTCCCTAACGTCGGGGAGGTGGTCCAGGGTACCCTTCCCTTCCTCGACCACGCCAACGTCGCCGGAGGAATCCGACACCGATACTGAGGGAGACGAGTCCAACGGGAGACCGTCGAGCCTCTGTTGCCGGCGGCGTGCGTCCAGCTTTTCACGCTCAAGGATCCTCTTCATGCGCCTTGCCACCTTGGTGTCTTTCTTCTTCTGCTGCTCCTCGGCGTACGCCCTATTCACAGCTCGCCGCTGGGCGTCCTCAGGAACGGGCGGTGGGGAGCTTCGCACGTCCCTTATCCCCTGCAGAAACGATGAAATAAGGCAACGAGCGAAAAAAGCAATAAGCAAGAAGGCCGCGAAGGCCTCGGCAACACCCAACTTACCAGGGAAATGTACCCCCGCGACGGGCACATCGGGAACGGCAGCAAGCCATCAAACTTCGGTTTCCCATCCACCGCCTCCCTTACCCGACGTAGGATCTCCTCATCAGTAAGGGCGAAGGCGGACATCTTGATGCCTTTGATCGAATCGTGCGGGGTCATCTCGAACAGGCGCCGCCGCCGAGCCATCAGCGGCAACACCCTCTGGTGGTGAAAAGCCGCCACGACCACGGCCACCGTAAGGCCGCAATCACGCAGCTTCCCCAGGGCCCTCAGGAGCAGTTCTAGCCTGGGCTGATCAGGCTTGATGACGCCATACCCCCACTTCTCCGGCTGACTCTCCACAACCCGCCCGGTGTAAGGGGGAAGCCCACCGTCGTCGTTACGAAGGTAGAACCATTTGTCATACCTGCGACGGTTGGATGATGCCGGTGGCTGGGATGTAGAGGTCTTTGCCGGTCTTGGCGCACTGAAGGAAGGTCTGATCGCCGGCCCTCGGCGCCTTCGAGCCCCTTCGCTCTCGCCGACTTGGTGGTAAAACCGCCCGAAACAAATGGAGCCACGGCTCCCGGTGGGGAAGCGATCCCAGTACCCCTCATAAGCGGCGGCGAAGATGGCGCTGTGCGATGGAGTTGGGGCTGAAGTTGTGGAGCTCCACGCCGTAGTAGTGCGGGGCGCGCGCATGAACTGGTCCGCCCGGCAAACCGAGGCCTCGCTTCGTGGAAGGCGATGAAGCTCACCACGTAGCCATCACGTGGCCTCGGCCGACTCATTCGCCGGAGCAATCCACTCCGGCTCGTCAGAATCGGTGATCGGGCGGAGGAGACCGGCGTCCACCAGCGACTACAACTTCTCCACGGTGATGTCAGACCGCTCCCAGGGATCCGCCGGGAGAATAGCGGGACCGCCGACCATTGCTTGCTGGTGGAGGGGGGCCGCTACTGGCGGTAAATCTCTCTCTCTCTCTCTCTTTCAATCGATCTCTCTCGCCCTTCTTCTCCCCGGCGCTTTACGCTCTCAGCAATGGCTTGGAAGCGGCGAAAGCAAATGCAGGCAAGGTAAGGAGGGGAGGGGCGAGGCTCTTTACGTATTTATGCAGGGGTAAGATGAAACCGTTGGGCGACGAAATCGGGGAAGTTTCCCTCAGATCCGGCGCATATAACCCAGATCCGATATCTCCGCCCACGTGCCCACCTTCTCCACATTTAATCGCGCAGACGGTTATGTCCCATCCACCAACAGTACGTCGCGCAACAACGGCAGCTCTCGAGAAGACCGCCTCAAAAGATGCGCCGGGCGTTGTTAGCCGATGGAAGGAAATACCCCCACCGATTCCTTCCGAGCTAAGGGCGGGCACCGAGCCCGCCACTGGTCCGAGAGGTTGGAAGGTGGGCCATTTATGGTCTCGACGGCCGCCTCGGGACGACAAGTCGAGGGACAACTATGGGCGAGCCCATTACATGGCGAGGCCGAGCAAGCGATTGCTTGGGATGCCCTAAGTCGTGTCCGAGACCAAAGCAGGAGTTCTCTAAAGGGATCCCACCGTGAGGGAGGCACCGAGCCCCTAGGGCCAATCGAGCAGCCTGGCACCCGCTAGAGAAGCCTTCGGTACTTTTTTGGGGAGCGTCTACGGACCACTAGCCGACCCCCTATCGAATGGGGCACGGGCCTCCACTCGGACTTACCCGATAAAAGCTCACCGGAAATGTCACCGCTTTCGCGCCCACCGAGGTAGCCTGGCATGTTCTACCCCTCCTTCCGAGCGAAAAGGATGCGCGAGGTCGTATAAAAAGCTAGGGGAACTCCCGATCGCCCTCTCGCTCCTTGCAGGAGGCTCGGGGGCTCTTCCTGCAACCTTGCCGAGACCCAGCGGCCCAGGATCGCACGCGAAGGGCTCGGCAAACAACCCCTCCTTTCGAGCGAAAGGGATGCGCGAGGGTCATACAAAAAGCCAGGGGACCTCCTGATCGCCCCCTCTCGCAATGTGCGGAGGCTCGGGGGCTCTTCACGCAAACCTTGCCGAGACCAGTGGCCCTAGGCTCGCACGCTGAAGGGCTCGGCAAACAACCCCTCCTTCCGAGCGAAAGGGATGCGCGAGGTCATACAAAAGCCGGGGAACTCTGATCGCCCTCTCGCTACGTGCGGAGGCTCGGGGCTCTTCACGCAAACCTTGCCGAGAAGTACACCCGAGGATCGGAAAAACACTGACGAAAAAGGGCACCAAGCCCGCTTCTGGTCCGAGGTTCAAGGTGGGCCATTTATGGTCTCGACAGCCGCCTCGGGGAGACGTGCAGTAGAGGGGACAACTATGGGCGAGCCCGTACATGGCCGAGGCCCGTGCAAGCGATTGCTTGGGATGCCCTAAGTCGTGTCCGAGACCAGCGGGGAGTTCTCTAAAGGGATCCCACCAGGGAGGCACCGAGCCCCTAGGGCCAATCGAGCAGCCACAGCACCCGCTAGAGAAGCCTTACGGTACTTTTTTGGAGCGTCTCGGACCACTAGCCGACCCCTATCGAATGGGGCACGGGCCTCCACTCGGACTTACCCGATAAAAGCTCACCGAAAATGTCACCACTCGCGCCCACCGAGGGTAGCCTGGCATGTTCCACCCCTCCTTCCGAGCGAAAAGGATGCGCGAGGGTCGTACAAAAAGCCAGGGGAATTCCTGATCGCCCTCTCGCTCCGCGTGGAGGCTCGGGGGGCTCTGACCCAGCGGCCTAGGCTCGCACGCGAAGGGCTCGGCAAACAACCCCTCCTTCCGAGCGAAAGGGATGCGCGAGGGTCGTACAAAAAGCCAGGGGACCTCCTGATCGCCCTCTCGCTACGTGCGGAGGCTCGGGGGCTCTTCCTGCAAACCTTACCGAGACCCAGCGGCCTAGGCTCGCACGCGAAGGGCTCGGCAAACAACCCCTCCTTCCGAGCGAAAGGGATGCGCGAGGGTCGTACAAAAAGCCAGGGGAACTCCTGATCGCCCTCTCGCTACGTGCGGAGGCTCGGGGGCTCTTCCTGCAAACCTTGCCGAGAAGTACACCCCGAGGATCGGAAAAACACGACGAAAAAGGGCATCGAGCCCGCTACGGTCCAGAGGTTCGAAGGCTGGGCCATTTATGGTCTCGACAGCCGCCTCAGGACGATAGAGTCAGGGACAACTATGGGCGAGCCCGTACATGGCCGAGGCCCAGGCAAGCGATTGCTTGGGATGCCCTAAGTCGTGTCCGAGACCAGCAGGAGATCTCTAAAGGGGATCCCACCGTAGGGAGGCACCGAGCCCCTAGGGCCAATCGAACGGCCCTAGCACCTGCTAGAGAAGTCTTCTGGTACTTTTTTGGAGCGCGTCTCTGGCCCACTAGCCGACCCCTATCGAATGGGGCACGGGCCTCCACTCGGACTTACCCGATAAAAGCTCACCGGAAATGTCATCGCTCGCGCCCACCGAGGGTAGCCTGACATGTTCCACCCCTCCTTCCAAGCGAAAAGGAAGCGCGAGGGTCGTACAAAAAGCCAGGGGAACTCCTGATCGCCCTCTCGCTATGTGCGGAGGCTCGGGGGCTCTTTCTACAACCTTGCCGAGACCCAGCGGCCTAGGCTCGCACGCGAAGGGCTCGGCAAACAACCCCTCCTTCCAAGCGAAAAGGACGCGCGAGGGTCATACAAAAAGCCCCTAAAGGAGTAAACTCACTCCTCTAGGGCCTCGGGGGCTACACCGGAAAGGTGCTTCCTTGCAGCGCACCCACGGAATCGTGAGTATAAAACGAACCCGACAAGAGCCACCGAGAAACAAAAGTCTCGAAAAAAAAACCTCGGGAGAGTATCCCACACTCCCGCCCGAGGCTCAGACTCTTGCCGGATACTAGAAAATGGGGTACCCCAAGCAAAGATCGAAAAACTACTCGAGACCCTAAGAAGCAGAACCAACGAAATAAACAAAGCGAGGTCTCGGCCGAAATCTCCGATTCGCCGAGACCACGTCGCCGAGCCCAGCAATGAAGCGAACGATTCTCCGACTCACCCGAGACCGCCTCGCCGAGGCCCCCTCATCGAGGCCCCTCGCCGGGGCCTCGGAAGAAGTGCCGATTCTCCGATCCGATTCGCGCGAGGCCGGCTCGGCACCAGCCCGTGGCCGCCTCTTCAACCAAATCGCTCTCGACCAAACGTCGCATCCAAGCGCCCAACCACTCCGGACAGACATTTACGATGGCTGTCTGATGAAGTGACCGACTACACGCCCGGTCGCGTCAACCTCCGCCATCTGCGGCGGCAGCGAGTAGGGTTTATCGACCACCGTGTTGCCTAACTCCCCGCACCAAGGACATCATAGCGTGGGGAGTCGAGGCGGGTTCTGTAGCCTCGAATCGGCGGACCGACCGCGCTCGGCTCGCCCGAGCCCCCTCGATAGGGCCTCGGATTCGCGATCTTACTCCACCTCGCCCGTCCGCCTCGCCGAGACCCCCTCGGAAGGGCCTCTCGGACAGTGTACGCTCCGCCGCGCCGAGGCCAGGCTCAAATCCCACAACCTCGTCGCCTCCGCCTCAAAAGTCTCTCTGGCGGGCGTCGCATCCAATTAATGCGCCAGCTGCACCGCTGACGTAAGCCACGATCGGCGGTGCGCTGCAATAGGAGCGACGGGACAACGGTCAGATCACCTTTTTATCATCCCTTCATCGACAATAGGTACCGTTTCCAGAGGCGCCGCGTCTCGACTGTTCCGCCGACGGCCACTGAAACCCGTTTTTGCACTGGGTCACTTCTCGAGGCCTCGGACGGCAGGCCTCAAGACAACAGGCCTCTAAGCACGACGACCGCCACGATGGCCGCCGAGCCTCTGCGATCCACCAAGTCAACAAATGTGCAGCATGTTACCTGCAGTGGAGACCATACCGATTAGACATCTACGGGAACTTCCACGACAACGCCATGCTGCTCCAAGAATAAATACGTCATCGAATAGTCCTTGCTCCACATGTAGCTCTTTTATGTACTCCTGGTTTCCTCCCTGTGGCTATAAAAGGAGGCAGCCAGAACCGTTTCTAGGGACGACGACGACGACGGATAGAATCACAGATGCTCGCACGAACAACACGCCTCGTTCGATAATTCATATCACCTCCCCTCACAGAGACCTGGGACGAACTCCCTCTCTCGCCTAGCTTGTAATCCCCTACTACGAGCATCCCGGTGCAAGGAATACAAGAACACCTTCTCAGACTGGACGTAGGGCATCCATTGTCCGAACCAGTATAAACCTTGTGTCTCTTTGTATCTCCATTCGGAATTGGGAGCACGCAGCACAAATTCACTAGTCAGTTAATGACCCCCGGTTCCGAAACACCGACACATCCTAAGGTAGAAGAAAGGAACATAATGCTGAAAAAATAATAGACTGATAATGTCGATTGGCTAGAGGAACAATCGGCCATATACCCATGGATATTTATAGGGTATGTCTAGTCCTTTACGCACGTAACTAGATCACAACGAGTTTTTACCCACGTATGCGGCGACAAACGTGGTTGCGGTTTAGACGAATATATTAAGAAATCTACAAATCTAATTACATTGAAGATATAAAGCATATTTCATGATGTTTATATCACTATATCACGTGTAGATATAGTTTATAGAAATCTATTAAAATTAGATCTAGTTTTTTTAAATAATATACTTTTGTAAGTAATAAAAATATAAAAAACACTTTTGTGTTGGGAATCATGGACTATGTTTATATTAATTTCAGGTATTTCCCATTTCCCTAGCCATATGTTGCTTTTCTGCCACGTGAACCAGGAACGGACTCTCGTACGCGAACAATGGACTCGTGTTACGTGCGGGCAGAAGGCCTGTCCGTTCGGCAAGCGCGTGCGGGCCAGCGGGGGCGACGGGGCAAGGACGTCTGATGATAACACAGTAGATATTATTTCTTATTAATAAAATAATAATATAATAAAAAAAAGGTGTAGAAGAGATAGATAGGATCTCTATTTACTCGGTCATGCCCAACTTCCTTTTTTCCTTGACCGGGCCAATTAAACAATTAATCTTTTCCTCGACCAGGCCAAGCAAATAAACCTGCACGTCAGAGACCAGCAAGAATACGATGGAAATTCTGTTCATATGCACGCTCGAGACTCCGTCCATGAGTTAGTTACGTACAGAAATCCTCTCCATACACCTTGATACGTGTTGGTCATCCAGCCTGTTCCTCAATTGTTTGCTTTCTTCTTTTCTTCACGTGTATACTCCAGCATGGAACGCCGTTGGCCATGTTACTACTCTTAAGCAACGTATCAACTAATCTAGATTAATTGTGAATAACATATATAATTTGGCCGATCATGACATATTCGATCTCTAGCCAAATTACACCATCAATCGTTATAAAGTTGGTCAAACTTTATTGTGTGTCTAGCAATTTATTTATTTTAGGATAGAGGTAGTATATTGCTCTTTAGTATCAAGCAACTCGAGACATTCTGGTTCCTTATCCGGCGTCTTGACTTATACTACATGTGTTTTCCTGTCGGTGTTGTGAGGGAGAAGATCATGAGGGTATCGAGTGGAGGAGTTCTTCAGATACTCGCTTTTCCTTGTTTTCTGTAACCGCATCACCACATCACACCCTCATAGCCTCACCCCTCGTGTGTGGTGGCCGGACCTAGTGTTTGGCTCAAATGAATGTGGGGACTGGGGAGATGGGGCAGCGGAACAGAGCCGCTGCCATTGTGATTGTGTATTGCCAGAGATGCGAGAGAGGCACGCTGCGTGCTGTGGGGTGGCCTGTGGCCTGTGGGCTGCTGAATCAAGTGGGCAATGCGCTTAGGGTTGTGTTAGGCTTAATTCTAACTCAGAAGAACAAGATTTGTCTCAAGATAACATATTATACATATACGTTTATATACTCCTATTCTTTTGCTAAAATAGTTGGGTATTTTCTGAAGATATTCATTGTCCTTCTTTCTGTCCTTCATTCATGCATGCGTCGATGGATGTGAGTCCATTTAATAAAGGCAGAGAAAGCACTATTTGGGCTGTTTCACTCATGCTCGGTTATCTTGGGTATGATGCTCTGCTGCTTCTTTCCATGCTAAAGAAAACAACAAATAGTAACATTTAAAGTCCTGATGCAGCTCATGAGTTTGTCCCCAATGGCCTGAAATCAAAGAGTTTCATTTTACATCCTAGTTAAGCTTTATTGCTAAGAAACTTAAAACTTATTACATCCTAGATTGATTAGCACCAGAGCCTTGGTTCATGGTTGTTGTAAACAGTGAACAGACGTTACCTGTGTTTCTTGGCCTTGTTCGCTTGAGCTTATCGGCCATACTTTTCAGCCATGGGAATAGTGTTTTTTTCTCGCAACAAATCAGCTCTACAAATTAGCCGCAGCAGCAATAAGTCCTGCCGAACCAGGCACAACAGCCTGTAGCTCCAGAGTTGCGCTTCATTGCCGCATAAACTGAGGAAGTGTCTCATTGTCATCGCTTCCCTTTGGAATACAAGCTCATTCCTTCTGTTCCATAAGAGCCAGGGTGTTTGGATCAGGGGTTAAAGTTTAGTCCGTGTCATATTGGACGTTCGGATACTGACTAAGAGGACTAAACATGAACTAATTATAAAACTAATTGCACAGGAGTAGACTAATTAACGAGACAAATCTAAAAAGCCTAAGTAATCCATGATTAACACATGGTTACTGTAGCACACTTTGCAAAACATGGATTAATTAGACTTCAAAAATTCGTGAGCATCCTGCTGCTGTCCTGACTTAGTTATAGATTTATAAATACTTTTTAACAAGCATACACCTAATAAATCTATAACTAAGTTATATATGATCCAATGAGTATGAAATTTTTACTACCATTCAAACATGCAATAATTAGTCTACCATAAAAATTTCACCACAATTGAACCATAAAAACTGTAGCTATGAATTAATTATATAAAAGCATAGATATAAAGCTACAGCAAAAAAAGTTGTACTAAAGCATACAATATTATATATTCAGTGTGTAGATCTACTCATGTGGAGTCCAGCAAAATTGAATTTTCCATTTTATGATTTTTCTATGATTTACTATGATCTTTTAAAGATTCAGCCGAAATAATTCTATGATTTTTTTTTTTTAAGTATCGATGTGTGGAGCTCGCCATCCTTTGAGATGAAAGGCCTTCTGAGGGAGCGGGTCCTCGCAGCCCAGCCCAGAACTCCCACTGAACCTAACGCAGCCCCTGCTGCGTCCGCGTCCGCGTGGCACCCCGTCCCAGAGCCGAGCGGCGTCGCGACTCGAGTCGCCCGTCCGCCGTCCCTGCCCCGTCCGGCCGTCCGCCGTCCAACTGCCCTGCCACGGCGCCACCCGGAGCACCTTGCCGTCGGCCTCCAGCTTCTGCCTCTCTTCCTATCCATGGAGGCCACGTCGGTGACTTCGAAGTGGGAGCGGACGCGGCGTCGCCGGCAGATCCGCCCGCCGCCCACGCGCGGCCGGCCGGCTCGCCCTCCGGCGCTCCTTCTGCTTGCTACAGCCTTTACTGCTGCGTCGTAAGTAGTTTTTTACTCTGAATTTTATTTAGATAGCTGAATATATCAGCTTCAACGGTGATCTCTTAAACAGACGAAGAGTGTATACCAGCTGCGTGAGATGAGGATTTCCGGTTACCAAGAAGCTCCCATAAATACGGGCTTTGTATTTACTTCCTCCGTTTGTAAGGCGTTTGACATTTTTTTTCCCTAAGTTTGATCACTCATCTTATTAAAAAAATTTGTACAAATATAGTTAAATTTAAGTCATTCTTGAAGAATTTTTATTAATAAACTAAACCACGACGAAAGAAGTGATATTTTACATAAATTTTTGAATAAAACGAGTGGTCAAACTTGATGTCAAAAAAAGTCAAACTTCTTACAATTTGGAATTGATTGAGTACTATTCCTCTTGATTAACACCGGTGCCGCTTTCCCATTGGTTGCATGCAGCATACTCCCTTAGTTTTCCCCAAATATGGACCATGCATGCATACTAATGCTCCGTGTTTTGAGTGGCCAGAGTAATGACTGTTCGCTCGATACTCTCGCCCACGCCTGCTATTTTGGCCAAACCAAAAAACGCTTGCACGCCTGGTAAAAGGGAACCGAGGGAGTATTATTTAGCGCCCTCCCTGCCTGGTTTCTGGATCCGCCACTGATTGGCAGCTATCTAGACACTAATACATGTATAGGTATGATTGCATGAAGGATTAGAAAAATGGCTACAGAGCGATACCTGATTTAATTTCAAAAGTTTTCTACCGTATGATTTGGTATATTCCAGTAAAATACTTGAAAATTTCCCAATAAGGACTTGTACTACTATTGGTATCTGTATAGATCATACAGAGAACCAGTGGCTGATAAACTCACAGGGTTTTTACTTTCTTTACATGTTTGACACTATAGAACCTACCTAATCTGACCCCATGTACGTTCTTGTGTTCTGGATGTCCAGTTTTGATGGGTTCACAAGCACGTTCCAAGATAAACTCTTCAAAGGGTATGACATGGAAATACACAACCAAATATTCTACACGACGGTGTGCTCTTGTCTTTTTTTTTTTTTTTTTTTTTTTGACAGAACTGGTGGGGCCATAGCCCCTACAGAATTTTATTAACCATTAATTAAACAAAAGTCCAAAGAAAGAATACAGTAAGCCTGAGCCAGAGCCAGAGCGAGTTCAGACAGTTAAGAAACAAAGAAAGTTTGAGTGGTATGAATTATGATCTATGTGCTACAACCAAAGTTTAACTTAATTTTGTACTAGGCCCAATATGCTGAAATTTGATTAGTAGTTCTGGACTTCCACCAGTTATACCATTTTTTTGCTACACTATATCAACCTTATTAACAGTTGTGATGATTGTGCTTGCACATCTCGGATACTTTTCCCTTTTTTACAGGGCTGATTCTCCAGAATCATCTGATTCCAGCTGTGGATTTTATGTTTCGCCACCCAGATTGCTTCTCTGATGTTCTAATCCTGTCCAGCGTAAGACTTACCTCCTCATCTTTTAATATGCACTGTTGCTTGCTCCTCCTCATCTTTTAATATGCACTGTTCCTTGCTCCTTTTTTCGAAATTTGCAAGTTCAGAATGTAAAGAAAAATCCACTTGAGCGTAGATGTAAGTGTTAGATGCAGGGTTTGCATGACGAACAGAAATAAAATATATATGTAGACAGATAGACATTGTGAAAATTTCAGTAGTGGAAAAGATATCTATGAAATATAACTCTTTTGGGTGATGTCAAATGTTTTGGTTTTCCTCTCCTGTGCCTACAAGGCGAAGCTACTATTTTTTTTAATACCTAAGGCAGCTTATCATTTTGCTGTGGGATTTACATTATATACTATTCCAGGTTGCAACAGCTACTCAGTTCTTCATATCCTACACCATTCGAGCATTTGGGGCTCTCACGTTTGCTACCATAATGACAACTAGACAGGTCGATATTGACATCTTCTGTTGGATCGCAGGTCACTGCCTAGGATGTATGAGTGTGAGGTGGAGGGCCTAGGCTTACGGCCTGTTCGGTTGGCT
Organism: Miscanthus lutarioriparius; assembly: GCA_904845875.1. Classification (NCBI taxonomy): domain Eukaryota; kingdom Viridiplantae; phylum Streptophyta; class Magnoliopsida; order Poales; family Poaceae; genus Miscanthus; species Miscanthus lutarioriparius. Next base: position 75,750,388 of record CAJGYO010000016.1, on the reverse strand, counting down.
GGTTCGTTTCGTTGCTGGCTGGTTTGTGTGAGAGAAAAATACTGTTCCGGCTGGAAATTTACGATCGTTTACGACAAGCCACAGCCAAACGAATAGGCTGTAAACGGCCGACGGTGAGCTGGCGGCGCCATGCTCGGCGCCGAGGGTTTTGAGTGTCACGAGAGAGAGAGAGCGCGCTAGAGCACCAGTAAATCTCTGGCTGATCTTTCATTAACAGAAATGTCCCTTGTACAAAATGCCTAACCAACTGTTCCTGGACTAAAGGAATGAAAATCACACAAAACAATCTCCTAATGAATCGGCTCCTGATAACTGCAACGACGTCACCGAGCTGGTGACCGCACGCTGGCGTCGCGTGCCCGCCTTGGTCCATCGCTCAGCCACTTGACTTGTTCCGGCGTTTGTAAACTTTACCAACCATAACATCACTCTACCCCTCGACGAACAGCTCGTCCTCAAGCTGGAAGGAGGGAAACTCAGCGCGAAGCTCCTCCAGAGGCTTCCACGTAGCCTCGGCTTCTGGCAAGCCCACCCACTGGACGAGGACGTGCTAGATGCCGCGACGGAGTTGTGCACCAGGCAGAGCGCGCGCCGGCTGCTGAATGCGACGACCATGGTGGAGCGGAGGCAGCACCGGTGGTGAAGTCGGCGGTGTCCCCTTGAACGGCTTGAGGACGCCCACGTGGAAGACGTCGTGGACGCGTGCGCCCTCCGGAAGACGTAGACGGTAGACGACGTCGCCCACGCGCTCGGTTACCTGGAACGGCCCGGCGAACTGCAGGCTCAGCTTGCCCCACGGCCCGGGCAAGAGGGACTGCATCGGTCGGTGAAGGATGCGAAGCCACACCCAATCACCCATGGCGAACTCCTGAGCGCGATGGTGGCCATCATAGTAGCGCTTTGCATACTCTTGCGCTTGAAGAAGACGCTCCCGAACGTCGGCGAGGAACGCGTCGCGGTCGTGCAGCAAGTTGTCCACGGTGTCCGTGCGCGTGGTCCCGGCAATGTAAGGGAGCAGGGCCGGCGAAGGGCGACCGTATACAATCTGAATCGGCAAGGCGCGCAAAGCCGAGTGATATGATGTGTTGTAGCAATACTCCGCCCAGGGCAGCCAATCAAGCCAGGCGCGGGATGATCGCCTGTAATGCAGCGGAGATACATCGCGATGATTTTGTTCACCACCTCGGACTGCCCGTTTGTCTAGGGATGGAACGTCGTGCTGAGGCGGAGCTTGACGCCGGCGAGCTTGAAGAGGTCGCGCCAAACATGACCAATGAACACGGGGTCCGATCACTAACGATGGAGGTCGGAAACCCATGGAGGCGAACAATGGCGTCAACGAACGCCTTGGCGACCGAGGTGGTGGTGTAGGGGTGGCTCAACGCGATGAAGTGAGCGTGCTTGGAGAAGCGGTCCACCACGGTGAGGATGACCCTTTTACCGTGAACTTGGGGAAGGCCTTCGATGAAGTCGAGCGATATGTCGGACCACACCTGCGAGAGGACCTCTAGGGGCTGCAACAGGCCGGCAGGTTGCAGTGATTCCACCTTGTTTCGCCGACACACCGCGCACGCAAGGACGAAGTCGTGGACGAGGGCGCGGTCATGCTCGACGATGAAATCAGTGCGGAGGCGATGCAGGGTCTTTTGAATGCCCTCGTGCCCAGCGGAGTGGGTGATCTCGATCACCGTGGGCACCAGCGTGGAGGTCGGCGGAATGAAGACAGGGGATTTTTTTTTAATTTTAACACTTTTTTGAAACTAATTTGAAATCTAACACTCTTGGGTTTTTTTTAACAAACACTTTTGGCCGCGTCTATTGCCCTATTGCTCTGGCGTGGCAAAATACCTGTACCGCGCTATGTATGGTGGCGTGGTAGAGGGCTAACGTGACGACGATTAGAAACGCTGACCGCTGACGTGACGGGGCTGCCGCGACACCGAACTCGGCGCGGCGCATGGTGCGGCAGTCCGCTTATTAATTCGCCTGTGTGTCTCGGACGTGACTGGTGAGAAGAAGATGGACGAGCAGCACTGCAACACGGCACGCCTTGCATGGTGAGAGGTGAGCCATGACAGTTGACACGGACGCCGGCCGTCTCCCACTGCGCGGCCGTCTCGTCTCGTCTCGTCTCCCTCAACACTCCACAGACCACAGGCACAGGGAGTCAGGCACACACACGGCCTGGGCGCCTGGGTGGCTTTGCACTTGCACGGCACTCGGCACAGGCCAGGGCGAGTGTTCAGAGTACGTGCTCCTCCTGGGAGGCAGTCTGGCAGATGAGATGTGATGTGACTACAGGTTTCGTACTGGCACCTCTTACACGCTGTACAGTGACTTTACCCCGTGTCCCGTCTCCAAGCCCACAAGCCCACCGTGGACGTCTCTCTGTGGGCCCGTCGATAAAATCACAACACCATAGCATAGCATGCACTTCGGGCAACCACTAATATATGTTTTAGAATACATATTATTCCTTTCTTAATTACTCACTCCGTTTCACATGGAAGAATGCACTTCAGGTTTTTGAAAGGGTAAAAAAAACCTAAATTTAATATACAAAGATGTATTAATATTTACAATACAAAATAAGTATCATTAGATTAATTATGAAATATATTCTCGAAAGACATAAATGTCAGTACTATTTATTATAAACTTGATCAAACTTAAACTAGTTTGACCGGCATAAACCATGTAGTTACGTTTTTTTTACGGAGGGCATAGTTCTTACCTTGAACTGTTTCTCACTTAGCCTGTGCGTTTGGTAGCACTTAAGAGAGGAGCTAAAAAATCAAGCTTTGACCTACGTTCGATGGGGCCTTGATGGCCCTAGGTCAACATGTGTTATCGTCCACCTTGATGCTCCTGGAGGTTAAAGATGAAAGTGTTGCCGCCCACTGCCTGCGCATGCAGGCAGGAGTGATAGTCGGACTAGCATGTTGGCCTATCGCTAACACAAATCCTAAACTATGATTTTTAGAGGGCGGCAACCTTCATCTTCAACCTGCAAGCATGAGCCAAACACATGTTGGCCTAAGCCCCATCGAACGAAAGCAGAGCAGGTCAAAGCTTGATTTTTTAGCTCCTCTCTTAAGTGCTACCAAACGCACAGGCTAAGTGAGAAACAGTTCAAGGTAAGAATTATGCCCTCCGTCCACAAAAGAACGTAACTACATGATTTATGCCGGTCAAACTAGTTTAAGTTTGATGAAGTTTATAGTAAATAATACTAACATTTATGTCTTTCACATAGTTTAGTACGATAATATATTTCATAATTAATCTAATGATACTTATTTTGTATTGTAAATGTTAATATATCTTTGTATATTAAATTTAGGGTTTTTTTACCCTTTGAAAAACCTGAAGTGCATTATTTCATGTGAAACGGAGGGAGTAATTAAAAAAGGAATAATACGTATCTAAAACATATATTAGTGGTTGCCCGAGGTGCATGCTATGGTGTTGTGATTTTACCGATGGGCCATGGAGAATTGGAGAGACGTCCACGGTGGACTTGGAGACGGGACGCGTCGAGGGCACCCAACCTACAGTAAAATCACTGTGCAGCGTGTAAGAGGTGCCAGTACGAAACCTGTAGTCACATCACATCTCATCTGCCAGACTGCCTGCCAGGAGGAGCACGTACTCTGAACACACTCGCCCTGGCCTGTGGCGAGTGTCGTGCAAGTGCAAAGCCATGCAAGGGCGTGCCATGTTGCAGTGCTGCTCGTCACTTCCATCCATCTTCTTGTCACCAGTCACGTCCGAGGCACCGCCGGCGAATTAATAAGCGGACTGCCGCGCCATGAGCCGTGACACGGTAGGTTCTACCACGTCAGCGGTCAGCGCTTCTAGTCGTCGCCACATTAATTCTCTGCCGTGCCACTATGTACGGCGCGGCACAGGTATTTGGTCGTGCCAGGACAATAGGCACGGTCAAAAATATTAGTTTAAAAAAACCGAGAATATTAGATTTCAAATTAGTTTTGAAAAAGTATTAAAATTAAAAAAAAATCGGCACGGGCGCCGTGGAGGATCAGACCATCCACGACGTGCCAGGGCGCGCCACGCTCGGCGACGATGGAGTCCCACAGGGAGCGGAGCTCGGCGTTGTCGTTCAGCTCACAGCGCAAGTCGTCGAAGAGGGCGAAGGACGGCCTGGACAGCGCGGCGAGAGAGGACATCGGTGACGGTGTTGAGGGACCGTGGAAAGGCGCTGATCAAGCATGAACTTCAGCGCGTAGTGGTCCGTGCGCATGATGAAGCGCCGGCCCCAGAGGTATGGACGCCACTGTCGAACGGCTTGGACCAAGCCGATCAGTTCCCGCTCATAAGCTGCAAGCTTCAAATGCTGGGGTGCGAAGGGTCGGCTGAAGAAAGCGATGGCGCCGGCACCTTGGTGAAGCACCGCGCCAAAGCCGGAGCCAGACGCGTCGCAATCCACGGTGAACGGCTGCTCAATCACGGAAGATGCAAATGGGGGCAATGAGCAGACAGGCTCGCTGAGGGCGTCGAACGCCGTGGCGGCCTTGTCGTTCCACGCGAACGCGTCTTTCCGGAGCAGCTGGGTGAGGGGCGCGGCAATGGACCTGACGTCCTGGATAAAGCCGATAGTACCCCGTCAGACCCAAGAAGCCCCGGAGGCCGCGCGCCGAGCGCGGAGGCGGCTAGGACGTGATCGCGGCCACCTTGTCCTGGTCCATGGCGACTCCTCCTAGCGAGATGACATGGCCCAGATATGCCACCGTAGAGGCAGCGAACGAGCACTTGCTGCGCTTGACGCAGAGGTGATGTTCCCGCAATGCCGTGAGGATTGCTTTGATGTGTTGGAGATGCATCGACCAGGAGGGGCTGTATATGAGTATATCGTCGAAAAACACCAAGACGAACTTGCGGAGGAATGGTTGCAGCACCGCGTTCATCGATGCTTGGAACGTGGCCGGCGTGTTCGTGAGGCCAAACGGCGTCACCAAGAACTCGAAGTGACCATGGTGAGTACGGAAGGCCGTCTTCGCCACGTCTTCATGGTGCACCCGCACTTGGTGATAACCGGACCAGAGATCCAGTTTGGTGAAGAACTGCACGTCGTGGAGTTCATCCAGAAGCTCCTCCAACAGTTATTCTATCATGTTTTCCAAAATAACAAGTTATCCACCCACACTTCTCGCTTGGTAAAAAAGCAAGCCAAGCAAGCTGTGAAGGTTCGCCATCTGCACTTCTCGCCGGGTAAAAAAGCAAGCCAAGCAAGTCGTGAAGGATCGTCATTTGCCTTGTGGTGTGCAAGCAAATGGTGGGAGTACAGCAAATGGAGAAGTGAACCAATCTCAGCATGACATGTCAGCTTTAAAAAATAGATAACAAAAAAATTAGAAAGACTGTTGCATTACTCTACTTTTTTTTTTGGAGGATGTTCTATTTTAGAGAATGGCTAAATCATAGATTGTAGACTCTTATTGTACATAATCTCTTAGAGTTGCTCTAGTATCTGATCTAGCAAAGGCCGGAATTACATTGCAATTCGCACGAAACAGGTTATTGCCGGCTTGCAAATTGCAGCAAGACAGCTGTGACTTATCCTACAGTCACAAACAAGAACATCACAATGAAATAAATACGAGTGAAAGCTCTGACATGAGTCTTGTGATCCGGCTTCTACCCACAAGAACATCACAATGAAATAAAATATGAGAGCAAGGATAACCTACAAAGACATCAAGGCATATCAATCACAGCAATCGGCATGAAGACATCAATGCATATGAGTGCAAGGATAACCTACAAAGACATCAAGGCATATCAATCACAGCAATCGGTATGAAGACATCAATGCATATCACAGTAATCGGTATGAAGACATCAATGCAAATCACAGCCCTGTAAAAAATGCATATCATAGTAATCCGGTATGAGTTTTCACTGACAGCAGAGCAACGCGCAAAAAACAAGATTACCAGCTACGAACTGAGTTCTGATGTTATAAACTGCAGAAAAACAGAAGATTGGCAGCTAACAACTGAGTTCTATATAGTTTAAAAGTTATATGACCAATGGAGCCATTTATAAGCCAAGAGGATTACAAATCTGTTCCTTTCAAAGATGTACAAGAATGTTTAGGCTAAAAGTAACTGTTGACACCATCTCCCAGTATCTGAGCTTACATTACAGGGGAGCGGATAATATACACCCAATTGGCCGATTGCGCCTACACCATGAGTGTTAATTCACAACGGATATAACGCCCATGGCAGCCTCCTGCCATTTGGACAAAAGATAGATCATGAGGCGCAGTTGCCGATCCATCGCTTCTACTAAAATGGAATATGTTTGTAGCCTATTATGTTCAAGGGAATGGTAGTGGCTTTATACCTCGCTGACAATCATCGGTACCGACTGATGCTGGAGGGCATGCCTTCGTTGAATGATAATTTGTGCCTGAGTTTGTTAAGCAACTACAATATCCTGATAGCTACCGCCTAATGTTAACTAACATTCAGTAGTTCCAAAAGATTCTCAGTTTCATGCTCCTTGAAAACCTGTATTGTTAAAACCCAACAAGAGTTAGTAACAAAATTCATAAATTGTCAAACAGAATAAAGGTAAAATAGCAACAAGTAATATTGTATGGCACATGGGAATGTTCAGACACATGACACATTACACACGTGCTCAAGAAAAAAAAAAGACACATTACACAGGTCCGCATCCGCATAAAAATCATCAGAGTTTAGCCAAACATCTTCAAACAAATCAATAACAAGTGGTACCAAGCAGGAATGCAGGGTTCAAGATAGAAGCCAAGGCTGTGGATTCAATCACTGCCATGGGTAGCTGGAGCATGCTTTCTGTTGTCAGCAAGGGATTCCACAAGAAATGCCAACCAAATCAAATCACTATTACTATCAGTATGATTAGTTGGAGCCTGGAGTGACACATGGCAAAAACACCAAGTTGAAGTTCTGCAGATGTGCACAGACAGACAAACAGCAACAACCTCCTAACATTTCAGTCTACACTACAAACAGGACAGATATGACAAAAACTAATAGCTAGAATGGGTCAAGAGTGGTCTCTAGGGACTAATAATCATTATTCCAGTATTCTCAACTAGAACCGAGTCAACCTGACACTAAATAATTCATGTTTATTAGTCCACCAAACATCATCAGATGCCGTGGGTCCTTGACTATATAGGCATGGCAGATTACAAACAATAAAGATAAGTAATCTAAGATAACAATATACTTAACAAGATATCATTTCCAGTCAAACTTGTCTGCGCTGTAAATTATACAAATCAGGTACAGAAGCCAACCTCACAGGGCCTTTTCCTGCCTAAGACAGACTAGTATTCTATCCAATCTTGTCACTGATACATGAAAATAACCAAAGTTGTTGTCTGATAATTGATTTCGACCTTTTTATCAGTCACTAATTGAACCAAACAATTCTACATTCAAAGTTTCAAACATTAAGAACTACTGGCACTCTGGCAGATGTTTATGTAGTATAAAATGATATCTATAGAGAAACAATTACCATTGTGTGAAAGTAAACAAACAATAAAATACAGATAGAGTTCATTGGTAAATTTCCAGATGCTAATAGATCATTATCCTTCGGTCGCAGAAATTCAATCAAGTATCAACTTTCATAAGTTTAGGATAACTGAAGCAATCCTAGAAACACATGTCTGTAATGCCTAATGCGACATGAACTGATTGGCCTTATGTATCGTCTTTTGACACATCACTAGCAGAATATATAATCCAATCTTTTCTTGATGACCAAACATCGATGTTACAAGCTAACAATCTATGTTGACTAATATCAATAATTGAAAAGGGTGGGAAGAATCTAAGATAGGTAGGTGAAGCATGTGGGCCTCATATAACACTGAAGTTCACTGGAGTTTGCTATTTCAGTTTCAGTTGCAATGTTTATACTATTTGAGTGCTGTTACCACTAAAAGAGTCATCAGCCAAAGCAAGAAACCAGCAACCCCTAAATATAAGTTCCAAGCTCTTTATACAGCTTGACTGGTAGCTAAAAGTTCAGAAGCAGAACAAAGTGCAGAAAAGTAGAGGTGATGCACAGTATGCACATACCTTGACAGGAAGAGCATCGCTGAGGCCTTTTCGATGAAGAAAATCACCAGTGACCTGTTGCCAATCAACAGCATCAACACTCTTGCTGCTTTCATTTTCGCCTCCTACCCATACATACACCATTTTAACTGCTTCACTTCTGATGGCATTCGATGTAACAAAAATCAAAACCGACTTTGGGTCAAGATCCTTGCGTGCAAATGTAGTTAGCTTTTCCATGCTGGGCCACTGGTAGACTAACAGTTGTGCATTACTGCAAGCTTCTGAGTTACTGTCAGTGCGCTCAGTTAATCTAGTTTCAGAATGCAAGCTTGAACTATTACCAGTGCATTTTTCTGAGCAAAAATCACCAGTCCGCTGTTTAACACCATTTGTACTACTCTTATCTGAGGCCTCCTCAGTCCTGCGAATACTAGACGGTACCCTTGGTGGCAATACAAGATCCTTTTGGAGAGATGGTAGCTTTAGAAGTGTGAAGCCTCCTCTTCTTTCTGCTATAGAAGAGGTCTTGGAAGGAGAGCGCATTGATTGCAGGCCAGAAGGCTTCGAAGCTCCCTCATTAGATGATTGAGAAAGGGGAGACCTGGACGATGGCACCAAAGCATGAGGCAGATTAGATGAAGCAGGCGAGAGGCCAAATGATGGTGGGGAGCTAGTTGTAGGTGATAAGGAGGGTGAGTCTGAACTATACTTCGAGCTGATGCTTGAATCTGATGACAAGGAGCTTGGAGAAAGGAAAGGAGGTGAGGTTGATGCTTCAGCAGCCAGGTGTTGTACACGGTCTACCCGTGGATCAAAATCCCTGATTAGAGCAGAATCTGAATAAACACGAGCTAGCGACCTGGAGATAAACTTGTGCCTCAGTAAACTCCAGCTACTTTCTCTAGCTGGAAGATGGGTCTCGTCCCCAGCCCCAGAAGTTGAGAACGCTGGAACCACTCCCCCAGTGATTGCTTTGAAGACGAGCTCAAAATCAGCGTCATAAGACTCAATTCTCCGGCTTCCTGGGTTACTCTTGGATGCTGAATCGATCTGGTCCTTGCTAATCTTTGTATTACTCTCTGAATTAGGTGGTGTACTTGAAAATGCATCCCAAAACTCCTGTGGCTCCAAACCTTCTCTCACAACCTTGATGTGCCCCTGCACCTTCTCATACCTCACTACCTGAAACGCAGCAGCCTTTGCATCCTTTTCCATTACCGGATCGCACTTCATTCCAACCCAGACATAGATGGACGACAGAACATGTACAATGAACGCGCCTCTAGAGTCGAGGGCGGCAGGGGATGGGTCATTGAGCATTTTGGGCACTAAATGCAGAGGGGCATACTGGGAGTGAGGCGCCATGCGGTACATCCTGAGCACTGAATTTGGGGACAATGGAATCGCATGCACCCGTTTCTGGCACTGGAGAAGCTGGCAGGCAAAGCCCATGTTTGGATTCGCAATCCCCCGGGCAGCCTTGACAAACTGGAAGGCGTCATCGAAGCTCTGGCCTTCCCTCCACATCAAGTAGGCGATGACCAGAGACGTGGAGCGTGACACCCCCTGGCAGCAATGCACAAACACACGGCCGCCCTGCTCCCTCACATCCTCAAAGTAATCAAACACGTCGTACAGGATGCTGGTGATGTCCTCGGTGGGGCTGTCCTGCAGCCAGAGCGTGCGGTAGACGAGGTCGGACTTGAAGTACTCCGGGCAGACGAAACCCACGCAGTTGAGGACGTGGGTGATGCCGTTCTTCCTCAGGATGTCGCGGTTCTTGGCGACGGCATCGCCGCCGAGGTAGACATGGTCGGCGACCTTGGAGCACTCCTTGTCGAAGAAGGCGATCTGGTCCTTGCGTCCCTGCGAGCGGAGCGAGGAGAGGTCGAGCCGGAGCCCCTCCCCGGGCTTGGCGGAGGAGGGCCTGGAGGCGCCGGGCGTGGTGGGGTTGGGCCACTCGCCGACGTCGTCGGAGCCAGCCTTGGGCCACTCGTCCAGGCTGCGGCGGGTGATGGCGAGCGGCTGCAGCGGCGGGAGGCAGGACCGCGCCTTGGAGCTCATCGACCGCGGGGTGAGCGGCGGCGGCGGCGGGACGCGGCGGGACTGCCCGCCCCCGCTACCACCTGCCCCGGCCCCGCCCGCGGCGTCCGGCGGCGGGGCCGGCTCCCGCGGCTCGGACCACGACACGGAGCGCCAGAACTTGCGGCCCCCGGCCCCGGCCGGCGCCGGGCCGTCGTCGGGGGTCGCCATGGACCGGCCACGAATCGGAGCCTCCTCAGGCGGCGACGGACGCTGCGCGGAGACGGCAGAACGCTTAGGCCATTTCCGTGCCCCGGCCGGGGGCAAAAAAAAAATCCTCAAAAAAATGGGGGGAATCCGCACCTGATCCGCCCGCGGCGGCAAATCCGGCCCGGGCGCGGCAGTCCGCGGCGGATCGGGGCGGGCGCGGGCCACCAGATCGGGAGATCGGCGCGCCACCAGTTGGTTGCCCTCCTCTCGAACGACGGGGAGGGGAGCGGAGGGGAAGGGGAAGCAGTGGCCCTAGTGGGTGAGGGTTTTCAGGAGGCGCCGGGGCGATCAGGGCCGTCGGATGTGCGCCGGGATCCGTGCGCCCCGGATCGGACGGGTGGCTGCGCGGTGGGCCCCGGGTTTGACGGGGGTGGTGTTGACTGGTCTCGCTGCAGCGGCTGGTCGAGGAAGGCAGGAGGAAAGAAGACTGCGTGTCATGTCCCCCCAAAAATGTTAGGTGCACCTGCTCTTTGGACACTTTGCAAACACAAAATCGTGGACGGTAGTGTGCCGAGGGACGGGGACGCTTTCGATAGGATTAGATATTCCCTGTCTCGGATGATGGGTGTTTTGTGACGATTTGGACGCTTTAGGCTATTGATTGCGGTGTCGATATCCGGATGACGAAGTTAAGGAGATGCTTTTGTGTGTCTCGCATGTCTTAAAAGGTTCGGTTCTAGCGAGCAAGAACCGACAAGAATTTTCTTGTGTTTCGAAGGTGCCTGGAGAGACAGCGAATCTTGTTGCATATCAGGAGTCGATTTTTTCTGGTGTGTTGTGACGCTAGCTTTATTGGTGGAGCAAGGACGCGATCGGTCGATGAGTTGGTTGGTTTTCAATAGATCAATGATATGGTTATTTGCTAGGATTTGAATGCTCTAGGTTATTGATTACGATATCGACAACCAAGCAATTAATTTATGGGCACCGTACAAGAGTCGCATGAAAAAGTTTAGCTTCGGTGAGAATCGACAAAAACTCTTACGCACCAATGGTTGCCTCAAAAGGGGATGAAACTTGCTACATATCGAGAACCTATTGATGTGTCCTGACGTCATCATCTTATATTGGTAGAGCAAGGACATGATTGATTGGTTAGTTTCGGGACACCGGTAAAACGACGGAGGTGTACATAAAGTTAAAATTAAGAGTTAAGACAAACTTTGACCCTAAAGGAAAAGAGTGATGGCACTTGATGTGTGCTCCTGCTACAAAAAAGGGGATTCCATTTGCTAAAAAATGTCATGGGAATATTAGGTGGGAGACAATTTTGTTTGCTCCTGTGGTCATGCTGTTGGGTACTCATTGCCTTATCTTTTTGCATAGTGAATGGCCATCAAGGTGTAGGCTTACGCTGTTGCCCTTGTCGCCTTGTGTGATAAAGGGGTCTTAAGAATCCAGTCTACTGCTACTCTCGCCGCAGTTTCAGGAAATTCGCAGAGGACGATGGTCCAACTCAAAATAAGCACTTTATTTTTCTTTTTCTCTTAACGAACTGAAAGCTTAATATGTTTGATACCTGGCTTGTGTTTGTTTTCATAGCAAATTTATATACTTATTTCTTCTCTCTGTTCTTTGCATTGATGATCTTTCCTATAATATGTTTTTTTTATCAGGGCTGAGGCTAGCGTGGTGAGAAGCAGTGAGCTTCATAGTCCGGTTATGGATTTGCCAATATTTGAAGCGCTATAAACGCAGTCTCACGTATATCGGTATATGAGACGTTTGCGCACTCTGTTGTTTGTTTTCGAATACTATGTGACGTTTCAAACAGCTTATTAGTTCATAGAATACTCGTTTCTTTCTAAAACCCATATTTGAGCCAAGTCAAATTTACTCAGATTTAACTAGGATTATTATATAATGTAAATAGATCTACTGCCAAATATATTTCATAATCAATCTAACTGTATCGGAAAAGTTACTATTTTTTATGAATTTAGCTAAATTGAAAACTGTTTGACTACTCATCGTGAAAAATGAGTAGCATTATGTATCACATGTTCTGGAAGATACCGTCCTGTTTTTCAGCAGTACTTTTCAGCAAAAGAATAGTATTTTTCTCTCATAATAAATCAACATCAGCATCAGCGGCCGCTAAATTTTAACGAAACGAACAAGACACTATAGTTTATGATAACTTCGTCGTCAGAATCTCCCCGTTCAAATCTTGTAATTTCAGTAACAGATCAAATCAGATACTTGTCGACATATACGCTCATCCTCCACCGGCTCGTCACATCCTAGCAGATAGCAGGTACGCGTCAGCGTCACAACAGTGGCATCGGGTCCAAGAAACCGGTGGCTAAAAGTTACTTCGCTGACCGGTCCAAGTAGTAAAAACTGTCTGCAGCGGCACGTCGGCACGTACAACCAACCAGAGGAGCAAAAGAATTTTGAAGAGTGACTAAATTTATACGATAAGATAATAACATTTACGATATCAATCTCATTAAATTTTTTATTAATTATATTTTTATAGTATGTCTATTTAATGTTATAAATCTTTATAATTTTTTTTATATATTTTTTTTGTTAAAGTTGAGATGGTTTAACTCTCCAAGCTTGAAATGATTTATAATTTGGGACTGAGGAAGTACGGATTTACAGGTATCCACGAGTATACCTCGCTGACACGTCACATCACATTCCCAATCCCACAGGTAGGAAACGAACAACATGGAATGGAATGGAAGCACACATCAGATTCAGAGATAGAGAATAGCAGAGCCAATCTCCAGCCAGTCTGCCTCAGTGTCACTGTCCACAAGTCTTCGGTTCCAACACAAAGTTTCACACATCTTTTCAGTGAAATTCAGCAGAGTTCAGGGCCAGCGAAATTCAGCAGAGTTCAGGGCAGGGCATAGGAGAGGGGGGATAGTGGCCCTGTTCGCTTTGTCTCATGAGCCGTGCTATTTCAACGAACGAACAGTGTTTTTCTCTTCTAACAAATCAGCGAACAGTACTTTCGTAACAGGGCCAGTATGCCATGCTTCACCTGCACTGCACTGCCCGCCAGTCACCACAGGTTCAGAAGCAGCCAAACATGGCAGTGGATATAGAGCAGAAGGCCACAGAGATGTATAAATGGCCAATGAGGGTGACATGGGAAGGACAGTGACCTATAACAAGGGGCCAAACCCATTCTCATCGCTCAAGCACAACAGGCGGTCGCAAATTACACGCGCCATTAATGCGCAGCTTGGACCAGCAGGTTTCAGGTAGACCAAACTCAGGAAAGGATGGCGTCCGACAGCGACGGCTTCCCCAAAAATCCAAATGCAGTCGAGCAAGCAAGGCACAAGGCAGCAATAGAAATATCCACACTGAGATCACTGCTCTCTTACCAGTTCAATTCAAAGGAGCTTTGCCCAGTTGTCTAGTTGCTGAACCTGGTTCACATACACGTGGGAGGAATTCAATGACAAGGCTGTTAAAAAGGTGCCTGAGTTTTACTGTTATGCCGATGACCAGCTTCTCCCCGGTCAGATTTGAATGGCGCAGTTTTATTTGAGTTTGGGAATCAAACACAGAGACGAATTGTATAGATAATTTTTGTGAATGACAAACAGATATGGTACAGTGTAAGGGACAACATCAAGTTCTCTGGTCAAAGTATGGCGGGTGTATAGATGAAGGCAGAGCACCTCGTGGATACCTTCGGTCTGAAGTTCCTGCTTACTGAACAAAGCATGAACCTGGGCTGATCGGAGGCCTCCGAGCATAGTAGTTTGTGACTGGAGCCGCAGCGATCCCACGGTGGTTCAGCAGGCATCTGAAATAGTGTAGCCGTGACAGGACGGTTGTTTCTACGTCTTGGGCAGTTATGGCCCCCAATTGACTCCACAGACGCTCTACAGTAATTTCAATGGCGACAAGTGAGTCCTTATGGAAAGAGTGGATGGAAAAATGATTGTGGTTCACACTTCCATGATGCGTCTCTCATACCTGCTGCTGCAGCTGCTCGGGGCCATATTGTTTGTAGAACATCGGATGTGTCTGCTGTCTCACCCCACATGCAAACTTCACCACCAAGTACTAGCTTTTGCTGGTCTCTGTCACTGATTCCATCGAGTGGCTCGCCACTGTAGACATCTTCCCAGGGAACATCAAGATGATCAAGGTACCAGACACCTTGATTGCTCATTATACATCTGAAACCCTTTGCCACAACCTTAGGGCAGACTCCAGGCCCCAGCCTGAAGTGTTTCATAAGTTAAACTTATTTAGCACTATGCATCGGCCACTAGTTTGGATATGGAAGATATGACATGTCAGGAAATGAAAGAAACAGGTTGTGTAGCATAAAATTGATTTGATTTACCAGTTGTGCACCACTGTCAGAGGATTGAGGTTTTCTTTGAATGAATTGAAGGTTTCTTCCCTGCAGGCGCAAGTCAAAGTTAAAGCTCATCCTCTTCCCTTCAAACTCAAAAGTTCTATCTAAACAAGGATACAAGGAACAGACCAATTCACAGGAGTCCAGTTTAGTTTAATTGCCAACTCTTGGGCCCTCAGAACAAAGTATTTGTAAGCATCCTTTGTGGTCATGTTGCGCTCATTAAGCCTGGAATTGGGGATGTTAAAACAATTAAATAAAAGGAACATCTAGCAACAGATATCAATAAATTGTGGATTAAACCTAGTTGTTGGATAAGGTTCCATACCACTGCCTCACATGAGGTGTTGTGTTCCAGCACCCTGTCATGGATATTAGAATGAGCTGGGAAAAACTTCAGGATAAACAAAAAGGCACTCGTAACTAAAATATCTATATATCAGCATCTATTTAGGCACGATAGTGTTACTGTATCAGTGACCATTATGCTCAACAGACAACACATGGAGAAAAATCACACAAGATCCATTTGAGCAACAGAAGTAATGTCACTTACTATTATTTTGCCTATCAATACAAAAAGATATCTATGAAGGTGGTATGAATCACTCTGGTCAGAGTGTTTCTGAAAAATAGAATGGAAGTTGTAGTTGAAAGTGATACAATAGAGCAAACATAAATGATAGTATGTCATGGCACAAAAAACAGCATTATTAGAGATGCATACAACAACCTTCCTTAAAATAGAGTCAACTCTTATTTAGAAGTTAATTTGCAACATAATCGGCTAACCTGTATATACTTCATCACCACCCAAGTGAAACAGCCCGAATGGAAAGATTTTCCTCATATCTGAGAAGATAAAAAGGTCCATAATGATGAATCAATTTGTTATAATGCAGTAAATGCAAATTGGTATATACAAAAGTCAGCAGAGAAATTACAATGGATCATTATCAATATTTGGTGCACAAGTTTTGTACAGGAGGATGCTCCAACTGTCATTCGATGACATTTTGTGCACATTTATGATTAATCTGCTCTTATGATTGCTTGCAGATGCTTCTAAAGCAATCCAAGAGCTCAGTCCAATCTAAGAAGAAGAACGTATAGTTTCCCAGTAGGTTTTACTGAAGGCAGGTCTTGAATTTCTGAAATAATAGTTCTTTGACGTAAAGATTGGCCAATTATTTTCTTAGTGTGTGATGCTAAGAGTCCTGTAATTGGTTCTTGGGGGAGCAAGCTCTGCCTCTCCTACGTTGTTTTATTCTCTACTTAATGAAATGACACGCAGCTCTCCTGCGTCGTTCTAGAAAAAAAAAAAGATTGGCTAATTATTTAAGTACATTTCATTAGTTGTGGAAGAGCATATTTCAGCAAAACACAACACAATATTGAGTTGGTCAGATCATATTTCTAATGAGTTGTGGAACACCATTTATAGATAAGTACTAAGTACAGTTTGGAAAATAAATTCCTATGCCAGATGAAATGAACTTGTATAGGGGCTCACATATTCCACATGCCACATTGCATAATTTCAATGTATTCCTTTTTGCTTTCTTCAAAAAAATAACATATGGTGTGAAAATAAAATGAACTGGATGAGTATTTGTCCGATTAGTATTCAAGTTCTCATATGACTTAACCAGATTGAGAAAGAAGTGTGAAAGGAACTAACCAGACAAAATTCCAGAAATTACTTCAAATGTGAAATTACTAGAGACATCTAATGGCTCTGTACAATTGGGAGAAGGCCAGAGCTTTGGGTATCCATTTCCCCTGCAAAAAGTAAATTTGTGCATAAATTTTCAAGAGCAAATAATGCAGAAAAGCCGCATAACCATTGTAAACATTTGGATGCCTAATCAGATAACCTAGTTGGACTTGTATGCATTATTTTTAGTTGAAATGTAAATCAACGGATCAAAATCAAATAAGGGGAACTATGATGATTTATTGATATGGGTACCATATACCCAGGAGCAGTGGCGAAGCTTGGGCTAAATTCTAGCAGGGGCCAATGAAACTAATTAGGTCGTAGCAAAGAGCAAGTCTACAAAATATTGCATAGTGGGCTCTAATTCTAGAAGCTTTGCTGGGCCAGGGGTGGCCTCGGCCCACGTTGGCCTCAATGAAGCTCTGCCCTGCCCAGGAGCGACTAACTGCTTGATGAATCAATACTTGTAACACTAAATGATGCCATGAAATATCAACCAGTAATTTCTTCAATTGTGCAGGAGATAATTAAGTCACACTTAACAAAGCAACTGGCAAAAATCTACACTGGAGGGAGAAGTCACTCTGTCTCTCTGAACATCATAAGAAAAGCTACAGGCAAACTCACCATGATTCTGCATGACCAGGAACGTCAATTTCTGCCATGACATTGATACCTGTGAAAAGTAAAGAATAGTACTAGTAAGCAAGATATTACAAAATGCAGTGATATATGAAAACATCCTATGCTAATTTACCCTCCCCCTTTTTCTCTCTTTTCTTCTCCTAGTACAGTTTGTTTCTCCTTTGGGTTTTTTGCCTTGTACAGCACCTTTTCCTACTTAAATAAATATATTTTACTACAGTGGGGTTCCCCTTGCTGTTTTCTCTCAGGACAGAAAAAAAAAACTATGACTTGTAATTTCTGACTGAAATAGTTATATAATATAGTCAATTAGATCAAAGACATATATGCATGGATTTTCTATGACTGCACTCTGAAGTAGAAAGTGACCGAAAATACCTCTTTTCTTAGCGTAGCTTTACCGTGGCGAAGTATGAGGCAAGATATGGAAGCAATTAGAGAACATCAGTCAGCAAAAGAACTAAGATGAGAAAAAAAAAACTAATGCTAAAGTCGAATGATATAATGACATACTTCACAATATCGTGTGCATCTTCCACGGTGTAGCGCTCCCATTTGGAGTATGAACCTTTCCAAAGGTTTGGATATGTTGGCACCTCCAATGGAAAGGATTGTTCATCGATGATATGCCAATGAAGAACGTTCTACTGGACAGAACTCCAGGTTTCAGTACAAGGGAGTTCTGGTAGTGGTAGGATAACAAGCACAGCCCAGAAGACGGTAGTATTACCAGCTTAGAAAATGACATAGAGTCGATCACTTGCTTAATAACATCAACCGGAAGATAATGCCGTGAGGTGTCTGCAATACATGCGATAGACGCAAAATTAATGATTTCACACTTTATGTTTTGTTTCTTGTTGATAACTCATAGTGATTTTAGTACAAGCATTAAGCTACATTTTTACCTAGGAGCAGCCCACGAAAAGCAAAGCGGGGCTCATCTTGAATATGCCATGGGGCATTGCGCACTTCAACATTTTTGGTGTCATAGTTGAAAACACAAAGTTGACTGAATGTCTGCAAATCCATTAAACAGGCAATGTTTATGTGCATGCTCCAAAATCTTAAAACATCAAAATTTAAGTATTAACTAGCTCTTCAGAGATCATGCAAAACATGTTTACAATCAGCAGGCTTAAAAGTAAAAGCCGAGTAAAATTTGAAAACAAAAAGGTGTCATTTGGACACTCAGTTCGTACCTCCAGTCCTCGAATAGCTCCATATATTGTGTTTGCCTACAAGTACAGATAATGTATGGCTTCAGTTACAACTTACAACATCAAAGCACATAAAATTGAAAGCCAAATAACTTTGCAAACCAAGCATATGCTTGGTAAAAGAAAAAAGATCAATAAAATGCAAGTATGCCAGCATGCGTGCACTCAATCATAGGCCTAGTGCATATGGATAAGGAAGACAACTGTGACTAAAATCATGACCTGAAGACTACTTGCACAAGATATTAAGTGATTGGTATGTCAGTGGTGCTTAATAGTTTATCTCAACTGCCTTACGAACTTCAATCACTAACCATTATTTAGTTCATTCTGATTAAGAAAACTCTAACAACTAGAACAATTCCAGGTTTCCAGTGAAAAGCACCAACAACGCAAAGGAGTAACATCCGAAAAGATTGGAGAACTAGTAACTGTACAGTCAACTCTGAAAGCCGCACAATTCGCAGGCGATCGAGGAGGCAGGGAGCATGGCTGCACCGAATTGAACAAAAGAAACAGAGCAGAACCGTGGGGGGGAAGAGGCCAGACGACCAGACCTCAATGATTGCTCCTCCGACGATGGAATTGACGCCGCCGGCCGCCCCCACGTAGATGGCGTAGCTCTCGTCCACCCCCAGCGCCAACTACATACATACACGGAACCGAAGAAAAAACGTCAGACCCGCCGGTGCACTGATTGACTGATTCAGACGAAAGCAGCCAGCCAGCAAGCTACACTACGCACCGTGTCGTTGGCGGAGTTGACGACGACGGTGAGCCTGGTGACGTCGTACCGCGCCCCGCGCGGGCGCGCGGCGTGCGCCCACGGCGCGAACACGAGGCCCCGGTACCGCTGGAACGCCTCGGCCACGGCCAGGGAGCGGCCGCCAGGGCCCTGCGGGTCGAGCGCGAGGTCCGGGTCCACCGTCAGGGTCCGGGACCCGGACGAGACGCTCTTGGGAAGCGGCCATAGGTAGACGGGCTCGCCAGCCGAGGACGCGTTCGCGGCCGGCGACGCGTGGCGCCGCGCGCCGGCGGCGGCGAGGAGGAGGAGGGCGGAGAGGAGGTAAGCGCGGAGGTTGGGGGGCATTTTGGGAAGGTTGGGTAGAATTTTAATGTGCTGACGGAGTGATGGTTTTCAGTGATTTGGATGACACGGAGAGAATCGCAGGGATCAAATTTATATACGTGGCCAAACAACTCGAGCGTTTTTTCGTAGAGGTCCTCAATGTTTAGGTCCCATTGGAGTGGACACTTTTGAGTGAAGTGCTGTCTGTTAAAAGAAGGTTTGCAAGAAAAGGAAAGAAATTAAGGGCTTGTTAGGTTCTCCCTGATAAATCTTAGTAGCTAAACTTTAGTTATCTTAGTAGCTAAACTTCCAAACAAACTGACTAAAAAAGAGCTAAAATAGTAGCTAAACTTTAGTCACCCAAGAGTAGCTAAAAGTGGACTAAAGTGCCAAATGAACAAGGGATGCCCCTCATTATTGCTAGTCCCCCACTCTGCTTTGGGCATTCGTTAGGGGTAGTTAGGTCTTTCTTGAACTACTTTAATGACCTTTAGTCACTTTTAGTCAGAAGAACCAAACAGAGATGACTAAAGTTTAGTCACTAGTTTTAGTAGCTAAATTTTAGTCAGGGAACCAAACAGGCCTTAAGAAGTAATCATGTTCTAAGAGTAATAAATCAGAACCTCCTTACACCAAGTTGGTTTTTTAAGATTCAGAACCTGCCGGCTTACACTAGTTTTTTTTAATCTAGAGCAAGCCTTTAAAAAAATAGTGTTTAGGTAAGTGCAAGGACACCATGTAGACTGGCGGTCATGGCGGAGCAAGCCGCCTGTCAAGTCTCCTGCTCTTGGCGACATCTCCCTAGGCTTCAAATTATAAAAAGTTTTGGTTTTTTTAATGTATTGTTTTTATTACGTATCTAGAGAGAGTGGGCTTGTTCGGCTGACAATAAAAAAGCACTGTAGCGGCTGAAGTTTACTGTTCACGGCTGAATCTGTGAGAGAAAAATACTGTTCCGGATAAAAAAAAAGAAGCGGATCAAGCCGAGTTTAGGGTCAGCCGAACAAGCCCATTTAAAGAGCGAAGGAATTGAAAAATACATGTTATCTGAAATTTTCTACCCACCCTATGTTTTAACCCTTAGATGTGATTTAAGATCTTGATCTAAGAGATAATAAACGTCATTACCTCCTAACAAGTGGGCAACATCTTACAAAACGTAAGATTTTTGCAAAGTTAACGAACAATGTCATCCTAATCCAAGCATGTTGATTGCAAACAACACAGGTTTGATTACATATTTAGTTACTGCAAGATTATTATAAAACTCATTGGTCTAATGTTAATAAAGTATTCAGCTATTTATAATAATATATTATTGTGTTTAGGTAGGATTGAAATTGTGAAACAGGAGAATCTTGCATACAGCAACCAAAAACCTAGCTGTGCCACTCGGTTAGCCTCTCGCATAGTTTTTCTCTGACTTGTTAAACCAAAATGTTTATCTGGTCAAGCCAACAAAACCGAAAAAAAACTTATAAAGAATAACACAGGGACAAATTAGAAGTAATGTCGTGAAGCCACAAAGAATCAAGGTAGGGAGTTTTAGATTTCAAATGAACAAACAATATGCAAGAGACAGAATGGACACCTTTTTAAATATATCATGGTCACATAATTCCACCATGAGCAAATCATGCAGTGCATCTTGTACAATGAATCAAATGTCTGGTTTCATATTGAATTTAGCGTGCCTGTCACAACCTACAATAATACTGAATTATGAGAGCCTTGAAAAAAAATGGACGTACATAACTCTGAGATTGGAAAAGATAATAACCCTCGTCTTTTTTTGTTTCTCACCTCTTTAAGTACAGGACCACAAATGGGTCAGCCTTGCCACCAATGTACATAGGTGGCAAGTACTATGCAGAGATGACCGTTACATAAAGGACTCCTCAAATAATAACATTTTTCCTCTGATTAACATCATATCCATTAGACTCGGTTTTGAGAACCTTCTCCAATGAAGTTAGTTGAATCTGATTACCAAAAGGATTAGGAACCCCTACATGCTTAGCATAAGAGTAGTAGAGGTTCACCAGGTGAACCTGAGGAACAAGGAAACATGCAAAATCATTAACTTCCCTGTAAGAAAAAAATTGTGTTCAGTATATACAGCTTGAAAGGCAGGTGTTGTATGTGTAGGAGCTGGCCACAGGAACCACACATGTTAAGAGATACTCCCTCTGTCCTGTAATATAGTGTATTTTAGGATTTTTAAGACAAATTAAGAGAGAACACAAAAGATGCATGTACCCTCATTTTATTTCCTAATCAGACGCTATCATCAACGTGATTAATGATGATTGATTGATAAATGGAAAGTATTTAATGCAAAATTGGTTTTTGTCCTTTAGAATGCATTATATTTTAGGATAAATTTTGAATGCTAGAATGCACTTTATTACAAGACGGAGGGAGTAAGTTTTGCAACTGTTACATGCTTGGGATACATGGCATTATTAGCTACAAAGTTTTACTCTATTTACCCTCCATCCAACACAGATATATCAAAAAGTGGTGGTGGTGCTAGGTTCTGATTCTATAAGACATCCCTATCCATACTTACATATACATGTTCTATGTATCTCTATAATCTACTAATTCTCGCCGCATAACTTCGCTTTCAGTTTGACTAGATTAGTGACCAAATACAAAAACTGAATATGGTAGGCATATTATTGCTAACAAAAAGAGATTAAAGGGGGGAAATTGACATTTAAATGAAATTAACTGAACTTACTACGAAATAGAACGCGGCAAGGAGACACGAGCTGCTGGAGCAACCAATGGACGCGCCGAGTAGGAGCCGAAGGCGCCCTTGTCGCCTCACAGACGAGAAGGAGAGCATGCCCTGGCGGCTTTCGGACGGCGCAGCTGTAAGGTCGAGATGGCGACTAGAGGGTGGTGAATAGTCGTTTCTAAATTTAATCGCATCGGCTAACCGAAAACAAGTGCGGAATTAAAACAATCGTTCTAGCCAAGACTACACCCCTCTATTGAAGTTCACAAACACCTTATAAAGATCATAATTAAGCAACTAAGGTGTCGGGCTAGTTAGAGCTCACCTATCCAATTCTAGTAGTAAGGTCACACAAACATATACCACTAGTATTTTATACACCGGGGAGCTCCTACACAATTCTATTAAGCAAAAGCACAAATCTTCTAAGCTCACTAGCAATGCTCAATAACAATGCAACCAATGCCAAATTAGAGAGCGCAAATACTTAGCTACACAAACTAAACAATATGACTAACAAGGTTATACAAACTAAATTAGTCACGCAAGGGAGCTACTTCTATGCTACACAAGCAAGAAAGTAACTAGTGAGCTACACAAGCTAACTAATTATAAGAGCAACTACACAAGCACAATGTATATGAAAGTAATCACTAGCTTGTGTAATGGGATTGCAAACCAACGGGAAGAACAATGTTGACACGGTAAATTTTCTCCCGAGGTTCACATGCTTGCCAACACGCTACGTCCCCGTTGTGTCGACCGCTCACTTGGTGGTTCGACGACTAATTAGCATCACCCACCAAGCTCGCACGTCGTGTACCGCAAGAACCTACCCCAAAAGTGAGGGTAGCTCAATGACATGCTCGACTAGAGATGCTCTTCGCGGTTCCCGCGGGGCAAGCACAATGCCCCTCACAAAGCTCTTTTTCAGAGCACCGCATAAGCTTCTTGCGGGCTTCAACGGAGACCACCACCAAGACGTCGAGGAGGTGGCAACCTCCAAGACTAACAAGCACCACCGACTTGCAAGACGACCACCTAGTGCCACTCGATGCAACCACATGATGCAATCACACTAGAATCGCTCTCTCACATAATCGGATGATCACTATCAAGCATATGTGAGATGGAGGGCTCCCAAGCACCACCACATAAGCCACCAAGGCTCTAGTGTGCTCAGTTGACAGCCCAAGGCCGAGACCCCCTTCTATTTATAGCCCCCACAAAAATAGAGCCGTTGTACCTCTTTACTAGGCATAGCTCGGGGTGACCGGACGCTCCGGTCAGATCGACCAGACGCACCAGGTCCAGCGTTCAGTTAATGGATGCACGCCATGTGTCTCCTCCATTCAACCTTAGTTGCTTGATCTCAACGGTCAAGTGATGACCGGACACAGCACAGTGCCAAGACCGGACGCACCTCTGCCGAGTCCGGTCGTTTCTAGAGAGGTTCACTACTACACAAACTTTACTGGAGGCGGGCGTTTTCAGTTTTCCGCGACGGGCAAAGCCGTCCGCCGAGGCCTAGAGGCCACGGTAAATCGTGGCTTAACCGCGGCGGGCGGCCTTGCCCGCCGCGGTTAATTGATTTAACACGGCGAGCGGTGTAACGTGCCCGCCGCGCTAAATGTACTTTTACCACGGCGGGCACGTTAGGATGCCCGCTGCGGTTAATCATTAAAAAAAACAAAAAAAACCAGGAGCCCGCCGGCGAGCCCATTCTCGAGCCCACTGGCGAGCCCACCGGCGACGGATCCGGATCTGCCCACGTTGGGGCCGGATCCGCCGTGCCTGAGGTCGCTGCCATCGGATCCTCCATGGTGGAGCCCGCTGCCACCGGATCCGCTCGCATCATTGCTGGATCCGCTGTGCCTGCGGTCGCCGCCGCCGGATCCTCCATGGTGGAGCCCGCTGCCACCGGATCCACACGCGTCGGGGCTAGATTCGCTGTGCCTGAGGTCGCCATCGCCGGATCCTCCATGGTGGAGCCCGCTGCCACCGGAACCGCCCGGGTTGGGGCCGCTTCCGCCGTGCCTGAGGTCGCCACCGCCGTATCCTCCACGGTGGAGCCCGCTGCCGCTGAATCCACCCGCGTCGGGGCCGGATCCGTCGTGCCGGAGCTCGTCGCCACCGGATCCGCCCGCATCGGGACCGGATCCGTCGTGCCGTCATGGAACTGTCGGGGGACAGGACCCGACATCGGCGAGCGCTTGAGCTCCGCCCGGGCCGCCGCGTCGCCTCCTCCAAGGCAAGAGAGCGGGGAGCTCCGCCCGGGCCTGCGCCACCGATGTGGATCTGTGCCGCTTGAAGGGTCGAGATGGCGGACTAGAGGGGGGGTGAATAGTCTTTTCTAAAATTAATCGCGTCGGCTAACCGATATAAATGCGGAATTAAAACAATCGGTCTAGCCAAGACTACACCCCTCTATATATGTTCACTAGCACCTTGCAAAGATACTAATAAAGCAACTAAGGTGCCGGGCTAGCTAGAGCTCTCCTAAACAATTCTAGGAGCAAGGTCACACAAACCTATGCCACTAGTACTTTAAGTAACAAGGGAGCTCCTACACATGCTAGTAAGCAAAAGCACAAAGCTAACTAAGCTCACTAGCAATGCTCAATAACAAGGCAACCAATGCCTAATTAGAGAGCGCAAATACTTAGCTACACAAACTAAGCAATGTGACTAACAAGGTTACTAAAACCAAATTAGCCACGCAAGGGAGCTACTTCTATGCTACACAAGCAAGAAGGTAATTAGCTAGCTACACAAGCTATCTAATTACAAGAGCAACTACACAAGCTTAAGATATATATATAAGTAATTGCAAGCTTGTGTAATGGGGATGCAAACCAACGGGAAGAACAAGGTTGACACGATGATTTTTCTCCCGAGGTTCACGTGTTTGCCAACACGCTAGTCCCCGTTGTGTCGACCGCTCACTTGGTGGTTCGGCGGCTAATTAGCATCATCCGCTAAGCCCGCACGTCGGGCACGCAAGAAGAACCTACCCCTTGAGTGAGGGTAGCTCAATGACACGCTTTACTAAAGTTGCTCTTCGCGACTCCATGGGCGAGCACAAGTACCCCTCACAAGCACTTCTCCGGAGCGCCGCACAAGCTTCTTGCGGGCTTCGACGGAGACCACCACCAAGCCGTCTAGGAGGTGGCAACCTCCAAGAGTAACAAGCACCACCGGCTTGCAACACGACCACCTAGTGCCACTCGATGCAACCTCACGATGCAATTGCACTAGAATCGCTCACTCACACAATCGAATGATCACTATCAAGTATATGTGTGATGGAGGCTCCCAAGCACTCACAAGCATGGACACTAAGTCCCTTGAGGTGCTCAAGACCTACCATGGCCGAGGGCCACTTCTATTTATAGCCCCAAGGGCTAAACTAGCCGTTACCCCTTCTTTGGGCAGCGGTCGGGCCGACCGGACGCTTCGGTCGTGTTGTTGCCGTCTGTTGGACCCACGGCGTCCGGTCGCCCGTAGAACGACCACGTGTCCGGTTCCAACGGTCACTTGACTTGACCGGACGCGAAGAGCTTTCAACCGACCGGACGTTGAACCCCGGCGTCCGGTCGTTTCGAAGAAGTACCGACCTCGGACGGACGCGGCGTCCGGTCACACTTGATCGGACATGACCAACGTCGGTCACACTCTAGCTTCTGTTGTAATGTAAACCGACCAATTATACGAAATTAAGTAAGAAAATCATCCACCGGAAGCGGGCGATTGAGCAAACTTAAGCCCGTATAACCCGGTAGTCCGTGAAATCACGAAGGATTTCAAACCAACTCGTGTCCCGACCATGATCGTAATAAGTTTAGCGGTCACCAATCACATATTACATAAAAGTTTCCATAATGGATACATCGAGTTTAAACATAGTTATTACAAAACAAGTTCGAATAAAAGTAGCGGAAGTCATTTGTTTAAAACCACACACACTCACACGTAGTTCAAATATAGTGCCCCGATGATCATCTCCAACAAAAGCATTAGACGAGGCGTAAAGGAATGACCATGCCCATGGTCCTAAGCATCACCCATCGCAGGATCTGGTGTGAGTTGATACAATAGCCATAGTACATCCGCCCATCTCGCAACAAGTGGGAATAAAACCACGAGTACGAGAATGTACTCGGCCGGACTTTACCGACATAACCGAAAATAAATGACACCAAGGATTATGCGAGGCATTATAGTAGGGTAGTGACTCATTTGCAAAAGAAGCATTTTAGCATTTCAAGAACCTTTCTAAAAGCATTATTGTCAAGTTAATTATTATTAACCCATCGACTAGATTTGCACCTATACTAGAGTAAACATGTGATTAAGCAATTAATGATAACCACCGATCATTAAACAACTTCCATCTTGTCATATTCACTATAAGCATGCCCAAGTGTTCCATAAACATTTACTACGATGAAGTAACTCAAGTCAAGTGCTCACTATCCGGGAGGCGATGGCGATTCGAATCGATTCCTAACGGTGGTGATTTATTCCTTACACAAATCTCACTCACCCGCTAAAGTGAGATATTGATCACCGAGTCAACTTTCCGGTATCTCGAGTTTGCCAGAACCACATGTACCCGGGGCCGACCGATCGCACTTTGGTCTTATCATCCCGCCCCGTGTCCTACCACACACCGCCCGCACTGCGGTCTTGGCATGGGCAATCTACTCGGCCCGAAAAATCTCCCGGCTTTCGCGGTCGGAAGGTACTTTATCCGGCCCACTAAATGTAAGGCATGCGTTCAACATGACTCGAGGCCCAACAACGGTCGGGTCTTAATCGACACGACGGAAACACTACGGTCCAAAACCCCGCAAGTCTCCGCCGGTCTCAACTTCATTTAACACTTAGTTATACCATGACTTCATAGCCATCCAAACAGATCCGGTAACCACCTATAGCTCGCGGTGACAGAAATCACCCGACTTCTGAGGTCTAAGCCAACTAAGCATTGACTCATTGCGGATACCGTGGTAACAAGGATATAGTATAACAAAGGTAAACAAGGTATAATGCAAAGAACGGTTGCAAACAACTCCTGAACGTAATGCATCAATTTAAAGTAAAGCATTTAACGAAATCATTGCAAACCGGGAGAAAGATGCTTCGGGCTTGCCTCTCGAAGGAGAGCTCGGACGGTGATCGGGGCACTCGGAAGTTCTTCAACGTCCTCCTCGTCGACTTACGGCACTTCTGCCTTTGCACCTCGAAGCGCTCCTCGGGCTCCTCGGGAATGACGATGGGCTCTCGGTTTGCGATCCGTATGATGCAATGCGTGTAAGTGCCTATGCAATCGGTGCATCAAGGAGATGAATGCAATGAATATGTCGAAAGGCAAGGTAGACAACATCATCCAAGAAACTATGCTACAAGCACATGTCATCTACTGCATTCTCTTCTACTACCAATATGTTAAGTCAACATATTTTATTAAATGCTTCAAAGATACACCAAAGCTTTACTAATTTCTTAATCACACTTAAGGCAACACTTGCTTAAACCCTAATTAATAATAGGTTTGAATAGCAACCTATATTTCTGATGCTCCTAAAAATCTGAGAAAATTACAGTAGCATAATACTACCCTAAACAGACTACCATAAAAATTTCATGGCATTTGGATAAGTAAACTATCCTACACAAAATGACAAGCTATAGCATAAAAATGAGCATGAAATTACTTTGTACTATGAAAAGTGTCAAACAACAGAATTAATATTTTTCCTAGGTTCTTCATGGTATATAATGACTGTACAAAAATTACCACATGCATGTTTTATACAAATTTTGCTCTCTAGCAAAAATAACAAAAATCAGCCATCTAAGGTACTTGAACTACACCTCAAATTTTTCCCACAGCACATGCATGAAACATATTTTTCCTAGGAAGTACATGACATAAGAAGATTAACAAACTTGGAATCATATTTTTCTGAAGCCTATATATTTTTCTACATATTTTTCAAGTTATCAGCAATATTCAAGATTAAATAAAATCCTATAGAAAAGTATCTCAAAAATGACATGCACAATTTTTCCCAAGTAGATCTGATGATAAGGAACCTAGCAAAATTTGTTTCAACAAATTTGGAGCAACTTTGAGTATCCAAATATTTTGCAAATCATTTCATTTTCAAATAATAATGAATAAATTGAAAACAATTCATTTAAAACACTTCTTTGGGCCGACCGGAAGGGAACAAGCTGGCCCATGGTCATAACCGCATCTGCGCGCCCAAGCCGCGAGGAGGAGGAGGCAATGACTGGCAGGCCTCGCCCATGGCCGCCGCCGGCCGGCCTAAAACTGGCTGGTCGTGGGCTGGAGGAAGGCTCGCTGGGGTCTTCATGTGGGCGCAATGATGTGGCTCGAGCCCACGAGGCCGGCATGGCCATCTCCGGCCACGGCAGCGCAAACAAGCAAGCGAAAGCGCAGGAGGTTCGCGAGGCCATGGCAAAAACGAGCGGTGCAGCTAAGCACCATCGAGAAAGGGAGGAAGAGGGCGCTCCACGCGGCCACGAGCAGCGGCGCCATGGACGTCGGTGGCGAGGCGCTGGAAGCTCACCCTGGGCTCGGAAAGGCGCGCAAGCGCAGCGTGAGCCGAAGCGAGGAGGGCGTGTGGGTATGAGCAATCGGAAAATGATGCGGGCGGTGCGAGAGCTGGCGCGCGGCGAAGCTGGCGCGGGCGAGGGCGAGCTCGAGCTCGGCTCTGGAGGGGAGAAGAGGAAGTGTGGGCGCGAGAGGGGCGAGTCGCGGGCATCAGCAGTGAAAGGCGGGCGTGGTATGCAGTGCAGACCACGGTTGCGCTGCCATGTGGCGTCGTCGTCGCCAGTGCTAGAGCACGCTGGCGGGCGAAGCCTGTCTCTGTCCGGATGGAAGGGGCGCTTGCAGTGCCAGCAAGCATGAGTGTGGCGAAGGAAGCTTGGGGGCTGGGCGTGGGCTGGGCAGTGGCG
This sequence comes from Miscanthus lutarioriparius, assembly GCA_904845875.1. Lineage (NCBI taxonomy): Eukaryota > Viridiplantae > Streptophyta > Magnoliopsida > Poales > Poaceae > Miscanthus > Miscanthus lutarioriparius. The sequence continues at coordinate 75,721,274 of CAJGYO010000016.1, read as the reverse complement.
GCTGTGAGAGCAAGGGCGTGGGCTGGAGGCAGGCAGGGCCGCTGTCAAGGGTTGAAGCAGAAAGAGGTGGCGGCCAGATGAAGGAGAAAAAAACTCTTTTTCATTTTATATTTTCAAGAACTTTTTAAAAGCCAGCTTTCAAATCTTATTTTGAGCAAGAAGATGACCTCTTTTGAAAATGTACCAAAAATGAAAGTTGCTTAGAATTTAATTCTCTACAACTTTGATTTTAGGACCACAGCCAAATTCTTTCTAGATTTTGAATTGGAAGATCAAAGTCCACGTTTAGCTCAAAACCCTAATTTTTGGAATTTATTTTTGAAGCCAAATTTTGAATTAATTGGAATACAAACATTGCTCCAAAAATTGAACTAAACATTGCTAGATGATTTACAATAGCAGCCAAACATGTTCTACAGAGCAAAACAACTCTAATAAGTGTATGCATCATTTACGTTTCACAAACATGTTTCGTATGTTTCGAAGTAATGTTTCAGTTATTATATGCAAGATTATGCATGTATGATTAGGATGTTTGATGATGCATGATATGCATGATTTGCAGTGCCTAAATGTAGGCATAACACCGGGGTGTTACAGCCCTCCCCCCTTATAAAAATCTCGTCCCGAGATTTGGGTTACGAACCATTTGTTATAAAAATCTTCATAAGCTTTTTGTAGATACTCTCCTGTTTCCCAAGTTGCATCTCCCTCATCATGATGATCCCACTGTATCTTGTATGTTTTCACCACACTATTCCGAGTAGCACGTTCCTTAGTGTCTAACACCCGGACTGGTTGTTCACGATACACCAAATCTGATTTGAGTTGGATACCTCGAGGTTCTATTCTTTCCTCCGGAACACGCAAACATTTCTTGAGATGTGATACATGGAAAACTGGGAAAACTGTACTCATTGTCTCAGGTAACTCTAACTTGTAGGCTACCGGACCTCTTTGTTCCAAGATTTTGTATGGTCCTACGAATCTCGCAGCGAGCTTTCTTCGGATTCCAAACCTTTTCTTCTTCATTGGCGTGACTTTCAAATAAACATAGTCACCAACCTCAAACCTAAGGGGTCTCCTTTTGTCTGCATAGCTTTTCTGACGTGATTGGGCCGCTTTCATATTTTGTTGAATAATATGAACTTTCTTCTCGGCTTCTTCTACAAAGTCAATGCCATAATATCTTCTATCTCCAGGTTCGACCCAATTCAATGGTGTTCTACATTTTCTGCCATATAAAGCTTCGAATGGGGCCATCTTGATGCTTTCTTGATAACTATTATTATAAGAAAACTCAGCTAACGGTAACCATGACTCCCATGATCCCTTAGAAGACAATACACAGGCTCTCAACATATCCTCCAAAACAGCATTTACTCGTTCAGTCTGACCATCTGTCTGAGGATGATAAGCGGTACTGCGAATCAAACTAGTTCCTAAACCTTTGTGTAAATGTTCCCAAAAATGAGCCGTGAACTGTGAGCCTCTATCAGATATTATGGTCTTTGGTATACCATGCAACCTCACAATTTCTGCGATATACTTCTCGGCATATTGAGGTGGTCGATATTACATTTTTGACGGGCAAGAAATGAGCGGTCTTGGTAAGACGATCCACAATTACCAAATCGAATCATGTCCTTTTTTTGAGTAGTGGGCAAACCCGTGATAAAATCCATCTTGATATCGTCCCACTTCCAACTCGGGGATGATAAGGGTTGCAACATATACCGGCGGGTTTCATGTGAATTGCTTTCACTCGACAACATGTGTCACATCGACAACATATGCTGTAATTTCTTTCTTCATTTTGGTCCACCAATAACGAGATCTTAGTTCTTGATACATCTTACTACTTCCGGGATGGATAGATAGCTTAGAAAGGTGAGCTTCATCCATGAGTTTATTTCTAAGCTCTCGATCCTTGGGAACCACAAGACGGTTGTCAAACCACAACACGCCTGTTCATCCACTTTAAAGTGTTGAGACGGCTTTTCTTTTATTTTCTCTTTGATGTGGAATATCCCTTGTCGCTTTTTCGACCTTCTATTATCTTACTCTCCAACGAGCAACTAATCGAATACTATGTAACACAAAGAGGATGCATTAGATCGAACCCATCTTCAAGTAATGGCTGCACATTCAAGTAATGTGACTTTTCGCTCAAAGCATCGCCACTACATTGGCTTTACCGGGATGATATTGCACATTCAAGTTATAATCCTTGATCAATTCCAACCATCTCTGTTGTCTCATGTTTAGCTCTGGTTGGGTAAAGATATACTTAAGACTCTTGTGATCCGTGAAAATATTGCACACATTACCCGAAGATAATGTCTCCAAATTTTTAGGGCGTGTACAAGCTGCAATGAGTTCAAGATCATGTGTTGGATAGTTGACCTCGTGCTTCCTCAATTGACGTGATGCATAAGCAATGACTCTCCTTTCTTGCATGAGAACACATCCTAATCCAGGTCTTTGATGCGTCATAAAACACATCAAATGGTTTCTCAATATCTGGTTGTGCTAGAACAGAGGAAGTGGTTATTGATTTCCGCAAAGTGTGGAAAGTCGCTTCACACTCCCCTCATCCACACAAACTTGTGATCCTTTTGTAGGAGGCTTGTCATCGGCTTGGCAATCTTCGAAAAGTCTGGTATAAAGCGACGGTAATAACCCGTGAGTCCTAAGAAACTTCTAATCTCAGGAACTGAGGTCGGTGCTTTCCAATTCATAACTTCTTGCACCTTACTTGGATCGACTGAAACTCCATTCTCTGATAGAATGTGACCAAGGAAAGGAACTTCCTTCAACCAGAATTCACATTTGCTAAACTTAGCATACAGTTGATGATCTCTAAGTCTGGTCAAGACAGTTCTCAGATGCTCTTCGTGATCTTTCTCATTCTCGGAGTACACCAGAATGTCATCGATGAATACTACCACAAACTTATCCAATTCTGGCATGAAAACTGTATTCATCAAAAACATAAAGTATGCAGGAGCATTTGTCAAGCCAAAAGACATGACAAGATACTCATACAACCCGTATCTGGTGGAAAATGCAGTTTTCGATATATCCTGTGGCCTAATCTTAATCTGATGATAACCGGATCTCAAATCTATTTTTGAGAACACCTTGGCCTTGGATAATTGGTCAAACAGAACATCAATATGTGGCAAGGGATATTTATTCTTGACGGTCACAAAGATTGAGTGGCACTGTAATCTCGCACATTCTCAACGTGCCCTCTTTCTTTCTTTTTCACAAACAAAGCGGGACATCCCCATTCGGACTTGCTTGGCGAATAAACCCCTTTTTGACAAATCTTCTAATTGCTTCTTGACTCAACTAACTCATCTGGAGGCATCCGATAGGGTCTCCTTGAAATCGGAGCTGTTCCGGTACTAGCTCCATTCCAAACTCAATCTCCCTATCGGCGGAAGACCGGGTAGCTCATCCGGGAATACATCAGGAAATTCACACACTACTAGGAATCGATGAATAGGAATGACCGCCGTAGCACATGTAACACTTATAAGGTCTGTTCTCTCGAGGCAATGGTACTTGGAAAGTACCCTCACCTAGAGGATCCTTAAGGGTAAGTACTCGACTTCAAAGATATCTATGACCGCTCCCCAATCTTTCATCCAATTCATCCCTATAATGACATCCAAGACTAACTTGGGCATAACTATCAAGTTCACTCGAAACTTCACGCTACCTAATTCAAGGGTTGCCCTCGAACCATCCGGTTAGTCAAAACATCAGACCCTGCTGAACTTATACTGTACCCATACCCCAATTACATGCATAGTTGTCCATGTTTACGTGCAAATGCTTGACTCATAAAAGAATGCGATGATCCGAATCAAATAGAACAAGCTGCGGGGTTTTCGTTGACAGAAACTTACCAAAGAAGTGATGGGCTCTCCCTCTGGAATTTCAACCCTTTGTTGTCTTTGTGCACTCTAGCATTATAAGTCTGCTTTGCTTCTTCTTGGTAGTACGGACAAAACCTCGAGAAATGACCGGGTTGATCACGATTATAGCAGGTCCTCTTCTTGTCGTAAGAGATCCCTGATTCCTTGGGCGCCTTGTACCGCATGATTCTGGTTGCTTTGTTAAGGTATCTGTTGCCATCTTGTACGGCTTTTGAGGTCCACGGAAATTTTGGCTTCTTGGTGAGGTGGCTGAATTTAGCGCCAGTGCCGATGGGCGATATGGAGGACGACCTCCCATAGGTGCTCTAGCTTGAGGCGGCCCACCTTCAAAGGCTCTCTTGCGTGTCTTGGGCTGTGATCTTTGGCGTTGTTATTCTTCTCCTGCTTGAGACGATCGATGATGAAGTCATTGAATCGACACGGTTGTTGGTACCGACATGCTTCATCATTTTTGGATTTAGACCCTCTAAAAGCGGCTATTCTTTTTAGCATCTGTGTCAACCATGTCGGAGCATAGCGACACAAGTTGTTGAAGGCATGAAGGCATGCGGTATTGCGTCACGGTTTTGGTGCCCTGGTTCAACGCCGAAACTCTCCCAACTTCATTTCGGTCAATACGGTGGAATATAGACTCCACGAAAAGCCTCAAAGCAAACTCTCCAAGAAATCTGAGCATTTGGAGGGAAGGTGGTGCGATGGTGCTTCCACCACATTCCCGCCGGGTCCCCGCAATTGAAGTGCGGCATACTCCGTTTTAGAACCTCGGTCATTCTCAACACACGGAATTTATCTTCCATCGTGTTGATCCATTCCTCAAACATCGAGTGGCTCTGTGGCTTCCTTGAATACGGGTGGCCTGGTGTCCATGAAATCCTTAAAGCTGCTATATTGGTTCACTCCCATGCCACCACCTTGATTGTTACCACGTTGAACATTGTTGGCGATGGTGCGCAGAAAATCCTCCATGTTCTTACGGGATTGTTCCGTGTTGCTTGACTGACTCGAAAGCATTGCTTGAGAAACATCTCGAAGGGGTAAACGGGGAGGAGGTGGCAAATGCGGTTCATGGGGAGGTTCATTGTTGTTGCCGTGGTGGTTCCCACCATCACCACCACCACCGGTCCCCCGCAGTGCTAGCACCGGTCTCGGTGGCTTCATCACGTGGTTCGGCGAGTGTTTGTCATCATCGTGATATTTCAGCAACAAGTAACGATTGAGTGAAGTCTGTAATGATTGCAGTGAAGAAAAATTATGCCGTCTTGAATTTCTTGGAGAGAATAAATTCATGCAATAAAGCAGAGGCACAACAATCTCATCCCAATTAAGACAACAACACTTAATCGAATTACTTCAGCGGCAAACATCGCATCCATACGGTCACATTGCCCGGCATACATACATTTGGACTTTTTATGCGTTCAGATCTCGCATTCGAACATCAAGTTCCAACCACATGCCAAGTCTCATACGTTGAAACAACATACGATAGGTTACATGCCAACAAAAGAAAGGTCTTCGCGACAGGACCTAGATACTAGCGCAAGGCAACTAGACTATTCCTCGGGGCCATCATCGGGATCGGAGACATCACCATTGCCTCCAGGTGAAACTACAGGCTCGTTCTGGTTGTCGTCGTCGATGTCCATGCCGGTGGCGTTCTTTGGAGCATATGGGCCAACCCCATTGTAGAAGCGCGTGAAACTCCTCGTGCGAGTTGCCGTTGTATTCCTCTAGCTCATCGACTCTCTGCGGCAGAAGGTTTCTTGCGTTCCAAGCTTCATTCCTCTCTGAACCAATTGTCCAATCATGCGGTCTGCATTGTTGTTGGCTTGAGTCAACGTATGCACTCATTTGCATAGCTCTATCACCTCTCTCAACCTTTGATCTCATTTGTAAGTTCATATCGACCAGCCTGCTCCCGCAAGCTAGCTATAGCACGTGCTCTGTCTCTTCTTCGCTTCTTCCCTTTGAGCTTATCCTCACTCCATAAACCGGTCAAAGTCCAGTAAGTACTCTCGAGACCTTCATACGCTCACGATGGCGCGAACATAGCACTCATTGCTGGTTGTCACTAGCTTTGTCCCTCATTTGGACCTCACGACCAATGCACTTCCACAGGGTGAACCCAAATGGCATCGCGAGGATCATCCCTAGGAAAAGTACCAGCTAGAGCTGCAAAGCTCTTTGGGAAATCTGCTCATAATGTCTCGATGACACGGAAGGCTGCTCCCTCTGCACCCTCAATTTGAGTACGACCCTCAAACTCCAAATGCCAACCATCCCAATCTGGAGCATCACCGAGGAGAGCAGAACCGTGATCTCCACCACTACAAGTCCATCATCGCCAACTGGCTCTCATTCCAAGAGTACACCGGCTCTTGACCCTCTGGGGTACCCACATCATGGAGCACTCTCCAAAGCAAAGTTGGCATGCCAAACTCGCTCAAGAAGGTGTCCGTGGTGCGGTGCTCCCTCAGGCCAGCAGACGTCGGGGTGCTCTTCCTCCGTGGACTTACGGGCGATGCGCTTCGTCATGGGGCCATCTGCAAGTAAAAGTTCTCTTATTACTTTGGGAAACATATTTTAGGTGATCGTCTTTTATCAAAATGAGATAATCAATTTATAAGGGAGGAATGCATGAGATGAATGAGATGCACAAGTAACATGATGTATGTACGTGCGACGTTCTCACAAACTTAGGAAATAAATAATTTCTAACGACGAGTTCGGTGGCATACAACGATCTCTCAAGGCGTAGTTAATATCGTTCTACGATAAGCGTTGTTATGTACTGCGGAAGATTCATTTCAGCCCAATTCCCAATGAATGCATAAAAGCGATAAGTTTTATCTACACGCTACACGAATCCCCGGATACGTGTACAGCAGTAGTAACTACCCGAACCATCGTCCTATTGACGGCATCGCCTCCACAGACGGAAGACCCATACATGAGATACCTTTATAAAACATGCGTAGAACATGTAATTACTCCAGCATCATATAAGCATTCACCCTAGATCGGCGGTGTATCCGATCATGCTCTCACAACTCACATTTACCGAGGCGTAGAGGCAAATGATCCATTCATTACCACTCAACCAAGTGGTACTCATACAATAGCACGCCAGTATGAGCGACGAAAGAGAAATATGATGCAAGAACCCCAAGAAATCGATTTAATTAAGCCACCTAAAGTCCTTAAGCTGGGCATAAAGGATATGATCACGGCACACTTTATAGTTTTAAAATCACGTTTTCCAAATGCCTTTTGTTTTAAATACACTTGTGAAAAGTAATACGCTAAACCATGCTCGATGCCGGTATATGAGAACCGACCAATTATACGAAATTAAGTAAGAAAATCATCCACCGAGGCGGACGATTGAGCAAACTTAAGCCCGTATAACCCGGTAGTCCGTGAAATCACGAAGGATTTCAAACCAACTCGTGTCCCGACCATGATCGTAATAAGTTTAGCGGTCACCAATCACATATTACATAAAAGTTTCCATAATGGATACATCGGAGTTTAAACATAGTTATTACAAAACAAGTTCGAATAAAAGTAGCGGAAGTCATTTGTTTAAAACCACACACACTCACACGTAGTTCAAATATAGTGCCGGTGATGATCATCTCCAACAAAAGCATTAGACGAGGCGTAAGGAATGACCATGCCCATGGTCCTAAGCATCACCATCGCAGGATCTGAGCGAGTTGATACAATAGCCATAGTACATCCGCCCATACGCAACAAGTGGGAATAAAACCACGAGTGCGAGAATGTACTGCCGGACTTACCGAACATAACCGAAAATAAATGACACCAAGGATTATGCGGGCATTATAGTAGGGTAGTGACTCATTTGCAAAAAGAAGCATTTTAGCATTTCAAGAACCTTTCTAAAAGCATTATTGTCAAGTTAATTATTATTAACTTTTGTCGACTAGATTTGCACCTATACTAGAGTAAACATGTGATTAAGCAATTAATGATAACCACTCGATCATTAAACAACTTCCATCTTGTCATATTCACTATAACTTGTCCAAGTGTTCCATAAACATTTACTACGATGAAGTAACTCAAGTCAAGTGCTCACTATCCGGGAGCGATGGCGATTCGAATCGATTCTAACCGGTGGTGATTTATTCCTTACACAAATCTCACTCACCGCTAAAGTGAGATATTGATCACCGAGTCAACTTTCCGGTATCTCGAGTTTGCGGGAACCACATGTACCCGGGGCCGACCGATCGCACTTTGGTCTTATCATCCCGCCCCGTGTCCTACACACACTGCTTGACACGGTCGCGGCTGCGGGCAATCTACTCGCCCGAAAAATCTCCGACTTCAGCGGTCGGAAGGTACTTTATCCGGCCGGCTAAATGTAAGGCATGCGTTCAACATGACTCGAGGCCCAACAACGGTCGGTCCTTAATCGACCTGAGCGGAAACACTACGGTCCAAAACCCCGCAAGTCTCCGCCGGTCTCAACTTCATTTAACACTTAGTTATACCATGACTTCATAGCCATCCAAGCAGATCCGGTAACCACCTATAGCTCGCGGTGTGAAATCACCCGACTTCTACTGGTCTAAGCCGGCTAAGCATTGACTGATCATTGCGGATACCGGGGTAACAAGGATATAGTATAACAAAGGTAAACAAGGTATAATGCAAAGCAGCGGTTGCAAACAACTCCTGAACGTAATGCATCAATTTAAAGTAAAGCATTTAACGAAATCATTGCAAACCGGAGAAAGATGCTCGGGGCTTGCCTCTCTCGAAGGAGCTCGGACGGTGATCGGGGCACTCCGGAAGTTCTTCAACGTCCTCCTCGTCGACCGGCACTTCCTGTTGCTGCACCTCGAACTGCTCCTCGGGCTCCTCGGGAATGACAACTGGGCTCTCGGTTTGCGATCCTGTATGATGCAATGCGTGTAAGTGCCTATGCAATCGGTGCATCGAAGGAGATGAATGCAATGAATATGTCGAAAGGCAAGGTAGACAACATCATCCAAGAAACTATGCTACAAGCACATGTCATCTACTGCATTCTCTTCTACTACCAATATGTTAAGTCAACATATTTTATTAAATGCTTCAAAGATACACCAAAGCTTTACTAATTTCTTAATCACACTTAAGGCAACACTTGCTTAAACCCTAATTAATAATAGGTTTGAATAGCAACCTATATTTCTGATGCTCCTAAAAATCTGAGAAAATTACAGTAGCATAATACTACCCTAAACAGACTACCATAAAAATTTCATGGCATTTGGATAAGTAAACTATCCTACACAAAAATGACAAGCTATAGCATAAAATGAGCATGAAATTACTTTGTACTATGAAAAGTGTCAAACAACAGAATTAATATTTTCCTAGGTTCTTCATGGTATATAATGACTGTACAAAAATTACCACATGCATGTTTTATACAAATTTTGCTCTCTAGCAAAAATAACAAAAATCAGCCATCTAAGGTACTTGAACTACACCTCAAATTTTTCCCACAGCACATGCATGAAACATATTTTTCCTAGGAAGTACATGACATAAGAAGATTAACAAACTTGGAATCATATTTTCTGAAGCCTATATATTTTTCTACATATTTTTCAAGTTATCAGCAATATTCAAGATTAAATAAAATCCTATAGAAAGTATCTCAAAAATGACATGCACAATTTTTCCCAAGTAGATCTGATGATAAGGAACCTAGCAAAATTTGTTTCAACAAATTTGGAGCAACTTTGAGTATCCAAATATTTTGCAAATCATTTCATTTTCAAATAATAATGAATAAATTGAAAACAATTCATTTAAAACACTTCTTTGGGCGGCCAGAAGGGGAACAGCTGGCCCATGGCCAAGAACCGCATCTGTGCCCAAGCCGAGGAGGAGGCCGGCTGACTGGCAGAACCTCGACCCATGGCCGCTTCGGCTGGCTGGCTGGTGGTGGTGAAGCAGAGGGGCTTTTCGCCGGCTTGTGTGGGTGCGACATGCTGCTCGGCTTCGACCACGAGGCCGGCGGCCATCTCCGGCCACGGCAGCGCAAGCAAGCGAGCGCAGGAGGTTCGCGAGGCCATGGCGAAAACGAGCAGGCAGCTAAGCACGACTGAGAAGGGGAGGAAGAGGGCGCTCCACGGCGGCCGAGCACGGCGGCGCCATGGACGTCGGTGGCGAGGCGCGGGGAAGCTCACCCTGGGCTCGGAAGGCGGCGCAAGCGCGAGCGTGAGCCGAAGGGAGGCGAGGCGCGGCTGTGGGCGCGAGCAATCGGAAAATGACGCGGCGGTGCGAGAGCTTGGCGCCGGCGAAGCGGCGGGCGCGGCGAGGGCGGAGCTCGAGCTCTCGGCTCTGGAGGGGAGAAGAGGAAGTGTGGGCGCGAGTGGGCGAGTGCGCGGGCATCAGCAGGTGAAGGCGGGCGCGTGGGCGCGGTGCGAAGCCACCTGTGTGCCGTGTGCGCGTCGTCGCCAATGTGAAGGCGCCACGCTGACCATTTGGCGAGCTGGCTCGCCATGGTCGGGGCCTTGTGTGTGGCGCGGCGTCAAGCATGTGCGCTGGAGTCGTGGCGGCGGGTGGGTGGCGTGGGCGCTGGGCTGGGCAGCCATTTGTGGGAGCAAGGGCTGACGCAGGAGGCAGGCAGGCCGCTTGTGTCGTTGGGTGAAAGAAGCGGTAATGCCCATGAAGGAGAAAAAAACTCTTTTTCATTTATATTTTCAAGAACTTTTTAAAAGCCAGCTTTCAAATCTTATTTTGAGCAAGAAGATGACCTCTTTTGAAAATGTACCAAAAATGAAAGTTGCTTAGAATTTAATTCTCTACAACTTTGATTTTAGGACCACAGCCAAATTCTTTCTAGATTTTGAATTGGAAGATCAAAGTCCACGTTTAGCTCAAAACCCTAATTTTTGGAATTTATTTTTGAAGCCAAATTTTGAATTAATTGGAATACAAACATTGCTCCAAAAATTGAACTAAACATTGCTAGATGATTTACAATAGCAGCCAAACATGTTCTACTAACCTAGCAAGCAAGAATCAGAGCAAAACAACTCTAATAAGTGTATGCATCATTTACGTTTCACAAACATGTTTCGTATGTTTCGAAGTAATGTTTCAGTTATTATATGCAAGATTATGCATGTATGATTAGGATGTTTGATGATGCATGATATGCATGATTTGCAGTGCCTAAATGTAGGCATAACACCGGGGTGTTACATGCGTCATCGTACGTCAGCCTGACCGGACGCAGCCTGCCAGCGTCCGGTGCATTTAGATCCAGCGTCCGGTCAGTTGACCGATGCCAGCATCTTCGCGACTAACTCGTTTTCACTTCTAACTTCATCACCCTTGCTCCAATGTGCTAACCACAAGAACTTGCATCCGGCGCAATAGAAAATAGGCATTCTATTTTTTCGAAAGCGCCGAATCCCTTCTCATAAGCTCGGCGGGAGGAGAGGACCCAAACCCATCTCACCCCTGCAAACACCACCTCCTTTGTAAATGTGCCAACACCACCAAGTGTACACCACCATGTGTATGTGTGTTAGCATTTTTACAATCATTTCCCAAAGGATGTTAGCCACTCAACTTGCCACGCCACTCGATCCTAGTGACAATGCAAAGTTAGATCACTCGAGTGGCACTAGATGACCGATATGCAAACAAGTTTGCCCCTATTGATAGTATGGCCATCTATCCTAAACCCGGTCATAAACTTCTCTACACATCTATGACCGGTGAAATGAAATGCCCTAGGTTATACCTTTGCCTTGCGCATTCCATTCCATCTCCTTCAATGTCGATGCAACACATGCACCAACACGATCAACAATGATATGATCCACTTCATATCATCACATGATCATATTGGTTCATCGATCTTGACTCTACTTGCTCTTCACCGTTGCTATCGTCCATCGGCGCCAAGTCTTGCTCAAGCTTCACCGCCACGTGGTCCATCACTCCAAAACCTTTGACTTGCCCTTCACGCTTGCAACCGGTCCATCAAGCCAAGTCTTGTCTTGATCTTCTCCACCTTGATCACATGACTCAATGTCATGTCTCATGTGCAATAAGCTCCTTCATCATCACATGTGTGAGCTTTGCAACATTTCCAAGCCATTTTCACCTCCATGGCATATGTTGCTCATACACATGTACCTGTGGACTAATCACCTGTGTATCTCACATAAACACAATTAGTCCACTTAGGTTGTCACTCAATTACCAAAACCAACAAGGACCTTTCACCGCTGCGTGGGTGGGGGCTGTCCCAGCCATGAGAGAGGGGAGGCGAGTGGAGATAGGAATGGAGAGAGGGGAGGCGCGGCGTGTGAGTGGGAGGCGCGGACGATTGAGTGAGGGAGCTGAGTGTTGTGAGGCTCAAACCCTAACTCCTCTCCTTTTATATAAACCCGGTAATGGGCTTCGAGCTGGGCCTGATGGGCCAGGCCTTTTTCCGTGGCGGGCTTTTAATGTTGCCCGTTGCGGTAAATCGATTTTCCGCAGCGGGCACCTTAAGATGCCCGTCGCAGAAAATAGGTATTTTTCGTGGCGGACATCTTAAGGTGTCCGCTGCGGAAAATCGATTTACCATGGCGGGCAAAAGTGGCTGCCACGGTAAATAAAAAATGTCTGCCGCGGTAAATCGTGGGATTTACCGCAGCGGATACAGATAGGAGCCCGCCACGGAGTGCAAAAGTGCAATGCTGCGCAAAATCGTTTCTGTAGTAGTGGTTCTATTCACGATCGGACGCGCCAGTTTGATCACGACCGGACATAGGAAGGGCATCGTCCGATCGAGTCCATAGAGCTCCTAGAGCCGCTCAACTGCGACTAGACGCGTCCGGTTGGTCACGATTGGACACAGCATCAGCGTCCGATCATTCTCCTCTTCTCTGCGTCACCACGTCAGCGGGGCCGAACGCACCCACCCAGCGTCCGGTCATGAAGTGACCCAGCGTCCGATCGAAGACCGACGCCTAGGTTTAGCCACCGGACGCGTCCAGTCCCACGAGGACAGCGTCCGGTGCACTCTGTGAAACCCTGTATTTTCTGTACAGGGCGCTGGTGGCACCGACTGTCCGCACTCCGCCGGTGAAGTTTTGAACTCTTGCTCCCATGTGCTAAACACAATGCGTATCACCTTTGTGCATGTGTGTTAGCATATTTTCATAAACATTTTCAAGGGTTAGCCACTCAACTTGCCACGCCACTTGATCCTAGCGACGATGCAAAGTTAGATCACTCGAGTGGCACTAGATGACCGATATGCAAACAAGTTTGTCCCTCTTGATAGTACGGCCATCTATCCTAAACCCAGTTATCAACTTCTCTACACACCTATGACCGGTGAAATGAAACGTCCTAGGTTATACCTTTACCTTGCGCATTCCATTCCATCTCCTCCATTGTTGATGCAACACATGCACCAACCAATCACCAAATGATATGATCCACTTCATATCATCACGTGACTATATTGGTTCATCGATCTTGACTTCATTTGCTTTTCACCGTTGCCTTCGTCTATCGGCGCCAAGTCTTGCTCAAGCTTCACCGCCACGCGGTCCATCGCTCCAAAGCCTCTGACTTGACCTTCACGCTTGCAACCGGTCCATCAAGCTAAGTCATGTCTTGATTTTCTCCACCTTAATCACATGACTCAATGTCATGTCTCATGTGTAATGAGCTCCTTCATCATCACATGTGTGAGCTTTGCAACATCTCCGAGCCATTTCCACCTCCATGGCATATGTTGCTCACACACATGTACCTGTGGACTAATCACCTGTGTATCTCATGTAAACATAATTAGTACACCTAAGTTGTCACTCAATTATCAAAATCACACAAGAATCTTTCAAGAGCCAAGAACGGCAACTTTGCCTGACAACAGTGGCCTCTGTCTGCGGCTAGCAAGCGGCATGGTGACAGACCGGCTCAGACTGCCCGGCGTCTCTTTGGCGGATCCACCGCCCTCAACACAGCCGGACCACGACGCGGCGGCGGACCGGCGTAGCCACTCGCCCCAACAACTGTAGGCAGATTCACTAGCTACGGCAGCCAGCCATATGGGCGACGCGGCTAGACCCGGCAAAGGAGCTCTGGCCGGCTCACCTTCTTCACCGGCGACAAGAACTGGGACGCGTGACCAGCCTTGGCAGTGGTGCTATGCACAGCAGGGTGGAGTACGGGCAGAAATGGAGAAGAGGAGGAGAGAAATGAAGAAGACAGTGAATCGGGATGCGCCGCTGTAGAAAAATTAGATGCTGACAGAAACATATGGACGCTTGCCACTTGCTCGCTGCTACCGGGGTCTATGGGCTTTTGGTCCAATTAGAATTAGAAAATAAAATATATACAAATACAAAGTTGGTAAAAAAACAAAATCAAAAAATCATTAATAAGGAAAAAACATGATTAGTGTGTCTAATAATACCTTACCCGAACGATATGAAATTCTACTCTAATGCCCCAACATACGTACAATATAAAAATTAGCGACGAATTATAAATTATAAAAGTTTAAAACACATAAAAAAATTCAATACAAAAAAAAAACAAAAAAAATACAAAAATAAAAAATGTTGGTTTTTTAAAAAAAACATGGAAATAATATGATAAGATCATAAGGGCAAACAAGCTAGAAAATGACAAATAAAAACAATAAATATCTTCTAGACATGTCCGTGCCGCACGTGCATGTTAACTAGTCTAGAAAAACAAAACAAAAAAAATTATAATTTAGAGTGGAGATAGTACCTCCTAAAGGTTGTCAGTGAAGTTCACCAGGACTTGGATCCGTCACAACGGCTTAATTGTCGCAAGCATGAGACGGAGTAGATCCAAAGGGGACTAATGCAATCTTCGCACATTAAGGTAGGGGATGTCGTACATATGTTTGTGTAAACACTAAACAATTGATCACCCACTGGTTACATGATTATATGGACCATACGATCATTGTAAAAGAGGCAAAGGTGTTTAATTAGGCAGACTAAATTGCCGTTTGAAGGGACACGGTTGGCCATCCTACAAGCAAACTGCAGATGCAGAGCGCAACGACGCAACGCGGCTCTGATCTCGCTCTCACGTGGGACGGGCGGCAAACGATAATTATAATTATATGACAGGGAAGCAGCGCGCGTAGGACCCCACCTGGCAGGGACGGAACTTTAATGTGACCACCTCTGCCAAGTGCCCAGTACAAACAAAGATTTGTGCTTGTGCGTGCATCCTTTGGAGTGAAGACCTTCTCTGGTTTAGGTAGAGTGGACAGACCATGATAATAGGCAGGTGACCTGCAGCTGTCCAGATTATGCTCTAACGAGTGTTGATTTAGAAGAAGATACTTGACACTTGTATAATACTAGCAAATATGCCTGTGCGACACGCACGTGTTTATGAAAAAATTTCAAATGCAATGGGAATACTAATTGAATTCTCGATATATCGGTTCATATGTATATCATAGACATTTTTTTTAAATATAGAAATAGAATATCTTTATAGATGGGTTCAGACTCAATGATAGGGCCACGCATATACTCCTACTGAGTAACTATCGAGTCCAAACATGTTACACATCAATATTTTTTGGCGAGTTCAAACATATTTCACATTAATATTTTTGCTCATATAAATACATTTTGCACTAATATTTTCGCTTGTAGGGTGTCAGAGTCCTTTTTGGTTTGTTTTTAAAACATGAATATTTTTTGCTCGTATAAATACATTTTGCACTAATATTTTCGCTTGTAGGGCATCAGAGTCCTTTTTGGCTTGTTTTTGCGTCGGAGTCCTCGAACATGATAATTTGGCTCTAATGGGCGTTGGAGTCTTACATCTCACGTGTATTATTTTCCCTTTTCGATGTCTAGGAGGAATCTTCGTTGAGGAGAAGTCTTACATCTTCCATATAAAATCACGGATGACGAATGACTCATATAGCACGACGTATGGATCCAATGGTTATTATAGAGGGAGAACCAGTCTTAAAAAAAACTCGTTCTTTTAGAGTGGGATGACTATGACCCCGACTATATATTCTAGTGTGCACGAGACGTGCTAGTTTATTTAGCATAAAAAAGTACTAGTATTTTTTTGAGGGGAATAAAAAAAGTACTAGTTTTTTTAGAAACTAAAAAAAAGTACTAGTGTGCAGAGCATTTTTCGTTTTCGCTACTAGGCTGCTGCCCGAAATCGCGTGCCGTCAGTTCAGTGGGCCTCTATCTTCTCTTTTTTTTTTTTTTTTGGAGAGAGACAGGAAGTTGGGCCTATCTAAACAGGCACCAAGCGCCAAGCATTCGGCTAAAGGTACAAACAGGCCCGCACGCCACGACCCACGACACAAGGTATACATAGTTTAACATTTATATTGTTTCGACACAAATAATCTGAATCTGTTGTAAGCACCATTTTACCAGCTTGCTTCTTTGTACAATGTAGGTTATGGTGTTGTAGGTGAGGAGGAAGTACATGCTCATCAAGGCACTTATATATGCTTGTTATATAGCAGGTAATTGCTGTTCCAATGATTTCGATGCTGCCTATCATCTCGTCTCCCGTCTCATTTTCATGTGGGGGTTGGGTGCAGTGCTCGCTTATATTAAAACCTCATCATATTTGTACCTCACGAGAATCCAAATCTATGGACATTCTGGCTATTCTTTTGCATTTGTATTGCATGCTGCTCCCAGGCCAGGATTGTGTGCTTGGTTTTGTCATCGTCAACCAAATATATGTAACTGAACTATGCTGACTGGAAAAAGATCCATATTGCCTGTTTTTGGAAGTGAAAGATATACAACATATGCAGCCAATGGGAAATGAATCAAACCAACCTCAACCCTGCTGTATGAACTATCAACCAACTGTGATAATGCACAATGTGACAAGCACATAGCTCAACCTGCATGCTTTCCCTATGTTTATTGTTGGTTCTTATGGTTTCAGCCAAACAACTAACTAAATGCTGTCATAATTGTCTAATCTTCACCCTTTTGGGAAACTATTGTTCTCATTCTAAAATTTACATGTTTTCTCCATTGAATCCATTTTTTTTCTTATATATTTAACTACTAGTACTTTCGTCAGATTGCTGCGAAAGCGTGCTGTCTGCATTTCCATTTGACTCTGCAGGAGAACAGCTCGTCCCAGGCCACTTGTTAGAGGTGATGGGTCCGTGAAACAGCAACAACAGTGCAAATTGCTCCCCCCCCCCTTCAAATGGACAAAGCCACATGATACTAGCAGATGCAACCCATTAAACTGTGAAGCATCTTTGAAGACTCCAGAAGATCTGTTACAACAGGATTGTGAATCCAATAATGAATCCTTGCATGAAATGGATGTTAAGCACCAGGAGTCAGACTTGCATTGAAGATGACAAATTCATTAGCAATGAAAATCTACATATACCAGGTTCACCAGTATCACATGTTCTTGAAGGTGGTCCTATTACGGTGAGCTCTGTGCAGTTTGGCAACTCCAAAAAGTATCTTCAGAACATTCCTTTGCAGAGCAACGCGAGGTGCCTGCCTCATGTATTGATTCAGTTGACTATATGAATGTTGATACTGAAGCTGGCGCAGAAGTTGAGATGATTCAGTTGGAAGGCAAACCATCAACATTTTCCTCTGTTCTTTTTTTAACAACTCTTGCAGCAGTAAAAAATAATAATAAGAGAAGATAATTAACCACCACAATAATAATAATTAACAAAAGCGATCGTATTCATCTCCGAAGCAGTTGCAGTTTAAATGTTCAATGACGGGACCTCTTCTTCTCTAACACCCTGACCTGATGACGCTAAGACTACCGACCGACGCACTGAACGACTCAAGAAGCAGCAAGCCGACGACGACGACACTCTTTATTAACCATGACCTGACGACGATGACACTAAGGCGTGGGCGTGGGCGTCCGGCTTCCGGCTGCTTCAGTTGGAGCTGGGAGGCGCGAAGAAGATCTCCGAGTCGAGCCTCTTGGAGCGGAACAGCTGCTCCATCTCCGGCGTGGTGTCGAACGACGCCTGCAGCACCTCCGCCGAGATGGCCTTCCACACCGACGTCTTCCCCGCCAGGTGGCTGAAGATCGGGCTGCAATGTCGTTTGCAAACAAACCATTCAGTCAATTTCCAGTCCAGTACAATTCGAACGCAATCAACAGCTCAATGATCGAAGATGCGACGCGACACGATGCAACAATGCACTTACTTGGGGGTGGTGATGATGGAGAACCACTCCATCCCGGACGCATCAGCGATCTTGGACACGACGTGGAACCGAGGCACGATGAAGAGCACCCCACCCTCAGCGCGGGTCTCCAGGACGCGCTTCCCGTCGGGCCCGACCACCTGGACCCGTCCGCTGCCGCGCACGATGTAGGTGACCTGGTACGCCGAATCGCACGAGAAGCCCGGGGAGCACATGGAGTGCGCGTCGATGCGGACCAGGTCGGCGCCCAGCCCGACGTCCTTCACCAGCGGCAGGTTGGCCGTGTTGAGCACCACCACGCGGCCCCCGCCGGGGATGTCCACGTCCAGCGGCGCCTCCAGGCAGTTGAGCGCCATGCCCTCGCGGTCCTTGGCCGAGCCCGCCGGCAGCGCGATGGAGGTCTTCACGACGCCGGAGGAATGGCTGGCTCGACACCAGCTTCGCGGCGTCGGCCTCCGGCAGGTCCACGCGCGGGACACGAACTCGGTGGTGAGGCCCGTGAAGATGCCAGTGGAGCCTGTGAGCTGGAAGTTTGTGAACTGGCCCGGCTTGCGGCCCTTGGAGGTGTCGCCGAGGAACAGGACGGTCAGGTCGGACGACGCGGTGGGGGCGTTGTGCCACCATGTCAGGACGCCGAAGGGGAGAGCGAGGGCGTCGCCTTCCTTCACGGCCACCACCTTCTCCTTGGTCGCCTCCGGCAGGACGATGCCGCAGGTGCCAGTGCCTGCGGTTCGGTTCAAGCATCAGATCAGATATACTATGTGTCAATCAGAACCAGGGAACATGAGGAATTCATTCACTGCAACGAAGGGTTTACAAAACAGAGAACAGCTACTTGAGATGCCATTGGAAAATTCAATGGCAGAAATGCCATTGGAAAATTCAACTACAGCCCGATTTACGACAACTTAAACTAAGACTTCACGATCATCAATCAAACTAGTAACGACGTGCCACAACAGTAGACAATGCTATTCGAATGTTTCTAAACAAATTAATTCACAACAGTAGACCATGCAATTCGATTTTTTGTAAACAAATTAATTCGAGATCTGATTGACGAATATAAATCTATTACTAGATTAGATTATAACAAAGCAGATACAAAGTGATGCCATCGCATTCGCATGCTGATAAAACTGTGAACATGAATGACTCAACCAGGAATTCATTCACTGCAACGAAGGGTTTACAGAACAGAGAACATCTAACTAAGCTAGTATACACAAACCAACACAACAAATTAGTGAGATGGCATTGGAAAAAGTCAACTGCAGCGCGATCACGACCCCTACTTCTTATAAACCAAGACTTCACGATCAATCAAACTAGTAACGACTTGCCACAACAGCAGAAGACCATTCAATTCGAAATTTCCTAAGCAAATTAATTCGAGATCTGATGCACGAATATAACCCATTAGATTAGATTATAACAAACTGATGCCATCGCAATAAAACTGCGAACAGGAATGACTCAATTCTCTTCTCCATAGTACGTTACCAATCTGAAACCCACAACCATGCAAACCAAACTAGAACATCCAACCACGTCGACATGCACAGTTTAGTTCGCAAACGAGATGATGTCCAGCCCCTGACCCCCACCTCCAAGCCCACACCACGATTCCAAACTAAAACAGAGGGATCCGTGTAATGTCAAAATTACCAACACGTGATTGCAAAATTATGAAAATGTTGGTTTTTTAAAAAAACATGGAAATAATATGATAAGATGACAAGAGCAAACAAGCTAGAAAATGGCAAATAAAAACAATAGATATCTTCTAGACACGTGCGTGCCAGTCTAGAAAAACAAAACAAAAAAAAATTATAATTTAAAGTGGAGAGAGTACCTCCTAAAGGTTCTTAGTGAAGTTCACCGGGACTTGATCCGTCACAACGGCTTAATTGTCGCAAGCATGAGACGGAGTAGATCCAAAGGGGACTGTTGCAATCTTCGCACATTAAGGTAGGGGATGTCGTACATATGTTTGTGTAAACACTAAACAATTGATCACCCACTGGTTACATGATTATACGGACCATACGATCATTGTAAAAGAGGCAAAGGTGTTTAATTAGGCAGACAAAATTGCCGTTTGAAGGGACACGGTTGGCCATCCTACAAGCAAACTATCATCCCGTTCATTTGACTTATAAGTCATACTTTTCAATAAATAAATAATATTTTTCTCTCACAACAAATCAATAAATATAGTACTTTCTGCCGTGGCTCCAACCGATGCGACTGCAGATGCAGAGCGCAACGACGCAACGCGGCTCTGATCTCGCTCTCACGTGGGACGGACGGCAAACGATAATTATAAGGGAAGCATCGTGCGTAGGACCCCACCTGGCAGGGACGGAACTTTAATGTGACCACCTCTGCCAAGTGCCCAGTACAAAGATTTGTGCTTGTGCGTGCATCCTTTGGAGTGAAGACCTTCTCTAGTTTAGCTAGAGTGGACAGACCATGATAATAGGCAGGTGACCTGCAGCTGTCCAGATTATGCTCTAACGAGTGTTGATTTAGAAGAAGATACTTGACACTCGTATAATAATAGCAAATATGCCTGTGTGACATGTGAGTGTTTATGAAAAAAAATTCAAATGCAATGGAAATACTAATTGAATTCTCGATATATCGGTTCATATGTATATCATAGACATTTCTTTAAATATAGAAATAGAATATCTTTATAGATGGTTCAGACTCAATGATAGGGCCATCGAGTCCAAACATGTTACACATTAATATTTTTTGCTCATATAAATACATTTTGCACTAATATTTTCGCTTGTAGGGCGTCAGAGTCCTTTTTGGTTTGTTTTTGAAACATGAATATTTTTTGCTCATATAAATACATTTTGCTCTAATATTTTCGCTCGTAGTGCGTCAGAGTCCTTTTTGATTTGTGCTTGTGCGTGCATCCTTTGGAGTGAAGACCTTCTCTAGTTCAGCTAGAGTGGACAGACCATGATAATAGGCAGGTGACCTGCAGCTGTCCAGATTATGCTCTAACGAGTGTCGATTTAGAAGAAGATACTTTACACTCGTATAATACTAGCAAATATGCCTGTGTGACACGCACGTGTTTATGAAAAAAAATTCAAATGCAATGGGAATACTAATTGAATTCTCGATATATCGGTTCATATGTATATCATAGACATATCTTTAAATATAGAAATATAATATCTTTATAGATGGGTTCAGACTCAATGATAGGGCCACGCATATACTCCTACTGAGTAACCATCGAGTCCAAACATGTTACACATTAATATGTTTTGCTCGTATAAATACATTTTGCACTAATATTTCCGCTTGTAGGGCGTCAGAGTCCTTTTTGGTTTGTTTTTGATACATGAATATTTTTTGCTCGTATAAATACATTTGCACTAATATTTTCGCTCGTAGGGCGTCAGAGTCCTTTTTGACTTGTTTTTGCGTCGGAGTCCTCGAACATGATAATTTGGCTCGTATGGGCGTTGGAGTCTTACATCTCACGTGTATTATTTTCCTTTTTCGAGGTCTAGGAGGAATCTTCGTTGAGGAGAAGTCTTACATCTTCCATGTAAGATCACGGATGACGAATGACTCATATAGCACGACGTATGAATCCAATGGTTATTATAGAGGGAGAACTCTCTTAAAAAAAACTCGTTCTTTTATAGTATGATGATGATGATGCCGACTATATATACTAGGGTGCACGAGATGTGCTAGTTTATTTAGCATTAAAAAGTACTAGTTTTTTTAGGGGAATAAAAAAAGTACTAGTTTTCTTTTAGAAACTAAAAAAAAGTACTAGTGTGCAGAGCATTTTTCGTTTTCGCTACGAGGCTGCTGTCCGAAATCGCGTGCCGTCAGTTCAGTGGGCCTCTATCTTCTCTTTTTTTTTTGAGAGAGAAAGGAAGTTGGGCCTATCTAAACAGGCACCAAGCGCCAAGCATTCGGCTAAAGGTCCAGACAGGCCCGCACGCCACGACCCACGACACAAGGTATACATAGTTTAACATTTATATTGTTGCGACACAAATAATCTGAATCTGTTGTAAGCACCATTTTACCAGCTTGCTTCTTTGTACAATGTAGGTTATGTTGTTGTTGGTGAGGAGGAAGTACATGCTCATCAAGGCGCTTATATGCTAATCACTACTGGAAACATGGCCTTTACCGAGTGCAAACTGCTTTGCCGAGTGTCAAAAATCGGGCACTCGACAAAGAATTGCACTCGGCAAAAAGTTCTTTGCCGAGTGCCGGGCACTCGGCAAAAAAGGGCATTCGGCAAAGGACATCTTTGCCGAGTGCCAGGCTCTCGGCAAAAGCGCGACACTCGACATAGGCTGCCCCGCGTAACGGTGTTCGACCACGTCAAAGATTTTTTTTTGGAAAATACTTTGCCGAGTGCCCCTGACACGGCGCTCGGCAAAGATTCAATATTTTTTCTGAAATGTCTTTGCCGAGTGCCCACTAATTCGGCACTCGGCAAAGAGAGGAATTAAAAAATTACTTTTTTTTTTGAAATACCTCTGCCGAGTGCCCCTGTGAAGGCACTCGCCAAAGAGGAAATTTCTAAAAAAAATTCAAAAATCCTCTTTGTCGAGCGCCTTATTCTTGGCACTCGGCAAAGACCCCCTTTGCCGAGTGTCATGCCCCGGCGCTCAGTAAAGTTTTTTTTTTATTTTTGGCCTCCAAATTTTTTGTGTAGCCCTTTTAAAGTACCAGAAACTCATCGTTAGAATTTGCGGATTTTTTGTGGCTTTTTGATATATTTAGTTACTTTATTTCGTTTACTTGAATTTTTTTCAAAAATATAAATTTGAACTGCACGTGGTACGAATAATGGAATTTAATGATTCAAAAAATGATAGTCATGTTACTGAGTGTAGTGTGAGGCCGTATCCAGGAACGGACCCTAAATTTCGGACATCTTGTTCACGAAACATGACCGCGAACTTGCGTGCGAAGTGTTTTTAAATTCTATAAAAAAACAAACGAAGTCCGAAAATCATGAAATTTGTTGAGATGTCATGATATCGTATGTGGAGGCTATGATAAAAATTTTAGAAGATTTCATACACATTGTCATGTACGATGCTTACAAACCAGGACATCTGTACATGTGTCGTGGTAGTGATAGTTGTAGTAGTAGTGCTAGTGGTAGTAGTGGTAGAACTAGTGGTAGTAGTAGTAGCAATAGTGGTAGTAGTAGTAGAACTAGTGGTAGTAGTAGTAGCAATAGTGGAAGTAGTAGTAGAGGTAGTGGTACTACTCGGATATATTCTTCAGCATGGATTGATATCCAAACTACATGGCTTCTCTTGAGACATGTGCTTGTCGGCAGTGGCGGATGCACGATGCGGGATAAGGGGGGGCTAAAACAATGGAGATGTTGATTTGCATGAAGATTTAATGGTGAAATCAAGCTTTTGCTACAGTAATTAGGCTTGAAATCAAGACATTAGGGGGGGCTGGAGCCCCCCAGCCCCCCCTTTGGATCCGCCACTGCTTGTCGGCCATCGTGCCATTGTTTTTTGTAGGTTTTGGAAACCTCACTGTGTAGGGGAGGTTCTGCCGATTTTTTTTTAATGACAGTATTTTGTTCCATTTTTGTAGAGAAGAGCCTGTCGGAGCCGAGTCGAAGTTCCTGTCGCCGTGCCGGTCTGCCTGCAAGGGCTTGGGCAACGTGTGGGCTTCTCTCTGCCAGCTGAGCTGTTGGTTCCACCTCCACCTCCGCGTCCTGCAGCTGCAGCTACTCCTGTGAGTATGAAAGTTTTTTTACTTTCGCTTGTGCTTTACTTGTATGGCCTCTACCTTCCTAAATTAGCTATCCAAATAATCTTATCTCACATGCAAAAGCGTGCTGTCTGCATTTCCATTTGACTCTGCAGGAGAACAGCTCGTCCCAGGCCACTTGTTAGAGGTGATGAGTCCGTGAAACAGCAACAACAGTGCAAATTGCTCCCCCACTTCAAATGGACAAAGCCACATGATACTAGCAGATGCAACCCATTAAACTGTGAAGCATCTTTGAAGACTCCAGAAGATCTGTTACAACAGGATTTTGAATCCAATAATGAATCCTTGCATGAAATGGATGTTAAGGACCAGGAGTCAGACTTGCATTGAAGATGACAAATTCATTAGCAACGAAAATCTACATGTACCAGGTTCACCAGTATCACATGTTCTTGAAGGTGGTCCTATTACGGTGAGCTCTGTGCAGTTTGGCAACTCCAAAAAGTATCTTCAGAACATTCCTTTGCAGAGCAACGCGAGGTGCCTGCCTCATGTATTGATTCAGTTGACTATATGAATGTTGATACTGAAGCTGGCGCATAAGTTGAGAGATGATTCAGTTGGAAGGCAAACCATCAACATTTTCCTCTGTTCTTTTTTAACAACTCTTGCAGCAGTAAAAAATAATAATAAGAGAAGATAATTAACCACCACAATAATAATAATTAACAAAAGCGATCGTATTCATCTCCGAAGCAGTTGCAGTTTAAATGTTCAATGACGGGGACTCTTCTTCTCTAATACCCTGACCTGATGACGCTAAGACTACCGACCGACGCACTGAACGACTCAAGAAGCAGCAAGCCGACGACGACGACACTCTCTTTATTAACCATGACCTGACGACGATGACACTAGGGCGTGGGCGTCCGGCTTCCGGCTTCCGGCTTCCGTCTGCTTCAGTTGGAGCTGGGAGGCGCGAAGAAGATCTCCGAGTCGAGCCTCTTGGAGCGGAACAGCTGCTCCATCTCCGGCGTGGTGTTGAACGACGCCTGCAGCACCTCCGCCGAGATGGCCTTCCACACCGACGTCTTCCCCGCCAGGTGGCTGAAGATCGGGCTGCAATGTCGTTTGCAAACAAACCATTCAGTCAATTTCCAGTCCAGTACAATTCGAACGCAATCAACAGCTCAATGATCGAAGATGCGACGCGACACGATGCAATAATGCACTTACTTGGGGGTGCTGATGATGGAGAACCACTCCATCCCGGACGCATCAGCGATCTTGGACACGACGTGGAACCGAGGCACGATGAAGAGCACCCCACCCTCAGCGCGGGTCTCCAGGACGCGCTTCCCGTCGGGCCCGACCACCTGGACCCGCCCGCTGCCGCGCACGATGTAGGTGACCTGGTACGCCGAATCGCACGAGAAGCCCGGGGAGCACATGGAGTGCGCGTCGATGCGGACCAGGTCGGCGCCCAGCCCGACGTCCTTCACCAGCGGCAGGTTGGCCGTGTTGAGCACCACCACGCGGCCCCCGCCGGGGATGTCCACGTCCAGCGGCGCCTCCAGGCAGTTGAGCGCCATGCCCTCGCGGTCCTTGGCCGAGCCCGCCGGCAGCGCGATGGAGGTCTTCACGACGCCGGAGGCCGGCTGGCTCGACACCAGCTTCGCGGCGTCGGCCTCCGGCAGGTCCCACGCGCGGGACACGAACTCGGTGGTGAGGCCCGTGAAGATGCCAGTGGAGCCTGTGAGCTGGAAGTTTGTGAACTGGCCCGGCTTGCGGCCCTTGGAGGTGTCGCCGAGGAACAGGACGGTCAGGTCGGACGACGCGGTGGGGGCGTTGTGCCACCATGTCAGGACGCCGAAGGGGAGAGCGAGGGCGTCGCCTTCCTTCACGGCCACCACCTTCTCCTTGGTCGCCTCCGGCAGGACGATGCCGCAGGTGCCAGTGCCTGCGGTTCGGTTCAAGCATCAGATCAGATATACTATGTGTCAATCAGAACCAGGGAACATGAGGAATTCATTCACTGCAACGAAGGGTTTACAAAACAGAGAACAGCTACTTGAGATGCCATTGGAAAATTCAATGGCAGAAATGCCATTGGAAAATTCAACTACAGCCCGATTTACGACAACTTAAACTAAGACTTCACGATCATCAATCAAACTAGTAACGACGTGCCACAACAGTAGACAATGCTATTCGAATGTTTCTAAACAAATTAATTCACAACAGTAGACCATGCAATTCGATTTTTTGTAAACAAATTAATTCGAGATCTGATTGACGAATATAAATCTATTACTAGATTAGATTATAACAAAGCAGATACAAAGTGATGCCATCGCATTCGCATGCTGATAAAACTGTGAACATGAATGACTCAACCAGGAATTCATTCACTGCAACGAAGGGTTTACAGAACAGAGAACATCTAACTAAGCTAGTATACACAAACCAACACAACAAATTAGTGAGATGGCATTGGAAAAAGTCAACTGCAGCGCGATCACGACCCCTACTTCTTATAAACCAAGACTTCACGATCAATCAAACTAGTAACGACTTGCCACAACAGCAGAAGACCATTCAATTCGAAATTTCCTAAGCAAATTAATTCGAGATCTGATGCACGAATATAACCCATTAGATTAGATTATAACAAACTGATGCCATCGCAATGAAACTGCGAACAGGAATGACTCAATTCTCTTCTCCATAGTACGTTACCAATCTGAAACCCACAACCATGCAAACCAAACTAGAACATCCAACCACGTCGACATGCACAGTTTAGTTCGCAAACTAGATGATGTCCAGCCCCTGACCCCCACCTCCAAGCCCACACCACGATTCCAAACTAAAACAGAGGGATCCGTGCAATGTCAAAATTACCAACACGTGATTGCAAAATTATGAACGAGTAATGCGGTAACAAATTACTTTTCGACTACTAGTGACACATCCCCCACCACCACCTCCTCCCAATCTAATCTAACTTGTCCAAACAAATCCAAATCCAATCGCAACACAAGGCACACGTCAGCGTCAGCAACATACTGAACAACCTGCCCTGCTGTAAGATGCTGTAAGAGGTAAGAGCAGAGGAGGCGGCGATCGATCAGACCTTGCAGGACGTAGGCGACCTTGGCGGAGTCGGAGTAGCTGGGGAGCGCGAGGCCGGCGGCGGCGAGCGAGAGCTTGGCGGCGCCGATGGAGGCGACGCCGAGCATGGGCAGGTCGGCGGGGCTCCACTCGTAGTAGGCGCCGCCGTCGCCGCCGTACGCCTTCCTGGGCTGCTTGGGGGTCAGATCCACCGCCGCCATCGCTGGAAGTGGAAGGCTGGGTCGAGGATGGATCGGAAGTGGTGGTGATCGCGATCGGAGGGGGCTTTGGTGTCTGTGAGATGAGATGAGATGAGGAGGCGACGGGGCGCCTATTTATAGCGGGATCGGATAACCGCGCACGGCTAATCCGAGATTAACGGGCAGATTATAGCACGCGAGTTTATCCTCTCCCCCATCATCCTGTATGTAATGTAAAAACGGAACGGGTGCTTATCCACCACGCACGGGCGGGCTGCTTCACAACAGCTTTCCCCGTCCCCTCGCTGCGGAGTCGGCGCGAGTTGTGCCTGCGAGTCCTCAGCTGAGGGGAGAGAAGCTCATTTGGCAGCGCACGCACGAACTTGGCGTGTGTGTGCGCGCGCCGTGTTCCATCGTGTCGTTTTGTCCAACGGGTGCACAGCACAGAAACGGCACGGGTTCCTTCGAGAACCCGTTGCGTGGTACAAGGTTTGGCTTGCGTCACACGACGGCGTTCCCAACCGAGTCTTTTTTGGTCGATTTCGAATCTGAGCTCACTGATAACAAAATAATATAATATTCATTATCCGTCGTGTAATAAGAATGATAAGAATTTCTTGTTCTGATGACGAACCCATCCGATTAGACAGTTTGGAATATATGTTCTCAAGCTCCACGATTACCTCTCTTTTATTCGTTTTTCGAAGATAATTATATAATAAAGGAGGGCCGAAGAATATCTACAGACGTCGCCATCGCAGAACCACGAGGGAATGCATCGTGCGCATAATAATAATAACCACCAACATATAATGCGCGCTTACTTTGCACCAAGCCATTTTCATTAACACGCACTTAAAATCAGAAATATGCCCACACAACCTGCTGCTTCCAGGCGATCACAAATCCACCATAGTATATAGGAGAACAAGGTAACCATGAAATGAATCCAAGGCACAGCAGAATACACACCACTAACGCCATCATTGGGTACCAAGGTTACAGTTACAGTAGATGCACGTTCGCCTCTCAGGGCATGTTTGTATGGAAAGAGGCTTCCGAGACATTCCTGCCACTCAAATCAATCCTGGCATCACCTCACGTGTTCAAAATTGAGCATGGTTGCCTGGCGCTAGCAGCTCTCCTAAACGTCCAATTTTGGATGCCTGGAGGCTGAGGCTGTGATGGATCATGGATGCCTAACCCCAGACGCATAGGAGTGCTGCTAGGTCCAGGCAGATAATTGAAGGATCCATCCAAATGGCCCGCCATAGCATAAAAGACCAAGAGATGCCCATGGTCCCCAACCAAACCGGCAATATTCTTATAGCTTATGAGTTAACCCATTATTTGTTGAATAAGAGAGAAAGTAATTTGGGTTATGCTGCCATCAAATTAGATAGGAGCAAAGCCTATGACAGGGTTGAATGGTGCGCTTTGGAGAAAATGATGCAACATTTGGGGTTTAATGAGCGGTGGATCTCTTTGATCATGGAGTGTGTAACTACGGTGAAGTATCAGGTAAAGGTGAATGGTGAGCTTACAAACAGTTTTGCTCCTGAAAGAGGGCTGCGGCAGGGGGATCCCTCATCTCCCTATTTATTCCTACTTTGTGCCGAAGCATTTTCAGCCCTGCTGAAAAAAGGGGAAGCGGATGGATTGATCGCTGGAGTGAAGGTCTGCCATGCTGCACCAAGCATATCACACTTGTTGTTCGCCGATGACTCATTAATTTTGATTCGAGCGAATGAGGGGGATTGCGGCCACCTGCAAAACATACTCCAACTCTATGAAGATTGTTCAGGCCAAGTGATAAACAAAGCAAAGTCAGCAATTCTGTTTAGTAGGAACACAAAACCGGACCAGAGGAAGAAGGTGTGTGACTTACTACAAGTTACAAAAGAGACCATGAATGAGAGATATTTGGGTCAGTCCAAGATGAAAACCTTTGCTTATCTGAAAGATCGTATTTGGAAACGAATGCAAGGATGGAATGAAAAATTCCTTTCATGGGCGGGCAAAGAGATTTTGATCAAGGCCGTTGCTCAAGCTATCCCTACATTTGCGATGGGCTGCTTAGATCTCTCTAAATCCTTGTGCGATCAAATTGGTGCTATGATTTGCCGGTTTTGGTGGAATCACCAAGAAGGAAAACATAAGATCCATTGGCTGAGTAAGGAACAGATGCTCAAACCGAAAGAAGAAGGAGGGCTGGGGTTTAGAGATATCCACCTATTCAATTTGACAATGCTCGCTAAGCAAGTTTGGCGACTATGGCAGCAACCAGACTCCCTGTGCTCGCGGGTTCTGAAGGCCAAATACTTCCCCCATACATCCGTTCTGGAAGCCAAGCCAAAGACGGGGATGTCTTATACGTGGCAAAGCATTCTTGGTGGACTAGATGTGGTGAAGAAAGGCATGATTTGGAGAGTTGGTGATGGGCTGGGCTAAATATATGGTCGGATCCTTGGATTCCAAGGGAATTTTCCAGGAGACCGCGAACACCACGAGGCCATATTCTACTCTTGGAGGTGGCCGAATTGATAGATCCTTATACTGGACAATGGGATGTGCAGTTGGTCCGAGACGCTTTCTGGGAAGAAGATGCTGAGTTGATCCTTGCGCTACCTATCCATCAGGGTCGGGACAATAATCTTGCATGGCATTATGACAAACATGGCCAAAGGATGGCTAGTCCAGTTGGTTAACTGAGATATGCTAGTCACTCTGGCGGCACCCTCTAGGTCCTGAGTTCGACTCCCAGTGGGAGCGAATTTCAGGCTGGGGGTTAAAAAAATCCCCTCGCCGGTCCCGGGTGCCAAAGCACTGGTTTAAGGAGACGGCCTATCTCACGGGTTACGTCTCCCAGTGTCGGGCCGGGCCGGGGTTCGGGGGTTTTCTCGGCCTATGTGAGAAGGCCTTCTTCTTATGTATAATGCCCGGGGGGCGGCTTGCCCCTCGCAGGTCGAGTTTTTTTTTATGACAAACATGGTGTTTTCAGTGTTAAAAGTGCTTACAAAGTGGCCCGAGCTGATTTCTTGAGGAACAAAAGCACCTTTGGACAGCAAGGAGGAAGCAATTGCAATCCTGGCAGTCCATAAAAAAATATCTGGAAGCTGAGATGCCCAAATAAAATCAAGCATTTTCTCTGGCGATTTGCACACAATAGCCACCCTTTGAGATGTAGCTTAGCTCGTCGGGGGCATGAAAATCTGCACTAGATGCCCAGTTTGCAATCATCTGGGGGAAGATGGAGGCCATCTGTTCTTCAAATGCCGAGTGGCAAAACTTCTCTGCCGTTTGCTGGGCATGGAGGCTAAAAGAGTGGAATTGGCCTCTATTCAAACGGCGCTAGGAGCTGTAGAGTTTATTCTAAAAGCTAGGGAGCACAAGAAATTGCTGATGGTCATTGCATTATGGATCATTTGGACGGAACGAAAATATTATCAGAGAAGAGGGGAGGAGGCGAAGTGCCCAGGACCTCGCTAGATGCGTTGAGTTGTATGCCCATGAAAATCTTGAGCAGTCCAAAAACACCGGTGGTCAGGCAAAATTGTCGGCGAAGTCACTGGACAAACCCCCCTGTGGACATTCTAAAGCTGAATTGTGATGCCTCCTTCCATTCTGATTCAGGGTCAGGCAGCTGGGGTGCACTGATCAGACAGCGATGGTGATTCGGTGCTGTCAGGAAGAGGACGAATGGACCATGTATTTAGTCCATTTTATGCCGAGCTAATTGCTTGCCTTCAAGGTATTCAAATGGCAGTGAACCTTGGTATTGGTCGGCTCCAGGTAGAGTCTGATGCACAAGAAGTGGTGAAGGCTATAAATTCGGATGTCTATGATATGTCAGTAGTGGGTCATTTGGTTGATGAAATCAAGTCGCTGGTGTTCTCAAATTTTATTTCTTTTGAGTGCGTTCATGTTGGTAGAGATTGTGATAGAGCCGCTCATGAGCTGGCTGCGCTGGGTCATTTGTGTAATGAGGGTGAGGAGGTGATTACCAACTCTATCCCTGATGCTGTACTTGTGATCGTTGCTAACGATTTGGTAGCAAACGAGTAATGAAGGAGCCCAGATTAAAAAAAAAAAGCGCACACTTGCAACAGCCACAACTGGGGGAGTAATCAGAACATGGCACTCTCCATTTTATTCCAACCCAATCATGCGTCCAAGCTACAGACGAGACGCCTTACCCACACCACTGACAACGACTGATCAGATGAACCGGGGATGTCCACCAGGTACCAACAAGGCACGATGGGTATGGGGGCTTACACGGGCACCCTCGGCCGCCCATCCTGCAATCAGGTGCTCCTTGGTTGGCTTAGTCTTGATGAAAGATTCACGGCTGAACAGAGCCTGCGGCAAAGACAAACGCGATCTAGATTATTCGATCCTGAGCAGATTATGGAGCTGACAGCAATACGCAGTCACTTGAGCACTTTGTGTACCTTGGTGTAGGCGTGGACGCTGGACAGGCTTTCTGGGACCTTCCAGCGCTTGAAATGCTCCAGCGCCACCACCAGGTGGAAGAGCTTCGGCGCCAGGCTAAGATCAACAGCTGATACATTCTTCCCGCTGATATAGGGGTAGCCCTGCAAACACCACAACATTGATAGTGACGTCAGGGAGGGGAAGGTCCAGTTCAGTCAGTCAGATGCGATTGTAAGACTAAGCAGGGCCCGCTCAGCATGGCGCCTTGTCGAACGAAATTTTTTGCAGTGTGTCATATCCAAACAGGTTAAGTGAGAAGTGTGTGTGAAGTGTCTATTCCCTTGCTGAAAGCAGCAGCCATATCAAAAAATTATTTATAACTTATTACATGAGCTTTGAGATGCTTCTCCAGTGCCTGCAGCTCATACAGAAGTGCCTTCTCTGAACCATCATTAGCATCCTTGCTCATCAAGAATTTGACAAAGGATGGGAAAATCTTTGATCCCCTATCAGCACAACCGTATCGAATCATCAGGCCTAAGCAGTAAGACAGTTACTGAAGCTCAAAACTGAAAATGTACAGCAAAACAAGAACCCAGAGTAACCCTTCAGAAGTAACCTAGGCAATCTTGCAATTTACAAGTATTTCGCATGCTAAAGATCAACCGCGTGACAGATCGTACAGCTGCTTCCCACTGAAACTTATGGTCTGTATATACCTGAGAAATGCATTACCTCCTTTTTTCTTTTAGGAGGTATTACCAATGAAAATTACAAGTACACGAGGCACCTTTAGCGAGCAATGTTGGTTTTACTGAGACCTAAAAAAAAACTTTACAGGTCTAAATATATAGCAAGGATTTTCTGAAACAAACAACAGTTCAACTTAGGACCCATTTGGAACATGGAGATTTCACATTAAAATATTTTAAATTCCCTAGGAATTCATACTTGACCTAGCTCCTTCCGTAGTAAAATGGATATGAGTGAGACATCTTACACTGATGCATATTCTGGAGGGGTGATCAGAGATGGAGTTGGGTACTTCTTCTCAATGACTTGGGTGATCACATCAGAATTAGCAATCCATTTGCCATCACCACCGTTATACACAGGTACCTTACCCTCTGGGCTGATCTTCAGAAACCTGAAAAAGTCTTTGCAGTAGGTTAGATGTGAAGATCACAAAGAGACAAACCCTAGAGTCCAAATGGGCTAAATTACACCCTTGGCTCACTGAAATTTTCAAAGCTGCAAAATCTTATTCCATCTTCAAATTTAGAAAAGTCATCACAAATTCAGATGGGAGGGTGCATAATTCTGAAAGTGCCAGCACACAAATTGAGAAGGTCGTTTTGGTAATTTCAACATTTGATAATTAATGGCTTTCACAGAGAAAAACATCATGCCTTCTCCAATGCCCCTAAACTGGCTGTGATCCAAGTAGATCAGAACTCAATCCATTCAAGAAGACATATGCAACTCTACCAGACAAGATACTGAATGTTCACTGTTGAACAACGGTATGGGGTTTATGTTCTTTGACAGCCTTTTAAGTCCCAAAAGAAATATGCACAAGTATTCCAACATAAGTCTAGTAGGCTACAGCTTGTTCCTGAAAACTAGAGAAGAATTCAATGATGAGACAATGAGATCAATTCAGTACAAAGAGTTGATTAGTATAGAATCCAAGATTAAGCAGTGTTTTCAATGCCAGTTCCAGGATACAATTCAGTTAAACCAATGAAATCTACCACATCCAACGAATCCACTAAATATCATCTAAAATCTCCAAAGCAAAACAAGCAGAAAGCACAAAGATTCTGTCTTCTACTGTTCCCGCCTTCCTGGTCCAGTACCAGTCTATCAATGAAACTATGAAAACTACAGCAGAGAAATCTCTGCCCCAGAACAACTTGAGTGTCGAAAATAAGACACGACCTCAGTAGCACTTTGTCAACTAGTTGTCAGACCCTGCAGGATACTGCTCTGGAAAATAAACAGGAAAGGTAAACGAGACGGACCATCCAGGCTTGTTGCTGAGGTCAATGAGCTTCAACTGGTAAGGGACTTTCTTCTCCTCCAGAGTGAGCAGAACCCTCTGCGAGAAGGGACCTGGCAATTCCATTGAACCATCCAAACCAAACCAAGGTCAGCGAAACAGCTAGGGTTTTAATTTGGGTCGGATCGGACTGGGAAATGTCGAAATGAGAGCGAGATGTGGTTTTAAAAGATGAGAGGAAGCAAGGGACGGGAGCACTCACAGTCGCCAAGCTTGTCAGGAGCCCCGACAGCAGCCTTCACGCACACCTCCACGGCCGTAGCAATGGACAGTCGCGCCACTGACACTGTCAAAGAGAGCATCAATGACAGCAGCAGAACTAGGAGCGCCACTGTGGTGGTGTTCTTGTGCCCTGCAGCCATTGGTGTATCTAGCCCAAGCTTCTCCCGTCAGTGCTTCTTGGATGATGTGTTGCGGCACAAGCTGTGTGCATGGGCCCAGCTTTATATACAAAGTGAACCTGATAGGTTGCTGGCCAGTCACTATCTCTTCTATATCTATATTTGTATCTATATCTATTCTTCTTATATATCTCTATATCTACTATCTACTACTTACTAATATATAATATAATAATATATTCTTCTATACCTCTATATATTCTATCTACTACTTAATATGTATCTATATCTATATTCTTCTGTTTATATTCTTTGACAGCCTTAAGTCCCAAAAGAAAAAAAAATGCACAAAAGTAATGCAAGAGTGCTCTAGTAGGCTACAGCTTGTCCCTGAAAACTAGAGAAGAACACCTTTGACCCGATGAGACGATGATGAATTCGGTAGGATACATGGGTCTGAATTGTATATAATGCAAGACTAAGCAGTGTGGATTTCAATGCCAGTCCCAGGCTACAAGTTGGTCAGATCAAGGAAATCTACCACATCCAACGAATCCACTAAAATACTAAATATCATTTATATCTCCAAATCAAACAAGCAGATAGCAGAAAGGTTCTCTGTCTCATACGCTGTTGCCACTCCAATACCAGTCTACCACACTGAACCTCTGAAAAAATGAAGTCAAGACAGCAGAGAAATATCTGCCCCCAAAACAATTGGAGAGAAAAGAAAATAAGACACGATCTGAGTAGCACTTTGCCAATTAGTCACACTGCAGAATGCTGTTCTGGAAAAGAATAAACGAAAGAGGGAAAAGAGACAAACCATTCAGGCTTGTTGCTGAGGTAATGAGCTCCATCTGGTAGGGAGCCCCCTCCTTTCCCTCCAGCATGAAGCACCCTCTTGAGAAAGGGTCTACCATACCGAACCTCTGAAAACGAAGTCAAGATAGCAGAGAAATTTCTGCCCCAAAACAGTTGGAATGTAGAAAAAAAGGACATGAACAGAGTAGCACTTTGACAATCACTCGTCAGATATTGTTGAATACTGCACCAAACAGTTTCATTAACATGTGCTTGAAAAAAAATCCAGGTCAGAAATATGCCCATATATATAAGATAACCTGATGCTCAGGCTATCACCAATTCACCACTGGAGAACAGAAAATCATGAAAGCAAGGCACAACAGAATGCACACCACAAGCATAAAAGCAGCCCATTATTTGGTACCCACATTACAGTAGCATAGGATCAAGAGATGCCCATGGTCTCGAACGAAACTGGCAACAGAAGGTAAGGCACAATTGCAACAGCCAGAACTGAGTACTCGAGACACGGCACTGCATTATTCCAACTCAATCATGCATCTAGGCTACAGACGCGACACCTATCCACACCACTGACAACGACTGATCAGATAAATGGATGGAGTCCACCAGGTAGCACCAAAGCAGAAGGCGCTTATGCGTTCACCTTGGGCGCCCATCCTGCAATCACGTGCTCCTCGGATGGCTTAGTCTTGACAAAAGATTCACGGCTGAAAAGAGCCTGCACAAAGACAAAAGTGAGCTCGGTTATTTGATTCTAGTACAGGTTATGGAGCTGATAGTGAAATGCAATCACTTGACCTTGTGTACCTTGGTGTAGGCGTGGACGTTGGTTAGGTTTTCTGGGATCTTCCAGCCTTTGAAATGCTCCAGTGCGACCTGGAGGTGGAAGAGCTTTGGCGCAAGGCTAAGATCAGCCGCTGACACGTTCTCCCCACTGATGTAAGGGCCCTGCAAACACCAGAGTATTGATAATGACGTTAGGAAAGGCATGGTTCAATCAGATATGATGGTGAGACTAAGCAATGCCAGAGCACCAAGTCATCAAATCAAACAAAAAATGATCTGTGTCATATCCAAACAGGTTAAGTGCACAGAAGAATGTGTTGTGTCTATTTCCCTGCTGAAAGCAGCAGCCATATCAAACAGTAAGAGGTCAAGCATTTAACTTACATGAGCTTTGAGATGCTCATCCAGTGCCTGCAGCTCATCCAGAAGCGCCTTCTCTGAACCATCACTAGCATCCTTGCTCTTCAAGAACTTGACAAAGGCCGGGAAAATCTTTGATCCCCTGTCATTACAACCATATCAGATCATGTGGCATAAGCACTAAGACAATTGCTGAAGCTCAAAATTGAAATGCACAGCAACACAATAACCCAAAATAATGCTTCAGAATAAACTTAATAATGGAGATAGCAATCTTGCAAGTTACAAGTATTTCACAAGCTATAAATCAGACGCTTGACAGATCCTATTGCAGCTGCTTCTCATACTGAAACTCATGACCAGTATGCCTGAGAAATATATTACTTCCTTTTTCTTTAGTATAGGTATTGCCTGTGAAAATTACAAGTAAAACCCTACTAGATTGTGATTCTTCAGGTGAATGAATTATGAACTGCCAGCTATTTGAACATAATACACCTCTGAAATGAATGCAGATACAACTAAGATCTCACCCTTTTAAATAATAATTGCAGAACATAGGCTCCATTCAGAACATGGGGCTTTCAAGTCAAACTGTTTAACGCCATAGGAATTAACAGAAATAGAGAATCACCCATGTTAAAACATAGCAAGGTGGATGTGAGCAACACATCTTACACTGATGCATATTCTGGAGGGGTGACCAGAGATGGAGTTGGGAACTTCTCCTCAATGACTTGGGTGATTACATCAGAATCAGCAATGCATTTACCATCACCACCTTTGAGCACAGGCACCTTACCCTCTGGGTTAATCTCCAGAAACCTGAAAGAGCCATTACAGTAGGTTGGATGAAAAGATTACAAATAGACAAAAAAAAAAAAAACAGAGTCTAAATGGACTTAACTACACTTACACCCTTGGCTCACTGAAAAAAAAATAGAAGCCGCAAAATCCTCTTCAATCTTCAAATTACATTGAAAAAATCTCAAACCTTCTCTAGTGCGCATAAACTGGCTGTAATCCAAGTACACCATAGAACTCTAATTCATCAGGGAAGACATATGCAGATGGACCAGACAGCTTTAAGTTCTCAGAAATAGAGGTGTGTGTGTGTGATGGGATGCATAAGAATTCCCAGGTAAAGCTACTAACCAGCGTCACATATTAAAAATAGGAGGCAGTATTAATCTACAGCTCATTCCTTGAAACTAGAAAAAAAAAACAATCACCAGAGAGATCAGTTCAGCAGGACACATGGGGGCCGAATAGTACAGTAAGCTGTGTGGATTTTTCCAGTGCCAGTTACAGGCTGCAAGTCAGTCAGATCAAGGAAATCTACCACATCATTCACAAAAAAAAAAGGAAATCTACCACATCCACCGAATGCGCTAAAGATCTAGAGTTCTAGACACTAGACATTAATACTACAATTCTACAAAGCAAACAAGGAGATAACGCAAAGATTCCCTGTCTCGAATACTGTTCCCAGCCTACCACAGTGAGGTGACCGAACCTCTGGTCTCTGGAAATGAAGTCAAGACAGCAGAGAAGATGTTATTATTATTAAAAAAAAAAGACACGACGTGAGCGGCGCTTTGCCAATCGGTTGTGAGACACCGCGTGCAGACCAGCAGAATGCTCCTGTGGAAAATAATAATAATAATAACAAGCGGCGGAAAGGGGAGAGAGGGAGCGAGACAGACCATTCGGGCTTGTTGCCGATGTCGACGAGCTTCACCTCGTAGGGGACCTTCTTCTCCTCCAGCGTCAGCAGCACCCTCTGCGAGAACGGGCCTGCAAGCAGGAGGTTTCAGTCCCATCCAAACCAAACCAGACCACACCAGGATCAGCGAGACAGCTAGGGTTCCGGGCGAAATCGAGCGCGGGGGACGGGGGACGACGGGGGGAGCACTCACAGTCGCCGAGCGTGTCGGGCTTCCCCGCGGCGGCCTTCACACACACCTCCACCGGCGCCACAGCGGCCATGGCGATTGGCGACGGACGGCGATCCGGTTCGCTTCCGCTTGCTTCCTTCCTCCCGGTCGGTCTGACGAGTGACGAGGCGAGGAGGTGTTCTGCTTTGCGGTGGGCCGGTGAGGAGAGACCGACAGCCAGTTATAGCAGAGGAGAGCAGAGGGATCGGTTGACAGGGACGGGACGGGCGCCCGCGGGTCGCTGACGTGCGGGGCCAGCTGACGGTCCCTTCCGTGGGCCCGGTTCTAGAGCCTTCGGGAACCGGGCCGTGTTTGCGGCCTCGTGGAGGTGTTGGTAGCACGAACCAGGACGCGTGCAGGAATCCGTGACCAGATGATCTTCTTTTTCTTGTCGCTCTCGCTCCCTCTCGTGCGCTTTTGAGCAAGGGTGAACGTCTGAACGAGACGAGACAAAAGATGATTCCTCAAAAGATTCCGGTGCGCGCTGCTGCTCCTTTTGCCAACGACGTGGCCTTCTCTCTTCTTCCGAATGATGAATGGAGACGGCGAAGGGTAGTCATTTTTTTTAAAAATTACACGGTACAATGTACACGTCCACAACACGTATGCGCACTC
Source organism: Miscanthus lutarioriparius (assembly GCA_904845875.1). Classification (NCBI taxonomy): domain Eukaryota; kingdom Viridiplantae; phylum Streptophyta; class Magnoliopsida; order Poales; family Poaceae; genus Miscanthus; species Miscanthus lutarioriparius. Next base: position 75,682,653 of record CAJGYO010000016.1, on the reverse strand, counting down.
ATTCCGGCAAATCTCGAAATTTACGAAGTCATCACAGTCGCCTCGCTGTCGACGGAGAATGGTAATACTTCCTCCGTTGCTATAAAGAGCGTCATTTTCACTCGTCGAGAATTTAAAGTAAGTAATCAGCATTTATGGGGTTCTCTTTTCAACTTTGATCAAATACTTTAAATAAGTATTTATGAGATTCTCTCTTCAACTTTGATCAAATATATATTATATAAGAACAATATTAATATTTATGGTGCCTAACTAGTACAATCAAGCTTAAGAAAGGCCCTGTTTGGGGCAGCGTATGCTCAGCTTCTGAGCGGAATAAGCAAGTAATCCCACAAACGGCCCGCGTTCGGGTGTCGATCATGAACGCGCTTCCACGATCTCCGTCGCCGCAACAGATCCAAAAAGCGAGCCTCACCCCAGCGTTTCGAAATCGCGTCGGCTTTTCCTCTCCATGCCCCTCCTCCTCCCTCCCCGACACCGTGCTCCCGTTCGCTCCCTCCCCGACGCGCCTTTGCCATCCCCAACGCCCGCCGCCTGGCCCCTCCTCCTCTCTCTCCAGATCCGCGCCGCCTCCCATTCCCCAACCCTTGCTCGCCTCCCATTCCCTCCCTCGGCCGGATCTGAAGGAAGGGCCTCCCATCCACCTCCACCGGTGCTCCAACCAGGCGTCATCATTCCTCCCTCCGCCACGCCGGATCTCCAGCCAGGCGCCGTCATCCTCCCTCCCCTCCGCAGAGGACCGGTCAGGCGTCGGTGCTCCTCCCTAGGCGCGGCCTTCCTCCCCTTCCGCGGTGCTCAGGCGTGCCGGATCTGCAGGCTGCTCGGATCGACCAGCCCTAGGCGTCGGTGCTCCTCCCAGCGCGCCTTCCCTCCCCTTCCGCTGGAGCTCCGGCTGCTTTGGATCTGCAGGCTTGTTGCGGATCCGCCGGCAGCGCTTAGCCTGCTCCGGATCCAGCAAGGGCTCCATCCCACCATCGGGCTGCCGCTCCGGATCTCCGACCTCGGCGTCCTCGACGACCTCCACCACCGCTGCCGCTCCATCCCCACCATCGGGTCATTGTCCAAAGAAGGTGAGCACGCAACACCGGTGTCCTTGCTTTCACTTGTGCGAAAATGCATCTTGCTAGTGCCAATGCTTCTTTGAAAATGCATAATTTGTGCGAAACTATGGCTCAATGCTTGTTGTGTAATTTGGTTACGTGTTGCTTGGATTAAACAATGGGCGCTGCACGGTGGTGATTCGATTCAACAGAGGAATGAAAGGTTGCACTGACATTTGCTACTTCTCTGCCGCTAGTTTGTATTATTCGAGATAGTGAGTGATGAACCACCGACAACCGATCATTTTTATTTCCAGCCGTAGTAGTGCTTTGTGCTTAACAAATCCTTGCAGACTCGCACACTGTGTGCTGTGCATCCAGGCAGCTAAGCTAGCTGCTTCGTGCAGTGCGATGGGTCGCCGAAAGTGCTTAGGATCACTCGATCGATTTGCAACGGGCTCGACAAATTGCAATCGTCCAAGATAATAATAAGCACCGCAATTTATATTAGTCCTTGCTATCACTTGTCCGAAAATGCATCTTTGCTAGTGCCGAGTGCTTAGGATCACTTCGATCCGGAGAACAACGACCTTGTAATTTATATCATCCATACCGCTAGTGCTCATTTGTTTGTTGTTTGCTCTGTTTGGAAAATGCAGTTTGGTTACAGAGGATTGCGAAAGGCTCTGTTTCATGCTCAGATTTGGTTCCAAAGTACAAGATGTTTAATTAGGCGGTTGTGTTTTATAGATGGAAAAAGCATCAAACCCATAAGCAAAATGGGATACTTTTGTCGCCAAAGTTTTCAATGAAATATGCGTAGAAGAAGTGCTTGCCCATAACAGCCACACAATTGCTTGAATAGTGTGGGTTATGCTAATTTGGTGAAGAAGTTCTTTGAGCGAACAAAGAGGCCATATGACAAAGAGCAAATGAAGAACAGATGGGATGTCTTGAAGAAAAAATATGCACGATGGAAGACCTTGAACATGAGAGCCACTGGGTTGGGAAGGGATCCTGTGACCGGATGTATCTCTGCCAGTGATGAATGGTGGACAGAACAAAATGTGGTGAGTAGTTAAGATGTCATCTTTTGTATTTTAGTACTCAACGGTATGTCATCCTCTAATTGTTATCATTTAATGTTTCAGGCTATGCCAGGATGTATAAGTTTCAAAACTGCAGTTCTTGAGCACGAGGAAATGATGCGGATAATGTTTGATGCTATTAGTGTGACTAATGAGACATCCTATGTTCTGGAAGTGGTCCCGACGATGGAGAGGGTGAGGAGCATGAGGCCGGTCATGGTGATGGTGATGTGTGAGAGAGTCGAAGGAGAGGTTCACCACATGTCACACCAAATGCTAACAAAAGGCCAGCTCAAGGTTCCCCATCTGGAAAGAAAAAGAAGACATATAGAGATCAACTTATGAAGAGGTTGGTCGACACATATGAGAAGAAGGCCCAAAGTAGTAAAAATTCAGCAACTTCTCACGCGGTTGATCATGTTAGAGATGAGATTGGGACTATGTTGGAGCAAGTCATTAACAATGGTGCTGAAGAAGGGAGTGATGAACACTACTATGCCACCCAATTGCTTAAGAAAAAGAAAAACCGTGATGTGTTCGTTACTTTGAAGACACCGAATGGGAGGCTTAATTGGCTGAGGCGGGCATGGGAGGATCGGAAAATTTAGTGTTGTTATGTAGTAGTAAAATAAATTGTTCAGTTTCAGACATTATTTGATGAAAATTTAGTGTTGTAATGGGTACATTATTTGATGATTTATGTCATGACTTTGCTTGTGCGAATAATTATTTCTGTGTATATGCTTCCTCTGTTCCTTTGCTCATGCTTCATAATGTGTACCTATTTTAGGTGCTGAAATCAATATGAGCATCTCCAGTGATGAGGATGCAAGTCAGGATGAATCGGGTACTGATGAGGATTTCATGGTTGCATATATTGCAATGGAATTGATGGGGGTCAACAAACAGTGTTGCAAAGAACAAGGAGGTGGTTCCGGATGTACCAGTCATGATAGGGATACAATGGGTTGAAATCCAACTAAATGATAGAGTGCAGTGCTACAACATGTTTAGAATGACAAGGTCAGTGTTCCATCGCCTTTATCGGACTTTGGTTCAGAATTATGGCTTGAGATCAACGAATGATATTTGTACCAAGGAAGCCTTAGGCTTGTTTTTGTGGACATGTGGTGCACCTCAATCGTTTAGACAAGTTGCAAATAGGTTTGGTCATTCTTTAGAAACTATCAGTAGAAAGTTTAGTGAGGTACTTGACTCAATTTGTAGACTGTCTATTGACATCATAAGACCTAAGGATCCACACTTTGGTACAGTTCATCCAAAACTGCAGCAAGCTAGGTTCTGGCCTCATTTCAACGATTGCATAGGCGCCATTGATGGTACACACATACCTGTAACTGTACCAAAAAGTGAACATGCAAAATACATTGGACGACATGGTTATGCTTCACAAAATGTCATGGCGGTTTGTGACTTCGATATGCGGTTCACATTTGTTGTCACGGGTTGGGCTGGATCTGCTCATGACACTCGGTATTTTTGGATACTTTAGTCACCTACAAGGATAAATTTCCACATCCACCTGAAGGCAAGTATTACCTTGTTGATTCTTGGGTATCCTAATAGAAAAGGATATCTAGCACCTTAGAAGGGACAAAGGTATCATGTGCCTGAATGGCAACATGGTCGTCATGCAGTGGGATCGAAGGAGGTGTTCAACTATGCTCATGCATCCCTCCGAAATGTGATTGAGCGGTCATTTGGAGTTCTCAAGATGAAGTGGCGCACTCTCTTACAGTTACCTAGCTATCCAATTGAGAAGCAATCAAAGATTATCGTTGCTTGCATGGCTCTTCATAATTTCATTAGAGACAATGCCATATATGATGAACATTTTGAAACCTATGTGGAAGACAGTAGTGGTGTTGGGTCCCAAGTTCCTTTAGCTGATGGTGGTGGTTCGGCGGATGATATGAACATGTGTGCTTTCCGTGATGCTATTGCTAATGCGTTGGTTGGGTGATTCATTGTTAGAAACTTGAGTATTTTGTAGCATTTACATTACCCAAATGGATGTTATTTTCGACTATTATTGTACATTGCAACTTAATGGAGCCATATTGCTATCTGAAACTTTAAAAATATTCCCACCATTGTCTTCAGATCATTGTGACGAGTCAAAAGAGGTATAATCAACCGCAGGGGTACATAGGTCAATTTACATCCAGGATAGATAATCTACCAGAAATAATCAGGACAGCCAAACGCCCAACTTATTCAGACAGCATATTCTCCAGATCGTGGCTTATCAGATAAGCCCGCTCAACTTATAAACGAGACTCAGAAAAGCTGAAACAAACAGGCGCAAAGTTTATCGGCATGAATTCTACTGTGGCACTCTTTTTTTCCGGCTTGCCACTACCAAAGATTGTTGCTGAGACTATGTTTTGCAAACTATGGGCATGTTTAGTTCCCTCCAAATTCCTGAATTTGGCACTATGCAAAAAGAAGATTCCTCGTCACATCAAACTTGCGGTACATGCATGGAGTACTAAATGTTGACGAAATTTAAAACTAATTGCACAGTTTGGTTGTACTTTCCGAGACGAACGTTTTGAGCCTAATTAGTCAACGATTGAACAATTATTATCAAATAAAGACAAAACGCCGCTGTAGCTATATGGTAGCTAGTACAGTGAATGGGCCGGTTCGGGCGATCTAAACATGGCCTATATGGTAGCTAGTACAGTAATCCCCTCTCTCTCAGAAAAAAAACAAGGTGACATGTGGATGCCTAATTCCTCTTTTTTTATGGGTTGAGTTCATAATTTTAATATTTTACTTGGAGTTGAGTTCAAAACCTTTTTCCTTGCATACTTCGTATTCTACTTGAAAGTTCTTTAGATTCATAACCTAAAGTTATTTTTTGGTGGCCAACCTTAGATATAAGGACAAGGGTTCAAAACCGAGGGGAAGGATTTTGTCCTGCTTCTTGTGTTTTTATATTCATAACCTAAAGTCACATGATTCAAGTTCAAAGTTTTTATATCAAATTTAATAAAGACCTAAAATTCTGGGTCAATAAAAGTATTAAGCTCGATGTTAAAAAGAATATAAAGATTGGAGTTTTAAGTTGTAACACCTCCAGTGTTACCTGAGCCCTTTTAGCGCTAAACAGCTAATTATTAACTTGTTAATAATAAATTAGAGCAAGATTAGAGTAGACGAGAACTCAAAAATAGAAGGAAATAAAATACATTATTAAACAGAGCGATATATATATAGCTTTTGAATCAAATTTAAATTCGAGCTTTGTCGAAATTTTTCTTGTGCCTAGACGTTGTAAATTTTCTAAATTAGTAAACCGATAGAGATATATATATATATATGTATATATGCACTCACGTATTTCGTTTTGATAAGCATGTTGCTATATTAATTAAAGTAGTGTACAAACTTATTCCTTTCCGAGTGTATCTCTATAGATAAGTATACGTTTAAACATACGATAAATATATGCATGTGTGTATGGATGTTAGTGATAAAGAAATAATGACATATTTGTAATTACATAATAATTTATATAATTTGGTAAAAGAAAAAGAAAGAAAATGGTACAATACGCATGGCCGCTGTGACATTGTCATTGGTGATCGTGGCGCGTTCCTCGCCTTTTGATCCATCTACCCCATCGTGCATTCGTGCCGTTTAGCAGTCGTCGCGTAATGATCGTCGGTTCCGGCTCCTGGGACGACGAGACACCTCACTACCATCCTAACCGCTAGACGACGGTGGTGCGTCCCCGCGCGGAATCAATCACCCGATTTACTCGCGTCGCGCCGCGTTGTCAAGCCGATCGCTTGCTCTTTCTTTTTCTCTGCTTGCCTGCCTCTGCTTGTCTTTTCTTTGCTGGGTACTGCTGCCGTACTGGACAAACGCAGTAGGCCATGTGCGCATGTTTTCTCGTGGCTTCGATTCAATGCATCGCGCCATTGTCCTTTTCTGATTCATCGACCGGACCACGTGCTCGTGGTCGCTGTTAATCGGACTGCTCCGCCTTTACCTGGCGAGCTCGTTCAGGTCTCCTCGCCCTTTTTCTCTGTGCCGCCCTTCTCTGCCATCTCTGCCTCTGTTTCTGCTTGCTCTTCCGAGCCGAGCCGAGCCTCGAGCTATTTTCCCCCCTCTCTTTTCCTAGTACCGAGGAGGAGGCGCCAGCCCCGTCGCTGTCGCGCCGCCCCCCACCTCGCGGCCACAGACGCCACGCAGATGTCGCCCTCCCGGCTTGCTCTCGGCTCGGACCCACTCCTGCTGCTTGCGCGCGCGGTGTCGGTCCGGTGTGTGCCGCCATCTCTTGCGCGCCATCTTGCGCCATTGCCCGGTTCCCCGCATGGGCGCGCGTGCCCCGTGGTCGTGCTAGTCCTATAGTCCCCGCCCCCCCCCCACGTTGCCCCGCAGCGCCCTACCGTGGCTGGCCCACTGCCGCCCGAGCCACCATCGTCGGCCTCGCCTCCTGCCCGTTCATCGCGTGCCCGCCCGGTCCACGCTGGACCGTCGCCTCTCGGTGCTGCCCCTCCCAGCGCGATAGCCATCGTGCGCGCGAGTGCGCCATGTTGCCCGATGCCGAGGAGCCGACTGCCAGCGTCGTGCCGTGCTGCTCGTCCACCGTCGTCCGCGCCATAGCCATCTCTGTCGCGGTGCTCGTGGCGAGTGCTCCACTGGCCCCGCCCGGCCATGCTGTGGCCGTCCATGGGTGCGGCCAGAGCCGTTGTTGCCCCACGCGTCGTCCCGCCGTCCCCGCCTGGCTGGCACCGCTAAAAGGTCCTAATGGCTAGAGGGGGGGTGAATAGCCTAATAAAAATTTCTACAACAACACTTAACAAACCGGTTAGACAATTATGAGACGAAGTAAGTGTTGCGCTAGTCTACTAAAAATGCAAGCCACCTACCACAATTTTAGTTTCTATTGTTTCTAACCACACAATAGCTATGGCACTACACTAAGTTAGTGTGCTCTCAAAGACTAACTAAAGAGCCACACTAACCAAACTAACAAGCTCTCACAACTAGCTACACTAAAGAGCTTGATAACTAGTTTGCGGTAATGTAAAGAGAGAGAGCAAGATGGTTATACCGCCGTGTCGAGGAGTGAACCAATCAATCACAAGAATCAATATCAATGAAGACCAATCACCTCAAAATCAAATGATGAACACAATGATTTTTACCGAGGTTCACTTGCTTACCGGCAAGCTACTCCTCGTTGTGGCGATTCACTCACTTGGAGGTTCACGCGCTAATTGGCATCACACGTCAAACCCTCAATAGGGTGCCGCACAACCAACACAAGATGAGGATCACACAAGCCACGAGCAATCCACTAGAGTACCTTTTGGCTCTCCACCGGAGAAAGGTCAAGAACCCCTCACAATCACCACCCTCCGCTCGACGATCCTCGCTGCTCCAAGCCGTCTAGGTGGCGACAACCACCAAGAGTAACAAGTGAATTCTACAGCGAAATACGAACACCAAGTGCCTCTAGATGCAAACACTCAAGCAATGTACTTAGATTCTCTCCCAATCTCACAAAGATGATGAATCAATGATGGAGATGAGTGGGAGGGCTTTGGCTAAGCTCACAAGGTTGCTATGTCAATGCAAATGACCAAGAGAGTGAGCTTGAACTGGCCATGGGGCTTAAATAGAAGCCCGCATGAAATAGAGCCGTTGTACCCTTTCACTGGGCACAACACGGGGTGACCGGACGCTCCGGTCATATTGACTGGACGCTGGACCTCAGCGTCCGGTCACGCGATGCGTGCCACGTGTCCTCTCTCTTCAAATGTCGATCACCCGATCTCAACGGTCAAGTGATGACCGGACGTAGCAGCTCATAGTGACCGGACGCTGAGCCCCAGTGTCCGGTCGTTTCTAGTAAGCATCCAGAGACGACTTTTCACGATCGTACATGTTTGGTCATGCTTGACCGGACTCACCTAGCGTCCGGTCACTCGGTGACTCTTCTGTGCGCTGCCACATCAGCAGGACCGGATGCACCCCTCCAGTGTCCGGTCACTAAGTGACTCAGCGTCCGGTCAGAGACCGATGCTAGCGTCTTCATGCTCCACCTGACCGGACACGCCGGTCCTACCGAGACCAGCGTCCGGTCACTTATAGTGATCTTCGTCTTTTCTGTCTAGGGCGCCAGTGGCACTGTCGGACTGTCCGTACTCTATGGGCGGACACTCCACCGGTGAAGTTTCCTACCCTTGCTCAAATGTGCCAACCACTAAGTGTATCACCTTGTGCACATATGTTAGCATATTTTCACAAACATTTTCAACGGTGTTAGCACTCCACTAGATCCTAAATGCATATGCAATGAGTTAGAGCATCTAGTGGCACTTTGATAACCGCATTTCGATACGAGTTTCACCCTTAATAGTACAGCTATCGATCCTAAATGTGATCACACTCACTAGGTGTCTCGATCACCAAAACAAAATGGCTCCTACAATTTATACCTTTACCTTGAGCCTTTTGTTTTTCTCTTTCTTCTTTTCAAGTCCAAGCACTTGATCATCACCATGGCATCACCATCATCATATCATGATCTTCATTTGCTTCACCACTTGGAATGTGCTACATATCTCATGATCACTTGATAAACTAGGTTAGCACTTAGGGTTTCATCAATTCACCAAAACCAAACTAGAGCTTTCAATCTCTCCTTTTTGGTAATTGATGACAACCCTTTCACAAAGATATGAATTGAAATTCAATTAAATCCATGTTGCTTGTCCAAGCATATTTACTATGTGTAAAAGGATATGGACAAGTTTCATGAACTCTATATGGTAGCAATTGCTCTCCCTACATATGTGCTAAGAGTTTGGATTAAAGCTTGTACATATGCTTAGATAGGAAATATATGAGACAATGTCTACCAAATAATGCTAAGGTATAATAGATGGACCTTTGAAGCGTGATACCAATTAGAGTGCACCAATATACCATCCTTAGCACCATGGTTAGCTTGATACCACTTAGAAACACTTGGAAATGAAATCACTAGATAACCTATGCATGCTAGATTTTTATTTCATCATTCAAACCTATAACTAGCATACACCATACAAGCATAGATGTTGAAATTTAAAAACTTATGCCATGCAAGCAAACATATGAAATGCACATTCAAATACACCATACAAGTTTATGAGCTTGCTCCCCCTACTTGTGTGCTCAAAATTTTAATTGATCCCTTTCCTTTATCATATCTCTCCCCCTATGTCAAATACTCCCCTATCACTCATATCTTTGTTTCTCTCCCCCTTTGTCATCAATGACCACAAAGACTTAAATTATAGATAGGTTAGGATTATTAATGTCAATCAATGGGGTGAGGATCATATTCTCAATTTTGGTTCAAACTAGAATAGTTGCCAAAGATATTTAACTCGGTTTGATCCAAGGACAAGCTTCTTCACACCTCCAAATAAGGGTTATCTTGTACCATGTTGAGTTAAACACTTATAGCTCATTTTCTAGATTAAACACTAGGTTTACAAGCCCATAAACATGTCATATGCTACCACTAGATCAAAATAAGCATAGAAGCAATAGTGATACCATATAATCATCAAATTCATTTGATTTTCATGAATGAGCCTATCAAATGTGAAAGATGTCTAGATGCACTAAACATGTCCTTAGCAAGGATGTATGCCATGCCAATCAACTTTTACCTTGGATTACTCGAAGGAGAGGCATGTCATATAAGTGGGGGTGCATCAACACATATTTGAGAAATCCAATATGTTCAACTCATTCCTTAGCTTGCAAAACCTTTTCTCATCCAATGGCTTGGTGAATATATCGGCAAGTTGATCTTCGATGCCTACACTCTCAATGCAAATGTCCCCTTTTTGTTGGTGATCTCTTATGAAATGGTGGCGGACATTAATGTGCTTTGTTCTTGCATGTTGAACCGGATTGTTGGTTAACTTGATTGCACTCTCATTGTCACATAGCAATGGCACTTTCTTGAACTTGATTCCAAAGTCACTCAAAGTGGCCTTCATCCAAAGTACTTGTGCACAACAACTACCGGCGGATATGTATTTGGCTTCGGCGGTTGATAATGCAACACTATTTTGCTTCTTTGATGACCATGAAATAAGTGATCTTCCCAACAATTGACATGTGCCCAAGGTGCTCTTCCTTTCAACCTTGCATCCCGCATAATCCGAGTCGGAGTAACCAATTACCTCAAACTTTGCTCCTTTGGGATACCACAAACCAACATTTGGTGTATGCTTTAAGTACCTCAATATTATCTTTGTAGCCTTCAAATAACTTTCTCTTGGTGAGGCTTGAAATCTTGCACACATGCACACACTAAACATGACATCCGGCCTTGATGCGGTCACATAGAGTAGACTTCCAATCATAGACCGATATAATTTTTGATCCACCATATTACCACTTGCATCACTATCTAAGTTGCCATTGGTTTCCATTGGTGTGCTAATGGCTTTGCTATCACTCACGCCAAATTTCTTGATCAAGTCCTTGATATACTTGCCTTGACTCACAAATGTACCATTCTTCAATTGCTTGATTTGAAGACCAAGGAAGTAACTTAACTCTCCAATCATGGACATCTCAAACTCATTAGCCATCATCTTTCCAAACTCATCACAAAAGTCTTGATTGGTTGATCCAAATATGATGTCATCAACATAGATTTGCAATACAAATAAATCTTTTCCAATCTTCTTATTGAAAAGAGTGGTGTCAACCTTGCCCATTATGAACCATTTAGAGAGTAGGAAGTCCCTCAATCTCTCATACCATGCTCTAGGTGCTTGCTTCAAGCCATACAATGCCTTCTTCAACTTGTACACATGGTCGGGCATCTTGTCATCTTCAAAACCGGGAGGTTGCTCAACATATACTTCTTCATTGATGTAACCATTAAGAAATGCACTCTTAACATCCATTTGATAGAGTTTGATGTTGTGGGCATAAGCATAAGCTAGCAAGATTCTAATTGCTTCCAATCTAGCAACCGAGGCATATGTTTCTCCAAAGTCAAGACATTCAACTTGTGTATAGCCTTGTGCTACCAATCTTACTTTGTTTCTTACTACTATCCCATCTTGATCTTGCTTGTTTCTAAAGATCTATTTGGTTTCAATCACATTGTGTCCCTTTAGTCTTTCTACTAATTCCCATATTTGATTTCTTGTGAAGTTATTCAATTCTTCATGTATAGCATTCACCCAATCAACATCTTTTAATGCTTCATCTATCTTCTTTGGTTCAATGGATGACACAAATGAGAAATGCTCACAAAATAATGCCAATCTTAATCTTGTTTATACATCTCTAGAAATATCTCCAATTATAGTGTCCAATGGATGATCCCTTGCAACATTGGTTGGTTGGAGGATTGGAACTTGATTGCTTGCACTTGCTTGATCATTAGGTTGAGATGATGTACTAGCCACTTGATCTTGTTCATTGTCATAAGATCCACTTGTACTAGCTTGAGTTATATCATCTTGCATATTTAAGTTGGAGAGCACTTGCACTTGATCATCTTCATCATCATTCACTTGCCTAGGCCTTAATTCACCAACATCCATGTTCTTCATGGCATTTGAAAATTGAATGCCTCTAACATCTTCTAAGTTCTCATTCTCTTCTTGTGAACCCTTGGTTTCATCAAATTCAACATCATGAACTTACTCAAGAGTACCACTATCCAAATTCCAAACTCTATAAGCTTTGCTAGTGGTTGAGTATCCAAGTAGGAATCCTTCATCACATTTCTTATCAAACTTGCCCAATTTAGTGCCTTTCTTCAAGATATAGCATTTGCAACTAAAGACCCGAAAATATGTAATGTTGGGCTTTCTACCATTCAAGAGCTCATATGGTGTCTTCTCTTTCAATGGGTGACAATAGAGGTGGTTGCTACAATAGCAAGCCATGTTGATAGCTTCAGCCCAAAAAGATTGACTCACATTGTATTCACTAAGCATATACCTTGCCATATCAATGAGTGTTCTATTCTTTCTCTCAACAAGACCATTTGATTGTGGAGTGTACTTGGCCGAGAATTGATGTCTAATTCCAAATTCATCATACAACTCATCAATTCTAGTGTTCTTAAACTCACTACCATTGTCACTTCTAACTCTCTTGATGGTTATTTCAAACTCATTGTGAACGCCCTTGACAAAAGATTTGAATGTTACAAACACATCACTTTTCTCCACTAGAAAAAATACCCATGTGTATCTAGTGTAGTCATTCACTATCACAAAACCATATTTGTTACCACCAATGCTAGTATATTGTGTTGGCCCAAACAAGTCCATGTGCAATAACTCAAAAGCTTTACTAGCGCTCATCATGTTTTTCTTAGGATGGGTGTTTCCAACTTGTTTACCAGCTTGACAAGAGCTACAAAGCTTATTCTTCTCAAACACAACATCTTTCAAGCCTCTAACCAAGTCATGCTTAACCAATCTATTCAATTGTTTCATTCCAACATGACAAAGCCTTCTATGCTATAACCAACCCATGCTAGACTTAGTGAACAAGCATGTAGATAATTTAGTTTCACTAGCATTGAAATCAACCAAATATAGATTCTCATATCTAAAACCTTTGAAGATCAAGTTAGAGCCATCTACACTTATGATCTCTACATCATCTACCCTAAATATGCATTTGAATCCAAGATCACACAATTGAGCCACGGATAGCAAGTTGAAGTTCAAGCTCTCTACTAGCAATACATTGGATATGCTCATGTCATTGGATATTGCAATCTTACCAGGCCCTTTGACCTTGCCTTTGCCATTGTCACCAAATGTGATACTATTATAACCATTATTGCCATTGGTATTGATTGAGTTGAACATTCTTGCATCATCGGTCATGTGTTGAGTGCACCCAATATCAAGAATCCAATGTCTTCCTCCGGCTTTGTAATTGACCTACAAAATAAGATCAATTCTTTTTAGGTACCCAAACTTGCTTAGGTCCTTGAAGGTTAGTCACTAAGCTCTTTGGTACCCAAATGGCTTTCTTCTTTGAGCCCATCCATAGTTTACCAATGAACTTAGCCTTTACACTATTTGCACCCTTGGTAAGCATATAGAAAGAAATCAAGCTTAATAGAGGATACATTAACATTTTTGCTCTTGTTGTTGCATTCATGCTCTTTATGACCAACTTGCTTGCAACTAGTGCAAAACCGACCATTGTTCTTCACAAAACTAGTCTTGTGAGGAGCAAAATCTGCCTTGTCTTTCTTGGGGATATAGCCCAATCCCTCTTTATAGAGAGAAGCTCTTTGGCTACCCAAACACATAAGCAAGCGGTCCTCACCACCATAGGCCTTAGCCAAGGTGTGAGTGAGCTTATTAACCTTCTTCTTTAGGTTCTTGTTCTCAGCCATTAGTGAGGCATCACAAGTGAGACCGTCACTACTAGATGAGGTGAAAGTAGAAGTACTACAAGAAGGGTTAGTAGGAGCAACAATGATAGGCATAGATAACGATTCTTCAATTATATCACAAGTTAAACCTACATTGCAAGTTTCAACATGCTTCTTTTTATTTTGCTCATCAAGCAAAGAGGAATGAGCCTTTTCAAGCTTTTTGTGAGCCTTGCCAAGCTTCTCATGGCCTTCCTCTAGCCTCTCATGAGATGCATTGAGCTCATCAAAGACTTGCTTAAGGGCTTTTAGTTCCTTATGCAAGCTTTTGCATTCCCTTCTCTTGATGTCAAAGTGTTCTTTAGCATCTTCTAGCATGTCAAATAGTTCATCCTTAGTAGGTTCATCATCATCACTATCACTTTTATTTTCATTTTCATTATCATGTTCCTCATCACTTCCATCATCACAAATTTGTACCTTAGTGGCCTTAGCCATGAAGCATGGAGTGTCGAAGAGTGAAGGCTTCTCATTGATTGCAATGCTTGCAAGTGCCTTCTTCTTGGTGGTCTTGTCATCATCGCTATCATCATCATCACTTGAGGATGCATCACTATCCCAAGTGACCACATATGAACCATCTTGTCCTTCTTCTCAAAGGTCATCTTGTCCTTCTTCTCTTTCTTTTCCTTCTCGTCCTTCTTCTGGTTCTTCTTGTTGTCATCATCATTGTCGCTATTGTATAGATATTGAGCAACAAGATGATATTTGCTTCCACATTTGAAGCACCTTCTTGACTCTTTCTTGTTCTTGGATGAAGATTTCTTTCTTCTAACACGGTACCCTTTCTTCATCATGAACTTGCCAAATTTCTTGACAAAGAGAGCCATCTTCTCATCATCATCATCATCCCATGAGCCATCATCTTCACTTGATGTTTCTTACTTTGTCTTGCCCTTGGATGATGTGGCCTTGAATGCCACACTCTTCTTCTTCTCATCTTTCTTCTCCTTCTTTTCTTCCTTTTCATCATCATCTCTATATGTGTCATCGGTCATTATATCTCCCAACACTTGGTTTGGTGTCATGGTGTCCAAACCACTCCTCACTAGAATAGTAACCAATGTGCCAAATCTTGAAGGCAAACATCTCAAGAACTTGTGGGAGAAGTCCTTGTCCTTCACTTCTTCTTCAAGTGCTTTGAGATTATTGACAAGGACTTGAACCCTATGGAACATCTCCGGCACACTCTCATCCTCCTTCATCTTGAAGCTTGCAAACTTTTCTTTGAGAATGTATGCCTTTGCACCCTTCACGGCTTGAGTCCCCTCAAATGATTCCTACAATTTCTTTCATGCCTTATGAGCTCTCTTAATGTTCTTGATTTGCTCAAAAGTTCTCTCGTCCAAAGCATCATGGATGGCACTAAGAGCAATGTCATTATTTTGAAGAAGCATTTCTTCGGTGGCAGTGGGAGCCTCTTCATCTTCAATCTCAATCTTTGTCTCTACCACCTTCCAAACCTTCCTATTAATTGACTTGATATAAGTTGTCATCTTAGCCTTCCAATAGGGATAGTTTGAGCCATCAAATTGGGATGGCTTCTTGGTGTTGTTGATTTGAGCCATTTTTACACCGAAGGTTGTTAAGCCTCAAATCACGGTGACCTCAGCTCTGATACCACTTGAAAGGTCCTAATAGCTAGAGGGGGAGGGTGAATAGCCTAATAAAAATTTCTACAGCAACACTTAATAAACCGGTTAGACAATTATGAGGCGAAGTAAGTGTTGCGCTAGCCTACTAAAAATGCAAGCCACCTACCACAATTTTAGTTTCTATTGTCTCTAACCACACAATAGCTATGTCACTACACTAAGTTAGTGTGCTCTTAAAGACTAACTAAAGAGCCACACTAACCAAACTAACAAGCTCTCACAACTAGCTACACTAAAGAGCTTGATAACTAGTTTGCGGTAATGTAAAGAGAGAGAGCAATATGGTTATACCGCCGTGTCGAGGAGTGAACCAATCAATCACAAGAATCAATATCAATGAAGACCAATCACCTCGGAATCAAATGATGAACACAATGATTTTTACCGAGGTTCACTTGCTTGCCGACAAGCTACTACTCGTTGTGGCGATTCACTCACTTAGAGGTTCACGCACTAATTGGCATCACACGCCAAAACCTCAATAGGGTGCCGCACAACCCACACAAGATGAGGATCACACAAGCCACGAGCAATCCACTAGAGTAACTTTTGGCTCTCCGCCGGGGAAAGGTCAAGAACCCCTCACAATCACCACGATCAGAGCCGGAGACAATCATCACCCTCCGCTCGACGATCCTCGCTGATCCAAGCTATCTAGGTGGTGGCAACCACCAAGAGTAACAAGCGAATTCCGTAGCGAAACACGAACACCAAGTGCCTCTAGATGCAAACACTCAAGCAATGCACTTGGATTATATTCCAATCTCACAAAGATGATGAATCAATGATGGAGATGAGTGAGAGGGTTTTGGCTAAGCTCATAAGGTTGCTATGTCAATGCAAATGGCCAAGAGAGTGAGCTTGAACCGGCCATGGGGCTTAAATAGAAGCCCCCATGAAATAGAGCCGTTGTGCCCCTTCACTGGGCACAACACGGGGTGATCGGACGCTCCGGTCATATTGACCGGATGCTGGACCTCAGCATCCGGTCACACGATGCGTGCCACGTGTCCCCTCTCTTCAAATGTCGATCGCCCGATCTCAACGGTTAAGTGATGACCGAACGCAGCAACTCATAGTGACCAGACGCTGAGCCCTTGTAACAGAACCGACCAATTATACGAAATTAAGTAAGAAAATCATCCGCCAGCGCAGACGCTTTAGCAAACTTAAGCCCGTATAACCCGGTAGTCCGTGAAATCACGAAGGATTTCAAACCAACTCGTGTCCCAGCCATGATCGTAATAAGTTTAGCGGTCACCAATCACATATTACATAAAAGTTTCCATAGCAGATACATCAGAGTTTAAACATAGTTATTACAAAACAAGTTCGAATAAAAGTAGCGGAAGTCATTTGTTTAAAACCACACACACACTCACACGGAGTTCAAATATAGTGCCAGCGAATGATCATCTCCAACAAAAGCATTAGATGAGACGTAAGGAATGACCATGCCCATGGTCCTAAGCATCACCCATCGCAGGATACAGGCAGTTGATACAATAGCCATAGTACATCTGCCCATCTGCAACAAGTGGGAATAAAACCCTGAGTACGAGAAGGTACTCAGCCAGACTTACCCGACATAACCGAAAATAAATGACACCAAGGATTATGAAAGGCTTTATAGTAGGGTAGCTGACTCATTTGCAAAAGAAGCATTTTTAGCATTTCAAGAACCTTTCTAAAAGCATTATTGCCAAGTTAATTATTATTAACCTGTCCACTAGATTTGCACCTATACTAGAGTAAACATGTGATTAAGCGGATAATGATAACCAATGATCATTAAGTAACTTCCATACCGTCATATTCATTATAACTGTCCAAGTGTTCCATAACATTTACTACGATGAAGTCACTCAAGTCAAGTGCTCACTATCCAGGAGCGATGGCGATTCGAATCGATTCCTAACCAGCTGGTGATTTATTCCTTACACAAATCTCACTCACCCGCTAAAGTGAGATATTGATCACCGAGTCAACTTTCCAGGTATCTCGAGTTTGCCAGGAACCACATGTACCGGGGCCGACCGGCGCACTTTGGTCTTATCATCCCGCCCGTGTCCTACCACACACCGCTTTGACACGGTCTTGCATGCGGGCAATCTACTCGGCCGAAAAATCTCTCGGCTTCAGCGGTCGGAAGGTACTTTATCCGGCCCGACTAAATGTAAGGCATCGTTCAACATGACTCGAGGCCCAACAAGCGGTCGGTCCTTAATCGACCTGAGACGGAAACACTACGGTCAAAACCCCCGCAAGTCTCGCCGGTCTCAACTTCATTTAACACTTAGTTATACCATGACTTCATAGCCATCCAAGCAGATCCAGGTAACCACCTATAGCTCTCGCGGTGGTGGAAATCACCCGACTTCTACCGGTCTAAGCCGGCTAAGCATTGACTTCATTGCGGATACCGGGGTAACAAGGATATAGTATAACAAAGGTAAACAAGGTATAATGCAGCAGCGGTTGCAAACAACTCCTGAAGCGTAATGCATCAATTTCAAGTAAAGCATTTAATGAAATCATTGCAAACCGGAGAAAGATGCTCGGGGCTTGCCTCTCTCGAAGGAGCTCGGGACGGTGATCGGGGCACTCCGGAAGTTCCTCAACGTCCTCCTCGTCGTAAACCACGGCACTTCCTGCTGCTGCGCCTCGAGCTGCTCCTCGGGCTCCTCGGTTATATTATTTGGGTTCTCGGTTTGCGATCTGTATGATGCAAATGCGCGTAAGTGATTATGCAAGCGGTGCATCGAAGGAGATGAATGCAATGGATATGTTTAAATGCAAGGTAGTCAACATCATCCACGAAACTATAATACAAGCACATGTCATCTACTGCATTCTCTTCTACTACTAATATGTTAAGTTAACCTATCTTATGAAATGCTTCAAAGATACACCAAAGCTTTACTAATTTCTTAATCACACTTAAAGCAACACTTGCTTAAACCTTAATTAATAATAGGTTTGAATAGCAACATATATTTCTGATGCTCCTAAAAATCTGAGAAAATTACAGTAGCATAATACTACTCTAAACAGACTACCATAAAAATTTCATGGCATTTGGATAAGTAAACCATCCTACACAAAAATGACAAGCTATAGCATGAAAATGAGCATGAAATTACTTTGTACTATGAAAAGTGCCAAACAACAGAATTAATATTTTTCCTAGGTTCTTCATAGCATATAATGGCTGTACAAAAATTACCACATGCATGTTTTATACAAAGTTTGCTCTCTATCAAAAATAACAAAAATCAGCCCTTAAAGGCACTTGAACTACACCTCTAAATTTTCCCACAGCACATGTATGAAATATATTTTTCCTAGGAAGTACATGACATAAGAAGATTAACAAACTTGGAATCATATTTTTCTGAAGCCTAGATATTTTTCTACATATTTTTCAAGTTATCAGCAATATTCAAGATTAAATAAAAGCCTATAGGAAAGTATATCAAACATGACATGCAATAATTTTCCCAAGTAGATCTGGTAATAAGGAACCTAGAAAAATTTGTTTCAACAAATTTGGAGCAACTTTGATCATCCAAACATTTTTCAAACCATTCTTGATTTCAAATAACAAATAATAAATGAAAACAATTAAGCTTAAGTGTTCTTGGGCCGCGGCCGAAGGACCCGACGACCTGGCCACTTCGACCTCTGTGGCCCGAGCGAAAAGGATGATGATGGCTGGCTGGCGAGCTGGCTTGAACTTGACCGGCCGCTTTACTGGCATTAGCTTAGGCCGGGCGAGGCGCCATCTTGGCCTTGTGTTGTGTGTGTGTGCTGCTCTCGCCAATGAGCCAGTGGCAAATCTCCGCCACAACAACGCCAGAGAGCGAGCCAGGAGACGGCGCGGAGAAAGCGAGCTTCGGCAAGGTCGCTATGCGAGTGGAGAGGAAGGAAAAAAAGCGCTCCACGGCCGCGTGCATGGCGGTGCCATGGGCGCCGGTGGCGAGGTATGAGGAGGAGGTCGACATGCTCGGAAGGCGGAGCAAGTTCGAGCACTACTTGAGGAAGGCGGGCGGAGCTCGGGGCACGAGGAATTGGAGAAAAGGTGCGGTGGTGCTTGAGTTGGACATGGCAGGAGCTCGAGCACTGCAGTGGCGGGAGGCTCGGAGCTCATGCAATTGCTGAGGAGAAGGGAGGAAGTGCTGGGCGCAAGTGGCGGGTCTTGTGCGGACAGGGCAGGTGAAGGCGGGCGCGTGGGCGCGATGTGAGCCAGCACCTGTTGCAAGCGGCCTTGACGCCAGAGCAGAAGCGGCCTGTGGTGGGCAAGCTCTGCCATGGCAAGGGACAGCCTTGGCCTTGAGGGAGAAGGAAGGTGGTGTGTGGAGAGGCTGGGCATGGCCATGGCCACTGGGCCGAGGCAAAGGGGTGAGGTGGTGGCTGACGGGTGTGCGGAGGCAGGCAGGCCGCTGTCGGGTGGGTGGGCAGCAATGACTGCCGGGAAAAAGGAAATGAAGATTTTCAATTTATTTTCAAGAAATTTTTAAATGCCACCATTCAAACATTATTTTGAGCAAGAAAATGACCTCTTTTGAAAATGTACCAAAAATGAAAATTGCTTAGAATTAAATTCCCTACAATTTTGCTTTTATGACCAAAGTCCAATTCTATCTAGATTTTAAATTATAGAATAAAAGTTAAATTTTTAACTCAAAACCCTAATTTTGGGGAATTATTTTTTTAAAGCAAAATTTGGCAATAATTCAAATACAACCCTTGCTCCAAAAATTGTGCTAAACCATTCTAGATGATTTACAAGCATAACCAACAGTTTCTACGCAACTAGTAAGCAAGAATCAGAGCAGAACAACTATAATAAGTGTATGTACCATTTACGTTTCACAAACATGTTTCGTATGCTTCGAAGAAATGTTTCAGTTGTTATATGCAAGATCATGCATGTAGGATTAGGATGCTTGATGATGCATGACATGTATGATTTAGCGATTGCCTAGATGTAGGCATAATAACACCGGGTGTTCTGACCCTCCCCTTATAAAAATCTCGTCCGAGATTTGGGTTCTGAACCATTTGTTATAAAATTCTTCATAAGCTTTTTGTAGATACTCTCCTGTTTCCCAAGTTGCATCTCCCTCATCATGATGATCCCACTGTATCTTGTATGTTTTCACCACACTATTCCGAGTAGCACGTTCCTTAGTGTCTAGCACCCGGACTGGTTGTTCACGATACACCAAATCTGATTTGAGTTGGATACCTCGAGGTTCTATTCTTTCCTCGGAACACATAAACATTTCTTGAGATGTGATACATGGAAAGCTGGGAAAAGCTGTACTCATTGTCTCGGGTAACTCTAACTTGTAGGCTCTGGGACCTCTTTGTTCCAAGATCTTGTAGGGTCCTCTGAATCTCATGGCAAGCTTTCTTGGATTCAAACCTTTTCTTCTTCATTGGTGTGACTTTCGGATAAACATAATCACCAACTTCAAACACAAGGGGTCTCCTTCTTTTGTATGCATAGCTTTTACGGCGTGATTGGGCAGCTTTCATCATATTCTTTGAATAATCTGAACTCTCTTCTCGGCTTCTTCTACAAAATCAATGCCATAATACCTTGATCTCGAGTTCGACCCAATTCAATGGTGTTCTACATTTTCTACCATATAAAGCTTGAATGGGGCCATCTTGATGCTTTCTTGATAGCTATTATTATAAGAAAACTCATACTTGGTAACCATGACTCCCATGATCCCTTGGAAGACAATACACGGGCTCTCAACATATCCTCCAAAAGCAGCATTTACTCGTTCGGTCGACCATACATGCGAGGATGATAAGCGATCTGCTTGAATCAAACTAGTTCCTAAGCCTTTGTGTAAATGTTCCCAAAAATGAGCCGTGAAGCTGTGAGCCTCTATCGGATATTATGGTCTTTGGTATACCATGCAACCTCACAATTTCTGCGACGTACTTTTCGGCATATTGAGGTGGTCGATAAGTGGTTTTGTGTGGGTAGGAAATGAGCGGTCTTGGTAAGGCGATCCACAATTACCCAAATCGAATCATGTCCTTTTTTGAGTAGTTGGCAAACCCGTGATAAAATCCATCTTGATATCGTCCCACTTCCAACTAGGGGTGATAAGGGTTGCAACATACCGGCGGGGTTTCATGTGAATTGCTTTCACTCGACAACATGTGTCACATCGACAACATATCTTTGTAATTTCTTTCTTCATTTTGGTCCACCAATAACGAGATCTTAGTTCTTGATACATCTTACTACTTCCGGGATGGATAGATAGCTTAGAAAGGTGAGCTTCATCCATGAGTTTATTTCTAAGCTCTCGATCCTTGGGAACCACAAGGCGGTTGTCAAACCACAACACGCCTGTTCATCCACTTTAAAGTGTTGAGACGGTTTTTCTTTTATTTTCTCTTTGATGTGGAATATCCCCTTGTCAGTTTTCTGACCTTCTATTATTTTACTTTCCAACGAGCAACTAATCTGAATACTATGTAACACAAACAGGATGCATTAGATCGAACCCATCTTCAAGTAATGGCTGCACATTCAAGTAATG
The DNA here is from genome assembly GCA_904845875.1 of Miscanthus lutarioriparius. NCBI lineage: Eukaryota > Viridiplantae > Streptophyta > Magnoliopsida > Poales > Poaceae > Miscanthus > Miscanthus lutarioriparius. The sequence goes on along the minus strand of CAJGYO010000016.1, from coordinate 75,660,819 downwards.
TGACTTTTCGCTCAAAGCATACGCCACTACATTGGCTTTACCGGGATGATATTGCACATTCAAGTTGTAATCCTTGATCAATTCCAACCATCTCTGATTTGTCTCATGTTTAGCTCTGGTTGGGTAAAGATATACTTAAGACTCTTGTGATCCGTGAAAATATTGCACACATTACCAAGCGGTAATGTCTCCAAATTTTTAGGGCGTGCACAAGCTCGCCGCAAGTTCAAGATCATGTGTTGGATAGTTGACCTCGTGCTTCCTCAATTGACGTGATGCATAAGCAATGACTCTCCTTTCTTGCATAAGAACACACGGCCTAATCCAGTCTTTGATGCGTCATAAAACACATCAAATGGTTTCTCGATATCGGGTTGTGCTAGAACGAGGAAGCGATGGTTATGATTTTTCCGCAAAGTGTGGAAAGCGCTTCACACTCTTCTGTCCACACAAATTTATGATCCTTCTTGAAGGAGACTTGTCATTGGTTTGGCGATCTTGAGAAATCTGGTATAAAGCGTACGGTAATAACCCGCTAGTCCTAAGAAACTTCTAATCTCGAGGCCGAGGTCGGTGCTTTCAATTCATAACTTCTTGCACCTTACTTGGATCGATTGAAACCCCATTCTCTGACGATGAATGTGACCAAGGAAAGGAACTTCCTTCAACGAATTCGCATTTGCTAAACTTAGCATATACGGTGATGATCTCTAAAAATCGGTCAAAGACGGTTCTCGAGATGCTCTTCATGATCTCTCTCATTCTCGGAGTACACGAGAATGTCATCGATGAATACTACCACAAACTTATCCAATTCCGGCATGAAAGCTGTATTCATCAAGAACATAAAATATCTGGGAGCATTTGTCAAGCCAAAAGACATGACAAGATACTCATACAACCCGTATCGGTGGAAAATGCGGTTTTGGTATATCACTGTGGCCTAATCTTAATCTGATGATAACCGGATCTCAAATCTATTTTTGAGAACACCTTGGCCTTGGATAGTTGGTCAAAGCAGAACATCAATATGTGGCAAGGGATATTTATTCTTGACGGTCCTGACATTGAGTGGCCTATAATCTCGCACATTCTCAACGTGCCCTCTTTCTTTTCTTCACAAACAAATTTGGACATCCCCATTCGGACTTGCTTGGCGAATAAACCCCTTTTTCGACAAATCTTCTAATTGCTTCTTGAGCTCGGCTAACTCATCTGGAGGCATCCGATAGGGTCTTCTTGAAATGGAGCTGTTAGGGGACTAGCTCAATTCCAAACTCAATCTCCCTATCGGCGGAAGACCGGGTAGCTCATCCAGGAAATCGTCAGGAATTCACACTCTAGGAATCGATGAATAGGAATGATAGCTGTAGTAGCGCATGTAACACTTATAAGGTCATTTTTTTAGGCAATGGTACTTGGAAAGTACCCTCACCTAGGGGATCCTTAAGGGTAAGTACTCGACCTCCAGTATCTATGACTGCTCCCCAATCCTTCATCCAATTCATCCCTATAATGACATCCAAGACTAACCCAGGCATAACTATCAAGTTCACTCGGAACTTCCTGCTACCTAATTCAAGGGTTGCCCCTCGAACCATCCGGTTGGTCAAAACATCAGCCCCTGCTGAACTTATACGATAACCATAACCCAATTCTGTGCATGGTTGTTCATGTTTCTGTGCAAATGCTTGACTCATAAAAGAATGCGATGATCCGAATCAAATAGAACAAGCTGCAGGGTTTTCATTGTGATAAACTTACCCGGTGTGTGGGCTCTCCCTCCGGAATTTCATCCCTTTGTTATCTTTGTGCACTCTAGCATTATAAGTCTCTTGCTTCTTCTTGGGCGGGTATGGACAAAACCTCGAGAAATGACCGGGTTGATCACGAGTTATAGCGAGGTCCTCTCTTTGTCGTGCAGATCCTGACTCCTTAGGCGCCTTTGTACCGATTGATTCTTGTTGCTTTGTTGGGCTGTACTGCCATCTTGTACGGCTTTTGAGGTCCACGGAAATTTTGGCTTCTTGGCTGAGGTGGCCTGAATCTAGCGCCAGGTGCCGATGGGCGATAAGGAGGACGACCTCCCATAGGTGCTCTAGCTTGTGACGGCCCACCTTCGAAGGCTCTCTTGCGTGTCTTGGCTGCGGTGCTGGCGTTGTTATTCTTCTCCTGCTTCAGACAGTCACTGATGAAGTCGTTGAATCTGACGCGGTTGTTGGTACCAACATGCTTCATCATTTTTGGATTGAGACCCCTCTTAAAACTGGCTATCCTTTTGGCATCTGTGTCAACCATGTCGGGAGCATAGCGACACAAGTTGTTGAAGGCATGCAGGTATTGCGTCACGGTTTTGGTACCCTGGTTCAATGCCAGAAACTCTCCCAACTTCATCTCTGTCAGCCCGGGTGGAATATAGACTCCACGGAAGGCCTCAGCAAACTCTCTCCAAGAAATCTGAGCATTTGGAGGGAAGGTGGTGCGATGGTGCTTCCACCACATTCCCGCCGGTCCCTGCAATTGAAGTGCAGCATACTCCGTTTTCAGAACCTCAGTCATCCTCAACACACGGAATTTATCTTCCATCGTGTTGATCCATTCCTCAGCATCAAGTGGCTCTGTGGCTTCCTTGAATACGGGTGGCCTGGTGTCCATGAAATCCTTGAAGCTGCTATATTGGTTTACTCCCATGCCACCACCTTGATTGTTACCACGTTGCACGTTGTTGGCTATGGTCTTGTGAAAATCTTCCATGTTCTTACGGGATTGTTCCGTGTTGCTTGCTGACTCCGAAAAGTGTTTGTGCGAGAAACATCGGGGGGTAAGCGGGGAGGAGGTGGCAAATGTGGTTCATGGGGAGGTTCATTGTTGTTGCCGTGGTTCCCACCATCACCACCACCACGGTCCCGCACCATTAGCACCGGTCTCGGTGGCTTCATACGTGGTTCGGCGAGTGTTTGTCATCGCATATTTCAGCAACAAGTAACGATTGAGTGAAAGTTGTAATGATTGCAGTGAAGAAAAATTATGCCCGTCTTGATTTTTCTTTGGAGAGAATAAATTCATGCAATAAAAGCAGAGGCACAACAATCTCATCCCAATTAAGACAACAACACTAAATCAAATTACTTCAGCGGCAAACATCGCATCCATACGGTCACATTGCCGGCATACATACACTTTGGACTTTTTATGCGTTCGGATCTCGCATTGAACATCAAGTTCCAACCACATGCCAAGTCTCCTACGTTGAAACAACATACGATAGGTTACATGCCAACAAAAGAAAGGTCTTCGCGACGGGACCTAGATACTAGCGCGCAAGGCAACTAGCCTATTCCTCGGGGCCATCGTCGGGATCGGGAGCGTCACCATCGCCTCCGGTGAAACTACGAGGCTCGTTACGGTTGTCGTCGTCGATGTCCATGCCGGTGGCGTTCTTTGGAGCATATGGGCCAACCCCATTGTAGAGCGCGTGAAACTCCTCGTGCGAGTTGCCGTTGTATTCCTCTAGCTCATCGACTCTACGCATGAGAAGGTTTCTTGCGTTCGAGGCTTCATTCCTTTCTGGACCAATTGTCCAATCATGCGGTGCTGCATTGTTGTTGGCTTGAGTCAGCGTATGCACTCATTTGCATAGCTCTATCACCTCTCTCAACACTTTGATCTCGGCTTTGTAAGTTCATATCGATAACCGCTCCTGCAAGCTAGCTATAGCTCGTGCTGTCTCTTCTTACGCTTCTTCCTTTGAGCTTATCCTCACTCACGCAAGCCGGTCAAAGTCCAGAGGGTACTCTCGAGACCCTCATACGCTCACGATAGCGGCGAACATAGCACTCATTGCACGGTTGTCGCTAGCTTTGTCCCTCATTTGGACCTCGACCAATGCGCTTCCTTGATTTGAACCCAAATGGCATCACGAGGATCATCCCTAGGAAAAGTACCAGCTAAAGCTGCTGCAAGCTCATTAGGAAATCTGCTCATAATGTCCCACGATGACACGAAAGGTGCTCCCTCTGCACCCTCGGTGAGTGCGACCCTCAAACTCAAATGCCAACCATCCCAATCTTGAGCATCACCAGGAGAGCGGGAACCGTGATCTCCACCACTGCGCAAGTCCATCATCCGCCAAGCTGGCTCTCATTCCAAGAGTACACGGCTCTTGACCCTCTGGGTACCCACATCATGGAGCACTCTCCAAAGCAAAGTTGGCATGCCAAACTCGCTCAAGAAGGTGTCCGTGGTGCGGTGCTCCCCCTCAGGCCAGCAGGCGTCGGGTGCTCTTCTCTCCGATGGACTTACTACAGGCGGTGATGCTTCGTCTTGGGCCATCTGTAGCAAAAGTTCTCTTATTACTTGGGAAACATACTTTGGGTGATACACTTTTATCAAAAGGAGATAATCAATTTATAAGGGGAGGTATGCATGAGATGAATGAGATGCACAAGTAACATGATGTATGTACGTGTCGTACGTTCTCACAAACTTAGGAATAAATAATTTCTAACGACGAATTCGGTGGCATACTAGCGATCTCTCAATACGTAGCTAATCGTTCTACGATAAGCGTTGTTATGTACTGCAGAAGATTCATTTCAGCCCAATTCCCAATGAATGCATAAAAGCAATAAAGTTTTATCTACACGCTCTACGAATCCCGGATCGTGTACAACGGTAGTAACTACCCGAACCATCGTCCTATTGTTGGCATCGCCTCAACAGACGGAAGACCCATACATGAGATACCTTTGTAAAACATGCGTAGGACATGTAATTACTCCAGCATCATATAATCATTCACCCTAGATCGGCGGTGTATCCGATCATGCTCTCACAACTCACACTTACCGAGGCGTAGAGGCAATTGATCCATTCATTACCACTCAACCAAGTGGCACTCATACAATAGCACGCCGTATGAGCGACGAAAGAGAAATATGATGCAAGAACCCCAGTCAGTACTTAATTAAGCCACCTAAAGTCCTTAACTGGGCATAAAGGATCTGATCACTGGCACACTTTATAGTTTTAAAATCATATTTTCCAATGCCTTTTTGTTTTAAATACACTTGTGAACAGTAACACGCTAAACCATGCTCTGATGCCAGCTGTAACAGAACCGACCAATTATACGAAATTAAGTAAGAAAATCATCCGCCAGCGCAGACGCTTTAGCAAACTTAAGCCCGTATAACCCGGTAGTCCGTGAAATCACGAAGGATTTCAAACCAACTCGTGTCCCAGCCATGATCGTAATAAGTTTAGCGGTCACCAATCACATATTACATAAAAGTTTCCATAGCAGATACATCAGAGTTTAAACATAGTTATTACAAAACAAGTTCGAATAAAAGTAGCGGAAGTCATTTGTTTAAAACCACACACACTCACACGGAGTTCAAATATAGTGCCGGTGAATGATCATCTCCAACAAAAGCATTAGATGAGGCGTAAGGAATGACCATGCCCATGGTCCTAAGCATCACCCATCGCAGGATCTGAGGCGAGTTGATACAATAGCCATAGTACATACGCCCATCTGCGCAACAAGTGGGAATAAAACCACGAGTACGAGAAGGTACTCGGCCGGACTTACCCGACATAACCGAAAATAAATGACACCAAGGATTATGAAAGGCTTTATAGTAGGGTGGTGACTCATTTGCAAAAGAAGCATTTTAGCATTTCAAGAACCTTTCTAAAAGCATTATTGCCAAGTTAATTATTATTAACTTTGTCCACTAGATTTGCACCTATACTAGAGTAAACATGTGATTAAGCGGATAATGATAACCAATGATCATTAAGTAACTTCCATACCGTCATATTCATTATAAGCTGTCCAAGTGTTCCATAACATTTACTACGATGAAGTCACTCAAGTCAAGTGCTCACTATCCGGGAGCGATGGCGATTGAATCGATTCCTAACCGGTGGTGATTTATTCCTTACACAAATCTCACTCACCCGCTAAAGTGAGATATTGATCACCGAGTCAACTTTCCGGTATCTCGAGTTTGCGGGAACCACATGTACCCGGGGCCGACCGGCGCACTTTGGTCTTATCATCCCGCCCGTGTCCTACCACACCTTGCCCACGCGTCTTGGCTGCGGGCAATCTACTCGGCCCGAAAAATCCCCCTTCCAGCGGTCGGAAGGTACTTTATCCGCCGGCTAAATGTAAGGCATCGTTCAACATGACTCGAGGCCCAACAACGGTCGGTCCTTAATAAACCTGAGCGGAAACACTACGGTCAAAACCCCGCAAGTCTCCGCCGGTCTCAACTTCATTTAACACTTAGTTATACCATGACTTCATAGCCATCCAAAGCAGATCCGGTAACCACCTATAGCTCGCGGTGGAAATCACCCGACTTCTACCGGTCTAGCCCGGCTAAGCATTGACTTCATTGCGGATACCGGGTAACAAGGATATAGTATAACAAAGGTAAACAAGGTATAATGCGACAGCGGTTGCAAACAACTCCTGAGCGTAATGCATCAATTTCAAGTAAAGCATTTAACGAAATCATTGCAAACCGGAGAAAGATATAAGGGCTTGCCTCTCTCGAAGGAGCTTTCGGGACGGTGATCGGGGCACTCGGAAGTTCCTCAACGTCCTCCTCGTCGAAACCACGGCACTTCCTGCTGCTGCGCCTCGAGCTGCTCCTCGGGCTCCTCGGTTATGAATTATTTGGGTTCTCGGTTTGCGATCTGTATGATGCAATGCGCGTAAGTGATTATGCAAACGGTGCATCGAAGGAGATGAATGCAATGGATATGTTTAAATGCAAGGTAGTCAACATCATCCACGAAACTATAATACAAGCACATGTCATCTACTGCATTCTCTTCTACTACTAATATGTTAAGTTAACCTATCTTATGAAATGCTTCAAAGATACACCAAAGCTTTACTAATTTCTTAATCACACTTAAAGCAACACTTGCTTAAACCTTAATTAATAATAGGTTTGAATAGCAACATATATTTCTGATGCTCCTAAAAATCTGAGAAAATTACAGTAGCATAATACTACTCTAAACAGACTACCATAAAAATTTCATGGCATTTGGATAAGTAAACCATCCTACACAAAAATGACAAGCTATAGCATGAAAATGAGCATGAAATTACTTTGTACTATGAAAAGTGCCAAACAACAGAATTAATATTTTTCCTAGGTTCTTCATAGCATATAATGGCTGTACAAAAATTACCACATGCATGTTTTATACAAAGTTTGCTCTCTATCAAAAATAACAAAAATCAGCCCTTAAAGGCACTTGAACTACACCTCTAAATTTTCCCACAGCACATGTATGAAATATATTTTTCCTAGGAAGTACATGACATAAGAAGATTAACAAACTTGGAATCATATTTTCTGAAGCCTAGATATTTTTCTACATATTTTTCAAGTTATCAGCAATATTCAAGATTAAATAAAAGCCTATAGGAAAGTATATCAAACATGACATGCAATAATTTTCCCAAGTAGATCTGGTAATAAGGAACCTAGAAAATTTGTTTCAACAAATTTGGAGCAACTTTGATCATCCAAACATTTTCAAACCATTCTTGATTTCAAATAACAAATAATAAATGAAAAACAATTAAGCTTAAGTGTTCTTTGGGCGGCCCGAAGGACCCGACGCCCCTGACCACACTTCGACCTCTGTGACCCGAGCGAAAAGGATGATGTGGTGGCTCTGGCAGGCTTGCCCACGGCCGCTTTACTGCTCAAGCTTAGCGGACCGAGGCGGCGCCATCTTGAAGCTGTATTTGCGTGTGTGCTGCTGGCTCGGCCAATGCAGCGGCCGTCTCCGGCCAACAACGCCAGAGAGCGAGCGCAGGAGGCAGCGAGAGAAAGCGAGCTCGGCAAGGTCGCTATGCGAGGTGAGAGGGAAGGAAAAGGGCGCCCACGGCGGCCGTGCATGGTGATGCCATGGGCCGATGGCGGCAGGCGAGGAGGTCCGACACTGTGCTCGGAAGGCGGAGCAAGTTCGAGCACTACGCCGAGGAAGGCGAGGCGGAGCTCGGGCACGAGGAGGTGGAGAAAGGTGCGGTGGTGCTTGAGTTGGACGACGGGCGGAGCTCGAGCACGGTGGTGGCGGGCTCGGAGCTCGCGGCTGCGGAGGAGAAGGGAGAAGTGCAGGCGCAAGTGGCGGGTCTGCGGACACGGGCAGGTGGCGGGCGCGTGGGCGCGATGCCGAACCACAGGCTGCCATGCATGCGGGCGACGCCAGAGCAGAAGCTGCCATGGTGAGCAAGCTCTGCCATGGCACGGACGCTGCCTTGTGGCTTGAGAAAGAAGATGAGAAGTGGAGCCGGGCAGCCAGCAGCAACGAGGCAGAGGCGCAGGTGAGCGGGCAGGCGGGAGGAGGCCGGGCGGGCCGCTGCTTGGTGGGCCGAAGCAATGGCCAGGGAAAAAAGGAAATGAAGATTTTCAATTTATTTTCAAGAAATTTTTAAATGCCACCATTCAAACATTATTTTGAGCAAGAAAATGACCTCTTTTGAAAATGTACCAAAAATGAAAATTGCTTAGAATTAAATTCCTACAATTTTGCTTTTATGACCAAAGTCCAATTCTATCTAGATTTTAAATTATAGAATAAAAGTTAAATTTTTAACTCAAAACCCTAATTTTGGGGAATTATTTTTAAAGCAAAATTTGGCAATAATTCAAATACAACCCTTGCTCCAAAAATTGTGCTAAACCATTCTAGATGATTTACAAGCATAACCAACAGTTTCTACATAACTAGTAAGCAAGAATCGAGCGAGAACAACTATAATAAGTGTATGTACCATTTACGTTTCACAAACATGTTTCAGTATGCTTGAAGAAATGTTTGAGTTGTTATATGCAAGATCATGCATGTAGGATTAGGATGCTTGATGATGCATGACATGTATGATTTAGCAGTGCCTAGATGTAGGCATAACACCGGGGTGTTACAGCCCTAGTGTTCGGTCGTTTCTAGTAAGCATCCACAGACGACTTTTCATGATCGGACGCGTCTGGTCATGCTTGACTGGACTCACCCAGCGTCTAGTCACTCAGTGACTCTTCTGTACGCTGTCACATCAACAGGACCGGACACACCCGTCCAGCGTCCGGTCACTAAGTGACCCAGTATCCGGTCAGAGACCGATGCCAGCGTCTTCATGCTCCACCTGACCGAACGCACCGGTCCTACCGAGACCAGCGTTCGGTCACTTATAGTGACCTTCGTCTTTTCTGTCTAGGGCGCCGGTGGCACCGTTGGACTGTCCGCACTCTACGGGCGGACACTTCACCGGTGAAGTTTCCTACCCTTGCTCAAATGTGCCAACCACCAAGTGTATCACTTTGTGCACATATGTTAGCATATTTTCACAAACATTTTCAATGGTGTTAGCACTCCACTAGATCCTAAATGCATATGTAATAAGTTAAAGCATCTAGTGGCACTTTGATAACCGCATTTCGATACGAGTTTCACCCCTCTTAATAGTACGACTATCGATCCTAAATGTGATCACACTCACTAGGTGTCTTCATCACCAAAACAAAATGGCTCCTACAATTTATACCTTTGTCTTGAGCCTTTTGTTTTTCTATTTCTTCTTTTCAAGTCCAAGCACTTGATCATCACCATGGCATCACCATCATCATGTCATGATCTTCATTTGCTTCACCACTTGGAATGTGCTACCTATCTCATGATCACTTGATAAACTAGGTTAACACTTAGGGTTTCATCAATTCACCAAAACCAAATTAAAGCTTTCAGCCGCCCCGGCCGGCGTGCTCGCCACATCGGCTCACGCGGGCAGGTTGCTGGGGGCCTGCTCGGGTCTTGCCGCGGCCAGCTCGAGGCCGCGTGGGTTCCCGTGTAGCTTGCCAGCGGGTTTTCTGTCGCCGACGTGCCCTCCCCGGTCAGGATTGACCGCCGACTGGTGCTCCTCTGCTCCTCTGTTCATAGAAGAAGAAGAAGAGAAGGTGACAAGGTATGAATACAAACTAGTATAGGGTTCTAGGTGTGAAAATAGTGACTCACGTGAACAGTAGAATACTAAATAGATAGAAACATGGGGACGTTTTGACAAGATTACCGTCACGCTTGGGCTCGTTTGCATCGGGCCGCGCGTGGGCCGGCCGTTTCCGGTGGCTGGGCCGCTCGCGCCCCTTTCCACGTTGGGCCGCGCTTGCCGTTCGCGTGGGCGCGCCCCTTCACCGCGCGCTGGGCCGGTCCGCTCGTCGCCCGCGCCTGGGCCAAACTGGTGCCGCCTGTGCTGGGCCGCGTATGCGTGCTATGCACCGGGCTACCGTGCCATTACCAAGGGCCGCTGGGCCATTTTGGTGGCCGCTGGCCCCTTTAGTGTTCTAAGCGATTGTCAATTTAGTTTTGGAAATAAACTTATAAAAATCAATATAACTTTGTGTAATTGTCCAAAAATTATGAAACCAATTTTGTTAGTCTCGTAAATCATGATATATCTGTTAGTATATTTTATTCACATAGTTTGATAATATTCTTGGAAGCTATATAATTAATTTGAGACACTTAATATTGTAAAAATATAAACTTGTAAGAATTGTTGTGATAAATCGATGATAGTGTTGACTCTAAAAATTTTATAGTAAATAACTAATATTATTAGCTGCTCACTGTAATTTTTGTAGCACCGGAATAATTAGTTTGCTAGATAGATAATGATGCCCCATTTCGAATAAAGATTAAATCGATAGAATGGAGTAAAGAAACAACTTGGGTTTCATGACTAAAACATTGGTTGAGAAGTAACGCCTTATTCGATAACATGGATACATAGACCAGTGTTAGAGCTATCTCGTTAGCTTGTGAGGCGTGATCGGATTTCTAAGCATTTCGGTTGTTGTTGATTATTTACATCTATGCATTTGCATTAATGCATATCATATAGGTACGATGATGGATCAACGGATCAATTGAAGGATGATTGGGAATCCGAAGATGGTGTAATGGAATTCTCTCTAGGAGATGATGCAATGGGCTTCCTATTCAGTTGATGGTGGATGATATGAAGATGCAGATACTAACTTTTTAGAATATATCTTACCCAGGCAAGCCCCGATGCATAACCCCTACTTTTCTACACTTTAAATTATATTTGCGCATTAAGTTTTAAGGAGTTAAATGAAACACACTTGCATATATATATATATATATATATATATATATATATATATATATATATATCTTTATCCCATAAGTCTTACTAGTATGACAGGATCGTGTAGATTGCTATGCTACAGGACTCCGATAGAAGTCGAGTGATTGTCTATCACTCGCGAGAGATAGGAAATATATTACTGTATTATTATCACTTGGAATATATAAAATGGTGGAAATGAAAAATGGTGACCGGGCAGGGATATGATTTGGGTATTGGTGGGTTAAGAGGTTGTGTCATGCGGCCAACGGGACATAGCTTGGTTACACTGCTTTCCCTGTCTGTGTCGGTTAAGGACCGGCCATTGTATTGGACGCTAGGCAAGTCACAGATTTATTATCCCGAGCACATACTTGGGTATGGGCGCTTAGAAGACTTTTACTCTCTTGTCGTGGGTTCCAACTCTTTTCGGACCGACTATCAGGGTGGTTTTTAGGTATTGGAGGTCCTTGCACCGCACCGAGTCCGGGACTCAGGGGCGCGGGCTTGGAGTCCCAGTTTGGAGGGGGACCTAGACCCCGTGCTAGAAGGGTAGTGGGTTGGTCCTGCTTGTGCCTGGGGTATAAGCGGGGCGTGTGTTTTCGGGGTACTCAGCTGGGGGCATTGATTCGTGAATCGCCGGCGTTCCGGTACGACTTGTCTAAACTCTAGCATCGTAGTAAGAACTGAAAGATGAAAGATGGTAAAAGAAAACCTGATTGCTTACCACCTGCTTGAAAGTAGCACATGCGCTTACATAGAATGGTTAGTTAATGAACTAATACACTGCTAATAAAAATCGAATATAAAGACGTACTTTTAGTAATGCTCCTGCAGATGCAATAAACCCACAAGCCAGATAGCCTTACATATCCTTGGAGTCTTCTTTTCTCCTGTCGAGTAAGTCTTGCTGAGTACAATTGAGTACTCAGGGTTTTATTTCCCCCTGTTGCAGGTGACAGGTGGATGTTAGAGCTGACCCTTGTGTGTGGATTCCTCCTGGTGGGCTCAGAGAGAATTTCTTTACGCTACGATCATAGTTTTATTTATAACTCTCACTAAATATTTTTATAAATGGAAGGTTATAATCTGTTGTCATAGCTTATATATTAATGCTTCATCATGTCAAGATTAGATATTTATTTTCGCTGTAACTCTGTTCACATGTTTATATTCCGCCGTTCAATTAAATTATTCATAACTCTGATAATATGATTACATTCCGCTGTTATAACAATAACTATTATACTCTGATGTTGCATAAAAAGTGATGTAAGAAATGGTTAAGAATGATGTAAACTTTATTATCTCATTTGTGATCCTGATGGAAAAATATGGATTTTCGGGTTCTCCCTTGGGGCGTGCCCGACGGAAATGAGTAATTTGGTGTCCTTCCTTGAGTGCTTAGTGTTTAATGGAAGACGAGCACTCCTGGGAGATATTAGATTATGCGGTTCTGCCACATAAGTTCAAAGCTCTCTTAATCCAAAATCGGATTCAAGTTGTTGATTTTGAGTTTAAACTTGCCTTTTCATACCTTTTTTTGAAGACCAGGTGAGTCAACAATGTGTTGTCCATTTGAAACATTTGAAATTGGGTCTTGTGAGTTCAATACCTTTTTACTTTGTAACATATTCTATATTATTTTTATTTTAGGAAAGCACTGTCCTATATCTCTTTCTATTAATATCTGTATATCTCTTTGAACTCATAATACCTATAGCTAGGTGTATATCTCTTTCACTTAATGATACCTATATACCTAGCTCTCATCTCTTTCAATATATTACCTATATATCATTTGATGTGAAAATGATATCTATATCTAGCTTTCTATCTATTTCAATTAGTTATATCCAAAACAATATCTTTGTCTAACTTTCTATCTTTTTCGGTTAATAATATTTCAATCAATAATACCAATTTTTTTTACTAGAGTCGTTGACTCCTAGTTGAACCTTTGCCTTTCTTAATGTTATCTATATCTCTTTTAAAGATAAACCCCACTAGCAATTTATCTTGTCATGCAAAGTGTCCACATCAGCATTCACTAGAACATTCCACTAGTATATTCAACTATCTCGTCATGCAAAAGTGTCCACATCAACATCCACTATCACATACAACTAACACATGCCATTATGTTTTCATTCAAGCTATTCACACCACATCATTTACTAACATATATTTAGTTGTCCACATCAGAGTGCTAAAAATCATCCACTAACATGTATTATGATATTTATTCAATCATATTAGTAAATATAAGTAGTATAATTTCACCAACGATTCCCTTAGCAACGCGCAGGGCGTTGTTTATTTAAATTTCAATCCCTAGTCCAAGTGATCGCGATGTGTATAGGCGTAGAGGTTATTAATTGTAGGAGATAGAAATATTGGTTTTCAAGAAGAAAGATTTGGTTATTTAAATTTCAATCCCTAGTCCAAGTGATCGCGATGTGTATAGGAGTAGAGGTTATTAATTGTAGGAGATAGAAAGATTGGTTTTCAAGAAGAAAGATTTGGTGTAAGTTATTGCAAGAGATATAAAAGAGACATTTTCAAAAAAAAAAGGAAGGAAATGAAATGAAAAGACAAAATGTCAAACAAGCCCTAAGATGCGAAATAAACCCTTCATTATATCTACTCTTGACAATTAATAAAGTCTATACCTAAGCATATCTGCGTGACATCTTTCTATCAATGACAACCGATGGCACCAGATTCCCTAATCCCTACCACGAGCACGCCTCCATTTCGCCTATAAATACGCGGTACCCTCGGGTCCACGCTCCACGAATAGCGCCGCAGAAGATCCGTGGCCGCACCACAGTGGCAGTGAGCGGTCTTCTCCCTCGGATGCTCTCTCCTCGTCACGAACTCGCCGTGAGGGAGAAGAGAGTCTCTGAGCACCGGGTCCCATCTCCGCCCTGGGCTTTCGCGCCTCGTGCTCGTGCTCCACCCGAGCCTTTTCGAACTCGCTCACCCACGCGGCCACGCGCCCCTGCCGGCGTGCCCCACCCCCCCCTCGCACGCGCCCGCCGCGGCAGCAGCACTCTCACCGACACCATGCCCCGCCTCGCCCTGTGGCCCAGGTGCAGGGAGGTGGACGTGGCGGCCCTCGCGGGGCCCGCGCCTCCCGCGCCCACCGCACTTTCACGTGGGCCCCCACCACCCCGGTGCCCCCCGGTTCAAAATCTGAATTCGTCAGGGGAGGCGAAGAAACGTCTCCAGCAGCAGAGCCTGGAGGAGGAGGAGGAGGAGAGAGGAGAAGCGGAGGCGGAGGCGGAGGCGGAAGCGGAAGCAATGCTGCGCGGCGGCGGGTCGCGTGCCCCGGCGAAGCCACGGCGCCCCCACTCCCACTCCCGACAGCGGGCACTGCCCCCGCCCACCCCGTCGCGCCGAGGTGAGCGACCACGGGCCGAGCTTGCCTCTCCGTTTCCGCATTTATTTTCCGTATCTAACCGGAGAGGCTCTTTTTGGTTTGGTTTTCTCCGTGCCGTGATTGCGCAGCGAGCGGGCCTGCCGCTTCGGCTTCCCCCGAGTCCAAGGAGCCGGCGGCGTTGGAGGCTCCGGTGGTGTCTTCCGTGGAGGAGACATCGGTGAGTAGACCACCACCACCAGTCCCCAATCTCTTCCTGTTAAAAAAAAACTTTTCAGTTTCCACCAAGGTTTTTGATTATTACAGCTGCGCCTCATATTGTAGGCACTTGTTAATTATGTTTCGTGGGTTTTGAGAAAATAGAATATTTAATTATTTATACTTGGACTAGAGTTTCTCCGAGATTCACATCTCTTGCTAGTCATCGTTTTGGCACGATTGTCTACCTCGATTCCTAGTAACTACAACTGCTACATGATTGCATCAGTTCACTTTTGAGTTCAAGCGGGGGTTCAAAAGGGCAAAGAAGGCAATGCTGCCGCAGCCGGTGGATGCGCCGAGAGGTGAAGACAATTCAAGAGAGGTACATGATGTAGCACGCTGCTGTCCACGAATGCATTTCGACGCAGTTAAATATGTCTGATTAGTGAACTGCGTGCTGAAAGCCTTGTCCGTGCTCTCTTTCTCTGTTTTGCAGGGCCTCTCCAGCAAGCCGAACACTGTTCCTGCGAAGAAAGACGTGCCGAAGCAAGTGGAGTTCACCCATTGCTCGCCTGGTATCGTTGCTAGGCTGATGGGTCTCGACACTGTACCTCACCCCAAGAAAGCTCTTGACCGGTGCCAGAGTGACACCTGGGCTAACCTGCAGCGACACTTGTCTGGAGTTGTGCGAGATGTGGACAGTGTCTCGTCTGGGGATCAGGCATGTAACGTCAGTTCTGATGAGCTGCCAGCACTGAAGGATGTTTTTGAGGTAACAGAGATGGAGAACATGGCGACGCATGAGCTGCCGCAGCCTGGAAATCAGGAGCCATATCTGACAAACATTGAGGCTGATCTGGAATTTGTCAGGCAAAAGTTCTTGGATGCCAAGCGGCTTGCCACTGGTGAAGGGAATATGAATTCGAAGGAGTTCAGCGAAGCACTTGATGTACTCCACTCCAAAAGGGATGTTTTCCTTGAAATCCTTCAGGAGAACAGGACTGCAGTGTCAGGATTCTCAGGACACATCCTTAGCCACAGTGGGTTGCAGTGCTCTTCTCATACAAGCAATGCTGCTGCTGCACAATCATTTGAGGAAGAAATCCCTTGTGGCATGGAAGGTGTGTGTGACGGGATGCATGACATACCAAAGGAGTTTGAGAAACCCATTCCTAGCATGCCGCTCAGAGAAACTTCAGTTACACCAGTGGCGCCATTGGCACCAAATGAGGGCAAGAGTAAAGGCTCATGCCGTCGCTCTCAAATCGTTGTTCTGAAGCCAAACCTTCAAAGGAAAAGTTTCACACCTGTTCTATCAAGCCAAGAAGCACCACAATATAAACAGAGGAGTGGGACAGGACATTTGAAGCCTCCACACCATAGTAAACAATTTTCTGTGCCACGAAACAATGAAGTTCTTGAAGGAGAAAGGGGTTCTGCACTACAGAAGGTTAGAAAACAAACACCTAAAAGCAGTAGCAGGAGGAGACCATCCCAGGAGGAATATAACCTTGAAGTGGATACTGAGAAGGCAAAAGTTAGTTCTACCTCTCATGATGACACCATGCCCTTTTATTCAAGCATTCATTCTGCTGGACCATCAGTAAGTAGAAAGGCCAGAAAGCACCTCTCAGAACGATGGCAAATGGCCTGCCAATCTGGTTCAGAAAATTTAATTCCTAAAGGCATAAAAACACTAGGTGAAATGCTCGGACTGTCTGATAGAGATGCACCAAGAGAAAGCTCCCACAGGGGAGGATCAGATCCAAACTTCAATCCCTATAATGTGAGGGAGGTGCCAGGCAGCCCTCTTGGCATTAGCAGTAAAGATGGGTGGAAGACAGGGATTTACTGTGAAGATGATTCAAGAGCTGGTATATCAAGGAATTTTCCCAGGTCCAAATCTCTTCCAGCCTCATCTACCACTTCTGCAAAATTGTCAGGCAGGAGGCAGTCTGCACCAACCCGTAGGTTGCCCATTCTGAAAGATATATTGAATTCACCCACTGATGAATCTGAAAATGCACATATCAGGAAGAGATCACCAATCAGAAATGCAAAACAGAAAAATGGAAAATCAACTGTCCATCTAGGAAAGGAAAATATGCTACCTGAAAAAGAGATTCATGTAACTTCGGAAAAAGCTAGGCACAGCATCTGCATTTCTGATCTTTCTCGGGCAAGCAATATACATACTGAAAAGTGCCCTGATGATGTTATCAGAACTGAGGATCAGGAACAATCTGATTCTGCTCTTAAACACGATTACACGGAAAAAACACAAGGTTTTATGGGATGCACATACCAGACACTAGCAACATCATCTCCAGAGACAAAAGAAGTTTTATCAATTCAGAATCAGGATAGCATAGAATTGAAGGTATGTTCCAACAGTGTTATCATCAAGCAGCTTTACATTTACCTTGTCAATGTTAGTTGGTCAACATGCACAAACAGGTGCTATGATTGCAAAGAACTAGAGTTAACCTCATTTCTGCCAAGAAAGAAACGCACAAGACTTGAACCTTGTCAATGTTAGTTGGTAAACATGCACAAACAGGCGTTAGGGGGTGGACGGTCAACTTATTTTGCTGTTCTAAATAAAAATTGTAATAGTTATTTATTTTTAGCTGTACAATTTCTGGATCTGCTAATCACACCATCTCAATTTCTCAAGTCATTTTAGTTTTGTTATGAAAATTTTTAGCTCCAATGGAATAATTGCATTCTGATCATTAAGATTTAACATACATCTGGTTCTAGGAGGAAAGGAAACCATCAGTGGAGATTGATGATCACGTTGGCACTCAAACAACAGAATCAGCAAGTATTGCAAGTTCTGAAAGTTGTGACTGCTCAAGTCCAACTGCTTTATCGCAACACAGTTCTGGTGAAGAGACTTATTCTGGAATTTTTAAAAGCATCAATGTTGGTATTCAAGGTTAGTATATCATAGGAACTCAAATTTCCTTCACTTAATATGGTTAATATTACTGAATGCTATTCTTGCCCTTCTAAAAAACTGCAGAACTCAGAGAGCAACTAAAGATGCTGAAGATGGAAGACCAAGATGACATTTGTGAAGACTATTCTGGTACTTTGTCAAGCGACGAGTTTGACAATATGAACATCTCAACGTATCGAGCCATGGAAGAGCGGTTATCTATGTTTAAGAATGAGGAGGACAGGGATTTCTCTTATGTACAGGACATGCTTGCTAGCGTGTGTGACTTGCCAGATCACCTAGAAGATTGGCAAGTGAGCTCAGATGTGTTCCTGTGTCTTGAAAACAAGTATAACAAGCTGGTTCTGTGGTCGAAATCAGACAGGAAACTTCTGTTTGATCTTGTCAACTCCATCTTGGCTGACATGACCATTCCAGACAAAGGTTTGCATGCAAAGATCATGATGAAGTGCTGGCCTGAAATAGATCACGGACAGTTAGCTGAAAATGTCTGGCAAATGGTGCAGAAGCAAAGTAACAATGGACACTTCTTTTTGGAGGATGTTCAGCCTTTGCCATTGGACGATCGTTCTGAGTTGGAACTGGTCGGAATGAATATTGCCAGGATGATCCATGATGACATCATAAGAGATTGTATCATCCAGTTCATGTCGCAGGAGAACTACCTTGTTACCAACTAATGTTTAGGGCTGTAGTGGTTAAGCTAGACTGTTAGGCAGATGAGTCACATAACCTTCTGCAAATCACTGGTTTGCGAAATGGTTTCTACTATATAAGGTGTGGTAGGCTGGTGGTACCATTTGATTGGCATGGATGTGTAACCTTGTATAATGTATGGACCTATGGTTAAAATACATCTCGTCTTGTTGCAGTGCCTCCTTTTCAAGCAATGCATACTTTGGCTGCATTGCAAATGGATCATGGTGCAAGCAGTGTTGCGATTGCGATAGTGATAACTTCAGCATGTTGCATGGAAGGGATCTTGGATTGTGATCTGTATTCAGACTTTGACAAGGAATTGATCATGGGTATGGAACCAAATGCTTGTTGGATTATCTCTCTTGATACTCTGTTTCGTTGCAGGTTATGTGTGGTGCAGCGCTTTCAGTTGCGATGCTGTCTAGTGGATATTCTTTTAGTATTTTGTTCTCTGGGAGGAGCTCTTTCAAGCAACTCTTGCCCTGAGTTGCTTCAATTGTTCCTTTGGTCAGTTCTGACCAATTAACAAGCTGCTAATTGTCATTACGCATTACATAATATGCTAGATGACCATGACGGAATGAAAGGAGCAGTTGTGTTGATTGCCTTGCCGGAGACGAGGAATTTTCAGGAGTGAGGCACGTGATCTTCTTCCAAGCTACGCCGTGTTTAAATACAGGGCGTAAAGTTTTGGGGTGTCATATTAGGTGTTGTATGGGGTGTTTGGATACTAATAAAAAAATAAATTACAGAATCCATCAGTAATCCGCGAGACGAATTTATTAAGTCTAATTAATCCATCATTATCACTTGTGTTACTGTAGCACCACATTGTCAAATTATGGACTAATTAGGCTTAAAAGATTCGTCTCGCAAACTGTGCAATTAGTTATTTTTTAATCTATATTTAATACTCCATATATATGTCAAACATTCGATGGGATATTGAGTAAATTTTAGGGGAGGAACTAAACAAGTCTTTAGGTGAGTTTCTGATAGGGACTTTGCAGTGCTTGGAATGTTGGGGGGCCCTCCTGTGTAGCCTTGCGGTTGACTTGACCGTGACCAAGGTATAGGGCCTGTTCGCTGGTTGGTGCTGGTGTTGGTTTGGACTGGCTGGTGCTTGTTTTTTTATGAGAGGAAAATACTGTTGGCTGACTAGTTTGGGCTGGCTGAAACCAACGAACAGGCTGATAGACTGCATGCGTTGGAATCTTGGGAAACTTCACTGATAGTCCTGCTAGTAGCCTAGTAGGCACTAACTATTATACCAGCGCTGCATGGGCCAGCTGGTGGTTGACTTGACTTGACGGAGACTAGAACTAACTGCTGTCCTAATCAAGATTCAAGAATCCTCCCCGTCCATGGAGTTCACACCCTGTGCATTGTGCAACCTTTTTCTCTTTCTTCCTATATATGCACTTCTTCTCCTTACAGTAGGGCATCAGCATACTCCTTGCCATCACAAGACAAACCACAGCTAGACTCCTTCCATCTGCAACGACTGTGGCTTTCTCTTCTCCATGCCCGATGCCTCCTCTCCTCTACACACTACTCGGAGGCCTCCTGCTCTTATCTTCCCTGTAGCACGCTCCTTTGCATTCCGTCATCGTTGCCGCGGCGGCGAATGGCGACACTCTCGCGGCCGGCCAGACACTTGCTGCCGGTGACAAGGTCGTCTCAAGAAACGACAAGTTTGCGCTCGGCTTCTTCCAGTTCCAGCCACCAGAACCGTCATCCAGCATCGGTAAGTCCACTGATGTCACCACTGTTAGCCCACAGGATTACCGGCTTAGATGAGTCACTACTCACCAGTCTTGCCGACCACGGTCGAGCACGACAGAGGCTGTCTGACCACACATACAGTACAAGCACCAGTGTTAGCCAGAGCCCTGTATAGGAGATGGTAAAACTGAACTCTCTTTGTTGAGTTGCAGTGGCAAACTATATATACAACTCTATCCATCTAGTCCTAGTACAACTGCACTACTGTAACAGTGACTAGATAACACAGCAGGACTGACTTCTACGCCTGTCCCTGCATGTGGCTACAGTCCGGCAGATGAGCCGTTCGGCGCCTGCCTCTACAACGGCTACAGTATCACAGTAGGGAGCCTTTTCGGTGTCGCATTCCCTTGCTGTGTATTCACACAGGGAAGCAGTAGATTATCTAATAATTCTTCCCTTAATCATACTGCTATCCCATATACCCCCTCCATGCCGATTATCTCCTTCAGCTCCGTGAGTCGAAGACGTCCGAGCAGCTTGGTGAGGACGTCCGCGAGTTGTCGACCAGTTTCGACGAACTCGATGACGATGTGCCCTCCATTGACACAGTCCCTGAGGAAGTGGATGACGACCACGTGTTTGCTCCGGTTATGCAGAACCGGATTCTTCGCGAGGGCGATGGCGGGCTGGTTGTCCACCATCAGTGCTGGTGGGTGAGCTTCCGTACAGGTCAGCTAGCCCAGCAGTTGGCGCAGCCATACAACTTGGCACGCCGCTGTGGCCGCCGCTACGTACTCTGCCTCGCACGTAGATAGCGTCACCACCTTCTGTTTCAATGACAACCATGAAATTGGGGCCGACCCAAGGAAGACGAGCACGCCAGAGGTGCTCCGTTGTCCGTCGATGTCCCCCGCCATGTCTACATCGCTGAACACAGTGAGCTACAGCCTACTCCCACCGGTCTTGGGAAAGATGACCCCCTGATCCACCGTCCCTTTGACGTAGCGCAGTAGCTGCTTCACCGCAGCCCAGTGATCCTCTCTAGGATCCTCTATGAAGCGACTGACGTAGCCGACGGCGAATGCAGTGTCCGGCCTCGTGTGGACTAGGTAGCGCAGACCGTCGACGATGCTCCGGTAGAGTGTTGCATCCACCTTCGTCGTGGTGCTGGCATTCGTCAGCTTCAGCCTCTCCTCTATCGGAGTCACGCATGGCTTGCACTCAGCCATGCCGCTCTGCTCCAACAGCTTCGACGCATACGTGCTCTGACCGAGCGTGAGTTCCTCCTTTCTCTGTCTCACCTCGATGCCGAGGTAGTAGGAGAGTGCGCCGAGATCGTTCATTCAAAAAACGAGCCGCCATCTCACGCTTAAAGTTGTTGATGTCCTCCGTGCGCTCGCCGGTGACGATCAAGTCGTCTACATACACGCCGACGACGAGCTCCTCGACGACGAGCTTCTCCTTCCCCCGTCGCCGTGTGTAGAGCGCGTGCTCGGTTGTGCACCGTTGAAACCCAAGCTCGCCCAGCGTGGCATCAAGCTTGGCGTTCCATGCTCGTGGGGCCTGCCGCAGCCCGTAGAGCGCCTTGCGCAGTCGGAGCACCCTGTGCTCCTCTCCCTTGACGGCGAAACCTGGAGGTTGCCTGACGAAGACCGTCTCCGCCAGCTCGCCGTTGAGGAAGGCCGATTTAACGTCCAAGTGATGGACGTGACAGTCCTTTGCTATTGCCAAGGCTAGTACCAAACGAACGGACTCCATGCACGCTACTGGCGCAAAGACTTACTTGAAGTCGATGCCCTCATGCTGAACAAAGCCTCGGGCGACGAGGCACACCTTGTGCTTGACATCCACTTCAGGCTGATCGAACGGCATCCTGGAGGTGGATCGACGAGCTCCCAAGTCTTGTTTTCCTCGATCGCCTTCATCTCCTCCAGCATCGCTCGTCGCCAGTTGCCATCGTGCTCCGCCAGCGCGAACGTGGGTGGTTCCTCTACACTGACGAGCAACAGCTCTTGATCATTGAGTAGCCAACCAGCCAGGCCTGAGGGCCCTGTGCCACCGACGATGTCGTCCAGCCTGCAGAAACGCACCTCCTCACCTTCATGGAAGGCATCCATGAACTCAGTGATGTCACTTGGAGGTAAGACGAACTCGATCGACATCGATGGAGTTCTCTATCCCGCCTGAGTGCTCGGCATACGTCCTAGAGTGGTCACCACCACTGCAGAACCTCCCGGCATCACTCCTGGCGTGCTCGGCATCCCTCCAGGAGTGCTCGGCACTCCTCCCTGAGTGCTCGACATCCCTCCTGAAGTGCTCGGCACTGCCCTAGGAGTGCTCGGCTCTGCCGCTGGAGTGCTCAGTACCTCTTCCCTAGCGTCTCCACTACCGTGGATGACCAGGCGCTCGACGATGAAGGTGCTGGTGAAGCCACCAACTTCCCCCGTGCTCGGACTGCTCTAGTCCCAAGCCGCCTTCTCGTCGAACACGACGTCGCACGAGACACGTACCTTGTTTCCGCGTGGGTTGTAGAGCTGGTACGCGTTGGTACCCTCCGTGTAGCCCAGGAACACCATCGATGTGCTCCTGTCCTCCAGCTTGGTGAGGATCAGCTTCGTCTTCTTGACGTGGCCAATGCAGCCGAGTGTCCGGAGGAAGGACACGCTCGGCTTACGCCCATACCAAGCTTCAAATGGTGTCTTGCTCGTCAGGGCCTTGGTCTGAGCACGCTTTAGGATGAACACCACCGTGGTTACCGCCTCACCCTAGAACCTTGCCGGCATGCCTTTGGCCTTCATCATGGATCGAGCCATGCCGACCACCGTCTGGTTCCGCCTCTCCACCATGCCATTTTGTTGTGGTGAGTACGGCGCGGTGTGGTGTCGTACCACACCCTGATCCGTGCAGTACGCAACGAACTCCACCGAAGTGAATTCGACGCCACGATCAGTCCTCAACACGCGGAGCTTCTTGCCGCTCTCAGCCTCCGCGCGCATCTTGAACTTCTTGATTGCCGCCGCCGCTTCGTCCTTGCTCGTCAGGAGTTGCAGCCACATGTAGCGACTGCAATCATCCACGATGAGGAGGAAGTACCACCGACCACCGTTTATAGCTGGCGTGATCGGTCCACAGAGGTCGCCGTAGATGAGCTCGAGAGCGTCCTTCGCGCGATACTTGGCCGCCTTTGGGAATGGTAGCCTTCTCTGCTTCCCAGCCAGGCAGCTGTCACACAGCTCGCCTCTGTGCTTGATATGGGGTAGCCCTCGGACTGT
Organism: Miscanthus lutarioriparius; assembly: GCA_904845875.1. Lineage (NCBI taxonomy): Eukaryota > Viridiplantae > Streptophyta > Magnoliopsida > Poales > Poaceae > Miscanthus > Miscanthus lutarioriparius. The sequence continues at coordinate 75,637,387 of CAJGYO010000016.1, read as the reverse complement.
CTTCTCCAGCCGACCAAGCGCGTCGAAGCTAAGATGCCCGAACCGGGCATGCCACAGCCATGGCTCCTCGGTGTGCCTTGCCCCCAGGCACACCGGCTGCTCTACCTTCAGGTCGAGCAGGTACAGCCGGTTCTGGGACCTCTTCACCTTGGCGAGAAGTTGCCGCTCCCGGTCCCTGATCCTAAGGACTCCGTCCTTGATCAGTACCTCGCTACCGCGCTCATCGAGCTTGTCTCAGTGACTGCTCCTGCACAGCTTATTCCTTTAACAACAGCAGATGCTTTGTCTGGAATGGGGAATTGCTTGATGTGAAATAGAATGATGGCCTTGATAATACTTCTGAAGATGTCGTTTATCTTTGACTTGCCGCCAAATATTTGGAAAGCTGGAGAACAAGAAACAAAAGGAAATCAAGCATTGGAGTTATTGTCATTGCTTCAGGCATTATTTTTTTTATTCTTGTGATACTAATGTCCTTGCTGTTGTTTATGATTTGGAGGAAAAAATTCAATTGGTGTTGCATGCCGTTACACGGTATTGAAGGTAGTGGTGGTGGAATTACAACCTTTAGATACACTGATATAAGTCATGCTACTAAAAGTTTCTCAGAAAGGCTGGGAGGAGGAGGTTTTGGTTCTGTGTTCAAAGGAATGTTAGACGACCAGACTATCATAGCAATGAAAAAGCTTGATGGTGTTCGTCAGGGAGAGAAGCAATTCAGAGCTAAGGTGAGGTCGATTGGATTGATCCAACATATAAACCTAGTGAAATTGATTGGTTTCTACTGTGAAGGTGATAACAGGATGCTTGTGTATAAACACATGACGAATGGGTCTCTTGATGCCCATCTATTTCAAAGCAATGCTGTCGTCCTTAAATGGAGCACCAGGTATCAAATAGCCATTGGAATTGCTAGAGGATTGTGCTACTTGCATCAGAGTTGCCATGACTGCATCATACACTATGATATTAAGCCAGAAAACATACTTCTTGATGCATCATTTGTCCCCAAGATTGCGGACTTTGGGATGGCAGTGTTTGTAGGAAGGGATTTTAGCTGAGTTCTGACTACATTCAGAGGAACCGTAGGGTATCTTGCCCTAGAGTGGCTTAGCGGAGTTGCTATTACACCAAAGGCTGATGTTTATAGCTTTGGTATGGTACTGATGGAAATCATATCAGGAAGAAGGAACTCTCTAGAAGTACACACTAGCGACAACCCCCATGCTGCTTATTTTTCGGTGCATGCCGTCAGCAAGCTTCATGAGGGAGATGTGTGGAGTTTGGTGGACCCACAGCTACAAGGTGAGTTCAATTTAGCAGAGGCTGAAAGGGTTTGCAAACTTGCATGTTGGTGCATCTAGGAAGATGAGAATCAGCGGCGGACGATGGGTGGAGTTGTCAGGTGTCTTGAGGGTCTCCAAGAGCTTGATATGCCACCATTGCCTAGAATACCTGCAGCTATAACAAAGTCCACAGACATGGCTTTAGTGTAATAATTCATAAATGATGTGTAGTTGATGTTTATGTTATTTTGGGTCTTCAGCAAATTTCAAAAGTTGTAATAATTAGTTGGAGTTGCAATGGAATGATAGATGACGATGATGAGGGCAAGCCAAGCCATGATATTTGAGCTGATGCACAGCAGCACAGGACATGCCCATTGACTGCACCATATGGGATGTGGGGGCTCCTGCCTGGCCTCGGTCTTGACTAGACCATGCATGATTAGCTGGAGTTGCATTGGAAACTTTCATGGTAGTCCTGCTCCTAACGCTGCCCGGTATCCTGGTCCTAGACCTGGAGGTAGCGTGGTTGGTTGCCGTGTCTTCACCGTGCGTCAGCTGAATCGACATGAATGCGCACAGTGCTAGTTGGCAGTCGCGGCCATGGAGTTCAAATCTGTATTTTTCTGTATGGAAATTTCTAGGATACTCCAAAATGAAATTAAACCGTCCATTTAGTTTAATCTTAACAGTTAGATGAGATAGTAATCTGTGGGCTCCTTCTCTTCTCTTCCCTGTGTGAAAGTGGGTGTAACGTGAAATCGGTGGGCGCGATTGTTTTTCTGTTACCTTATATGTAAGAGGGTTGCCGTGGGTTAGTCGTCAGAGCTTTTGTGCTCTTGGGGGATTTGTGCGTCTGTAAGGTTTTTAGGCCTAGTTTTTCCTTTAAAGCTAGGTCAATTCTATTTTACTTAATTGAAAGACAGAGCTCCTACCATTACCTTAAAAAAAGCCCCTAGCGTGGCACTTACATCTTGTACAACAAGTACATGAACTAACTTACAAGACAAGAAGATATGCAAGATTACAACAAACTAGGGATTATCTAGATATATGGATAGGAGTCATAACAACATGCCTCGATAAGCAATCCACCAACAATACCATGACTAGCACCTGTCCCATGTATTTCCAACACCCCCGACAATCACAACGCGCATGCCAAGTTGAGATTGTTCCTGAATGACACCAACTGTTTGCCTTTGTAAATCTGTCGACAACCTAATATGCAGAACTAATAAAATGGATGTCTAGCCGCTTGGTTGCAACTTGTTCTCTTACAAAATGATAGTCTATCTCATTGTGCTTTGTTCGAGCATAAAACACAGGATTAACTGACACCAAAGACAGGCTGCAAGAGGATGTGAGATCTTCAACTTGAATCTTTGCAATTGCATTGGCCAAAGCTTTATACTTAGCTTCCATGCATGCTTGACCTAGAAACCATCGCCTATTTCTTAGCAATCATGCAAATCTTATTAAAATAAAGACAGACACGCTACTCTAGTCAAAATCCAACTCATTCACCAATTCCTACTTCGATTTTCAACACACACGTTACAACTTTCCAATTTATGAAACATATGTTAATACATAACTCAAAATAAAGACATACAAGTGCAACTACATACTCCAACTCAAAATCCAACTACGCACCAACTCCTACTCTAATATTCAACACATTGTCGGTGTTTCGAATCAGCGTCTGGGCCAGATTGTGTGCTCGGAGGACACAAGAATTTATACTGGTTCGGGCGGAATGTCCCTACGTCCAGTCTATTGCTGCTCGTGTTACCGGCACTAGTTTGTAGTAGGGGTTACAAACGGACGAGGGAGGGAGCAGGTCCCAAGTCTCTGGTGAAAGGGTCGAATGAAGTTGAGTCTCTTTGAGCTCGTTCCACCGTGCCCTTCATGGGGCGTCCTACTTCCCCTTTTATAGATGAAGGGGAAGGTGCAGGTTACATGAGAGAAAGAGAGAGAGAAAAGTGAGGAGGAAGAAGGCCTCCGGGATTGCGGCGCGCTTCATCTCCTTTACACGGGTCCCACTGGTCCTGTAGATGATGACGGGGATGGCTCCACGTCGCAACCCTATTCATCACTGGCGCTATACGCGGGTGTCGTTAGCCGGTTGTGGTGCTCCATTCCGTCCCCACGGGCGACATGGTTAGCAGATACCCCCGTTAGAAGTCATACGAGGATTAGGTAGCATAGCGTCGGCACGCCCGACACTGTTGGCGACGTGAGTCCTCAGGTATGGCCTGTCGTGGCCGCGGGTCATGTCAAGACGTGCCTACTCCCTTTCTGGTGTTAGAAGTTTGACCCTAGGTTCGTACTCTTAGACCCATAGTGGTTGGAGGCGGTACGGACCCTCGTCGAGCGAGGCGGAATCCCCCTTCGAGGGGTCTTGCGAGGCGAAGTCCGTGCCCGAGGGGTCGGGTGAGACAGAGCCCGTGCCCTCGGGGTCAGACGTGATAGAGCCTGCGCCCGAGGGGTCTGGCGAGATGGAGCCCATGCCCTCAGGGTTAGGCATGATGGAGCCCACGCCCTCGGGGTCGGGCGACATGAAGCCCGCACCGTCGTGGTGGGGTGAGACGGAGCCCGTACCTTCGGGGTCGGGCAAGACCAAAATATGCTCTAGACCATCCGAGCGAGTTAGTGTTCACGGCCATCAGCTTCCTTCTTCTAGGTATCCCTAATACTAATACCCGATAGTAGCCCCCGAGCTTGCGGAGGAGTAGGATACTCCTTCGAAGGCTTTTTCAGACAAAAGGATTCTGAGGGTCTTGATCTCCCTTTGCGGGCCACGGGATGTGTTGGTTGGGTCGCGATTTCTTTCCATCGTGTTCAGACTCTTCGGGAGCATGTAGCTGCAGGATTTAGGGGGTGGGAAAAGATCTCTCTTGATTCCAATCCCTCCTGAGGATCCGATCGATTCGCCATTGTTGTGCGACCGCGTATTCGGTCTCCTTGCGAGTCCAACTTCCCTTGGGCCCCTGCGTGTAGCATGGGTCCGGTCGAGGGGTTAGCTCATCTTATGGTCGTCCTCGCCCAAACATTTTTTTATAAAATAGAGGGGCTGAGCCATGCCATGTTTTCCTCGATGGACGAATCATGGTGCTCGATGAGCTGTTAACGGGCTAGTTTGAGTGGGGTCCCGGCTTCCCATTCATTGGGGTCTGGCATGGGTCAGCTGGTGACCGACTCTAGATTCCTGGCGGCCAATCCATATAGTTCTTGGGTCCGATCGACCGGTCCCAAGGGCTCGTTGCCGTTCTTCGAAGAAAAACCATGGACCGTGCTCCGACCAAGACCCAAACGTGGGTCGGGATGTCTATGGCGGTCGTGCACCTGGGTACCGGCCGCTAGCGGGCCCATCCCTAACCACCCCTCACTCTAAAGGTGCCCTAGAGTAGTTGTGAATCTGTCGGTGGGCCAACCTTCGAACTCCTATGCCTTAATGGGCCATGGGAGCGTTTTCAGCTCCGTATCCCTTCTTACCTACGATAGTTTTCGGCCCATCGAGGGGGCGAACCACTGTACGACGCGCCCTTCGAGGAACGGCTGGGGGTAGTGTGTGCATGATTCTGGGAGAGGTGATGTGACGAGGCGTGACAAGCGCATCAATCTAGGTGGACGGTTCGCCCCTCGCTCCTTCTTCCCTTATAAATAATGGCCTTTCCCTTCGCCTTTTGGTACGCCTAACCGCAGCCTTGCTTTCTCCGCTTCTCCGCCACCAGCGCTTTAGATCTCTTGCCCTCGCTCTTGTGCCACCAGCGAAATCCTTGTTCCTCCGCCTGCGCTTTAGATCTCTAGTCCGGGTGGGCGGTGACTCGCATGCGTGGGGAGGATCTCAGATCCGGTGGGCAGACCGGTGGGACCTGGGGGCAATGCTTTTTACCCTTGATGACGCTGTAGAGGAGAGGGAATGGGGGAGCGTCCACATGGAGGTTGGGACCACGGTTCGTGTCCTGACCACCGCGCTGAGCTCGTTGCGCGATGTCGTCGCCCCGGTTGGCCAGGTATGATATGACCGTGTTTTTGACTCTCATTTTCCCTTTCCGCGCCTCTAAGTCTTGTCCTCTTCGTAGTCCCTTATGGTCCACAACCGGGAGAAGTCCCAATTCCATCGTCATGAGAAGGACGTTTGGGACCGCCTCGCCAAAGAGACACAACGGAATGAGGGGCTGGCCGCTCAGCTCGCTGCCACCTGTTAGGAGGTGGCTGAGCTTGCCCCCACCGCTCGGGAGCTGGCTGACCTCCGAGTCAGGGAGAAGGATGCTCGTAATGATGCCCACGAGGCTAGGGAGAAGCTCATGGCCCTGATCGAGAGGACGCACACAGACGCCATGGAGGCCGAGCGGCTACGGAAGAAGCGGGATGATTTGCTCCAGGCCATAGAGGGGCTCCGCACTGAGTGTGATTTGGCTCGCCAGGAGCGCGCCGACGCCCAACAGTGGATCGATCTCCTCGAGGGTGAGCTTGTGGGGGGGAGAGGGACCTAAAGGTTGTGGTCAAGGGTGTCTTCGCCAGGCTCACCACGGAGGTCGGTCAGCACCAGGAAGAGGTCCGACGCTTGGAGGTTGAGGTGACCTGGTAGCGCGATGAGGTGCGCAAGCTTCGGGCGGACGTGGACGGTAAGCCTCTGGTTTCTCTTGTTGTCTTTCTTCCTGGAATCCATGGTAGGTCTTTTGACACAGTCGGTATGTGACTTGGACAGGTCTTGATGACAAGCTTGGAGCAGAGGTGACGAAGAGCCGCGGCCTGGAGAAGGAGCTCGGTGAGGTGAAGGTCTCCCTCCGAAAGGTGAGTGATGAGCATGATACCCTGTGTGTCGCCATCCAGCTAGTCTGCGACGACATCGAGCTGGCCCTAGAGAAGGAGATGAGCTCGCTCGCGGTCCACGCCGTCCGGATTACGGGTCGGGCGTATGAGATCATGAGGGATGTGCTTCGCTTTGGCATTCATCGATCGTTTGTGATCGCTCATTCTCGCTATGAGAACATCGATCTGGCGACGATGAGTCAGGGCTTCACGCCCGGTTACTCCAAGGCCGAGCTAGAGGAGATCGAGGAGTTGGTGGCCCCCTGGCGCATGACCTATCTGTCAAGATTGAGGATAAGGTCATCGCCCCGAGGGGTTAGTTAGTTAGATAGGCCAGACGACGAACTTGTAATAAGTAGACAAGTTTTTAACTTTTGTTATGGCCGAACAGACTTTTGGTTCTTCTCCCTTTTTTGTGTATAAAAAGGTTAATGCGTTTTGACCCTTTCCGTAGTTATGGTTGTAAAGCTTGGGGTGCGGGCAAAAAAACTCTGATCACACTGGTGAGCAAAAACGACATAGCCGCTGGGGCGTAGGTTTCTTGCGTTCCGACCAGTTTTACTTAGCGTTTGTTTCCACAGCCCCTGCTTCTAGATCTTAACGTAAGAGAGGATCGGGCGCAGAGAATGTTTTGGGTAGATATACTCATATCAGCCCTCGAGTGAGGCCTGACCCCTTGCCGTTGCTGGGGGCGGGTGTCACTGAAGATCGAGGAGACAAATAGCGAAACCGATAAGAAAAAATGTTTTCGCATTTAAGAAACATCATACTTAATTTCCATAAGTACATGCATAGGCTAGGGGTAAAAGCGACGTAGCTGTTCGATGTTCTAGGCGTTGATGAAGACTTTGCCATCGATGGTCTTGAGCTTGTAGGTGCCCGGTCGGAGCACCTCCATGACGATGTATGGCCCTTCCCGTGCCGGAGAGAGCTTGTGGCGATTCTTGTTGCTCTGGACAAGATGGAGCACCAAGTCCCCGACGTTGAAGGCCCGACCCCGCACCCGACGGCCATGGTACCGGCGCAACGCTTGCTGGTACTTGGCCAAGCGGAGGAGGGCAACATTGCGCGCTTCATCGAGCTGATCCATGGCATCCTCGAGGGACGCCTTGGCCCCCTGCTCGTCATATGCCCTAACCCTCGATGCTCCGTAGTTGAGGTCGGTTAGGAGGACCGCATCGAAACCATAGACCATGAAGAAAGGTGTGTAGTCGGTCGCCCAGCTGGGGTCATCCTCAAGCTCCAGAGTATCGTGGGAAGCTTCGCAACCCATCGTCCGCCGAATTTGTTCAGCCAGTTGAAGATCCTAGGCTTAAGGCCTTCCAAGACCATGCCATTCACGCGCTCAACCTGCCCATTCATGAGGGGGTGGGCCACGGTGGCCCAATCGACATGGATATGGTAGTCATCACAGAATCGAATGAATTTTTCCTGGTGAACTGTGTGCCGTTGTTTGTCATGATGGAGGTTGGGACTCCAAAGCATTGGACGTTGTCGAGGAAAAATTGCACGGTTTGCTCGGATTTGATCATGGAGATCGGTCGAGCCTCTATCCATTTTGTGAACTTGTCCACGGCGACAAGCAAGTGCGTGTAGCCCCCGGGCGCTCCTTTGAGGGGTTCGACCAGATCAAGCCCCCAGACCACAAACAACCACGTGATAGGGATCGTCTAGAGCGCTTGGGCTGGCAGGTAGGTTTGACTAGTATAGTACTGACACCCTTCGTAGGTGCGCACCATTTGCTCAGCGTCGGCCACCGCAGTTGGCCAGTAGAAGCCCTATCGGAACACGTTTCCAACCAAGGTTCTGGGTGTGGCATGATGTCCGCAGACCCCACCATGGATGTCCTTCAGCAGTAGCCTCCCTTGTTCAATGGGGATGCAACACTGTAGGATCTTGGTGTGGCTTCGCTTGTAGAGCTTCCCCTCAATAATGATGAAGGACTTGGCATGGCGTGTGAGCTGCCGGGCCTCCGTTTTGTTCGTCGAGAGCACCTTGTGGAAAAGGTAATCGAGGTAAGGTGTCCTCTAGTCTGCTAGAGGGTTGGGCTCTGCCACTAGATCTTCATCAAGCTCCATGACTTCGGGGTCGTAAGGAGCCGATGGTCTATCAGCCCTAGAGCCTAGGGCAGGTGGCCCATCACCGATCTGTTCCCTCTCCTTGTAGCGGACCGAGGGCTTGTACTGATCACTGGCGAAGACGCCCATTGGCACCGGCTCTTGGCCGGACGTTATTTTCGCTAGTGTGTCGGCCACCTCATTGAGCCACCTTGGGATGTGGTTGAGTTCGAGGCCATCAAACTTGTCCTCCAGCTAGCGGACTTCTTGGCAGTACGTAGCCATCTTGGTGCTGTGGTAGCTTGACTCCATCATGACTTCATCGATAACTAGCTGTGAGTTGCCTCGAATGTCAAGCCATCGAATGCCCAACTCAACGGCAACGCGTAGGCCGTTGATGAGTGCCTCATATTCGGCCATATTGTTGGAGACAGGGAAGTGGATGCGAACCATGTACCTCATGTGCACCCCGAGGGGTGAAACAAAGACCAATACCACGCCGGCGCCTTTCTTCGTCAGTGATCCATCGAAGTACAACATCCAGTACTCTTGGTCGATGGCTGCTGGTGGCATCTGGTTCTCGGTCCATTATACAATGAAATCGGCCAGCGCTTGGGACTTGATGGCCATCCGAGGGGCATACGAAATGCCCTGACCCATTAGCTCGAGTGCCCACTTTGCGATTCTTCCTGTGGCGTCCCGATTTTGGATGACTTCGTCGAGAGGGAAAGATGTCACGACCGTCACCGGGTGCGTCTCGAAGTAGTGACACAACTTCCTCTTGGTGATTAGGACGGCATACAAGAGCTTCTGGATTTCGGGGTAGCGAGTCTTGGAATTGGACAAGACTTCGCTAACGAAGTATACGGGACGCTGCACCTTGAGGGCGTGTACCTCTTCTTCCCGTTCTACCACCAGGGCGGCGCTGACCACTTGTGTGGTGGCCGCAATGTAAAGAAGGAGTGGTTCCCCATTGGTCGGCGGGACCAGAATCGGTGCTTTCATCAGGATTTCCTTGACCTTGTCAAGTTACTCCTGAGCCTCAGGCATCCACGCAAATCGATCGGTTTTCTTTAGAAGCCGGTATAGGGGGAGGCCTTGTTCGCCGAGGCACGAGATAAAATGGCTAAGCACGACGAGGCACCCCGGAACTCGCTGTACTCCCTTTAGATTCTGAATCGGGCCCATCCTCATGATGGCTGGGATCTTCTTTGTGTTGGCTTTGATGCCGCGCTCGGAGACGATGAATCCAAGCAGCATACCCCTCGGGACCCCAAAAATGCATTTCTCAGGGTTGAGTTTGATGCCATTTACCCAAAGTTTCATGAAGGTTTGCTCTAGGTCTGCTATGAGCTGGTCAGCCTATTTGGACTTGACCACGATGACATCTACGTAAGCCTCAATGGTTCGTCTGATGAGGTCCCCGAAACACTTGAGCATACAACGCTGGTATGTAGCCCCTGTGTTTTTTAGACCGAACGGCATCGTGACATAGCAGAATGATCCAAATGGGGTGATTAAAGAAGTCACAAGCTGGTTAGATTCTTTCATCGTGATCTGATGGTACCTGATGTATGCATCAAGAAAGCAGAGGGTTTCGCACCCCAAGGTCGATTCGACTACTTGATCTATACGCGGCAAAGGAAACAAATCCTTTGGACATGGCTTGTTGAGACTCATGTAGTCAACACACATTCTCCATTTCCCATTCTTTCTTCATACAAGGATGGGATTGGCTGACCACTCGGGATGATACGCTTCCTTGATGAATCCGGCCGCCAAAAGCTTCGTGATCTCCTCACCGATGGCCCTACGCTTCTCCTCGTCGAAGCAACGCATGCGCTGCTTTATCGGCTTGGAGCCTGGCCTGATCTTCAAGGCATGCTCGGTGACTTCCCTCGGAATGCCTGGCATGTCTGAGGGTTTCCACATGAAGATATCTCTATTGGTGCGGAGGAAGTCGTCGAGCGCGCTTCCATATTTAGAGGAAAGCGTGGTATCGATGCGCACCACTTAGTCCTCGGAGTTGTTGGGGTCTATGAGGACCTCTTTGACGCCCTCCGTCGGCTCAAAAAGTCTAGCCAACCGCTTGGAGTCGGGTGCTTCCTCGGCCGTCCCCTCCTTTATGAACGCGAGCTCCTCTGAGGCGATAATCGCTGAGGTGTGCTCACAGCACTCAACTTCGCACTCGTAAGCACGCTAGAAGGAGGTGTCGGCGTTGATGACCCCACGTGGGTCTGACATATTGAGCTTCAGGTAAGTATAGTTGGGTCAGCCATGAACTTCGCGTAGCACAGGCATCCTAGGATGGCGTGGTAGGTTCTGTGGAACCCGTCCACCTCGAAGGTGAGGGTCTCCGTCCTATAGTTGGCTGGATCCCCGAAGGTGACAGGCAGGTTGATCTGCCCGAGTGGCATGACTTGTTTCCCCGGCACGACACAGTGGAAAGGCACCCCGGTCGGTCGAACACGCGACCAGTTGATGCCCATGGCATCAAGCATCTCGGTGTACATGATGTTGAGGACGCTGCCTCCATCCATCAGCACCTTGGTGAGCGCTTCGTGCCGACTATCAGGTCGACCACGAGTAGGTACCTTCCCAGCTACGGGACGCTCTCTGGGTGGTTGGATCGGTCAAAGTTGATGGCGGACTCCGACCACCAGAGGAAAGATGGCGTGGCTGGCTCGGCTGCGTGGACCTCACAATGCGCGAGCTTTCAGCGGCGCTTGGAGTCGTTAGCTACCACCCCACCGAAGATCATGAGGCGGCCATCTAGCATCGGAAAGCCACTATCCTTCCCCTTGGTGTCGTCCGCCACCAGCTCAGGCTTCTTCCTCTAGCCCCCCTTTTTGGAGCCGCCAGACATGAAATGCTTCATGAGGGTGCAGTCCTTGTACATGTGCTTTGACAGGGAAGGCATGGTTCGAGCATGGCCCCTCACGTAGCTTCTCAAAGTGGTCGGGAGCAGCCTTGGCGGGCGCCTGACCTCCTTTCTGCTTGGTAGCAGCAATGAGTGAGCCCCCACGTCGCTACTTGTTCTTCATCTTGTTCGGGCGGTTGGAGGCACCCTCGTCCCGCTTTGCTTTGCCCTTGGGGCTATCGAAAATCGCTCCGACCGCCTCCTCGCCTGAGGCATGGCTGCTCGTGATGTCAAGGAGCTCCTTGGTAGTCCGAGGGCCCATGTGTCCTGCTTATGGACCAGGGACTCACAGGCGGTCCCGGACAGGAAGGCTCTGATGACGTCGGCGTCGGCGACGTCGGGTAACTCGTTGCATTGCCTGGAGAAGCGTTAGATGTACTCGCGGCGAGTTTCCCTGGACTTCTGTTGGCAATTCCTTAGATCGTAGGGGTTCCCAGGGCGCATGCAGGTGCCCTAGAAATTTTCCTCAAAGATCTACTTCAGGTCCGCCTAGCTTTGAATCCGGTTGGACAGAAGGTGCTCCAGCCATGTTCTTGCTGAATCAGCCAGAAACAAGGGGAGGTTGTGGATAATGAAGTAATCACTATCCGCACCACCGGCTTGACAAGCAAGCCGGTAATCCTCGAGCCACAGGCCGGGGTTTGTTTCCCTAGAGTATTTTAGGATCTTGGTCGGTGATCGATACCACGGCGGGAAAGCCGCGTTGAGGATGTGCCGGCCGAAAGCCTAGGGCCTCGATAGATCTGGGCTCGGGCTTCGGTCCTCGCCACTGTCATAGCGTCCGCTGCGATGAGGGTGGTAGCTGCGGCTGGCCTCCTCTCTCTTGTCCCCCCGTCAGCGCCTACGGGCGTCTAGGGTGTTACGTGCGTCACGGTTAGGGCCGAGATGCTCATTCACCGAGACCATGGCAAGCCCCTCACCATCGCGCGGTGCTTGGTGGACGGATACATCCTGACCATGTCGTCCTGAAGACACGCAATGACTGGCATCGAGCTCGTGTCATCGAGACAGCGAGGTTTCCACTTGTTGCACCACCGTGTGCTCGAGCAGCGTGTGGATCTCACGATGGGCCCAACAGTCTTTGGGGGTCCGGGTTCCGAGAGCCCTCAGAGCAAGGTTGCCATGACAACTATGTTCTAGCTTGCCCGGGCGAAGTGCGGGAGGCCTCCATTGTCCTCGATGATCCTCCGGTTTACGTCGTGGGCGATGGCACATGCACAGCCACCGTCTTCGCAGCGTTTGATCTTGCTCTCGAGCTCCGCATGCTCCTGCTCCAGCTGGAGTCATGCATCCTCGATCTCCTTATGTCGTGCCCTCAGCTGCTCCACCTGCAGGCGAGGCGGGGCCCCTACATTTCCCTCGACCTCATTGTCGGGGTCATCCGTAGGAGTAGCCCCTCCCTCGTGGACGCTTTCGACGTGTCCCTCAGGGGTGCCTCCCATGAAGCATTCTCGCGAGGGGTGATGGCTTCCCCTGCTGGAGTTAATGTCAGAGATCATCTCTGAATCTCCTACGAGAAGGTCATGGACGGATTCCACGACGTAGTCCGTCATACCCACGAATTCGTCATCTGTGGGGGACGGGGTGCTTGCACTGTGCCGTGAGGTGACCAATGGTCCTTACGGCGTTGTGCAGACCGAATGAGAACATTGTCAGGGTGATTCGAGTGAGGTATTTCGGGGAGAGCGGTTCCCCTCCGGCAAGCTGCGTCATGACATTGGCAAACGAGAAGGCGAGGCAGCGCAGGTCCTCCTAGGACGGTCGGGGTCCTAGGAAGGCGTCGAGCTGACGCTCCAGCCTCCCGTAATCGAAGCCGAGGAGCTAGTCGCTCTCGGGGCACGGGCCTCTAGGGCGTGCAGCTGCAGCTCTTTGAGGGCCTCGACGGTTGCGTCGAGGCTGGTGGAGCAAAGAAGTTGGACAGGGGCGGGAGCCCACGTCAGCTCTCCCTCCACGGTGACGAAGAAATCCAGGCTCCCGAAGCGCACGTGTTCACCCAGGACCTAGCTGACGCCGTGGCGAGCCATCCGTGGCCTACCTAGTGCGCCAACTATCGGTGTTTCGAATCACCGACTAATAAATTTGTGATTTTCGCGTCTGGCCCGGATGGTGTGCTCGGAGGACACAAGAATTTATACTGGTTTGGGCGGAACGTCCCTACATCGAGTTTGCTGCTGCTCGTGTTATCGACACTAGTTTGTAGTAGGGGTTACGAACGGGTGAGAGAGGGAGCAGGTCCTAAGTCTCTGGCGAAAGGGTTGAATGGAGTTGAGTCTCGTTGAGCTCATTCCGCCGTGCCCTTCATGCAGCGTCTTGCTTCCCCTTTTATAGATGAACGGGAAGGCACAGGTTACACGAGAGAAAGAGACAAAGAGAGAGAAAAGCGAGGAGGAAGAAGGCCTCCGGGGTTGCGGCGCCCTTCATCTTCTTTACACGGGTCCTACCGGTCTTGTAGATGACGACGGGGACGGCTCCATGTCGCGACCCTGTTCATCACTGGCGCTATACGCGGGCGTCATCAGACGGTCATGGCACTCCATTCCATCCCGGTGGGCGGCATGATTAGCAGATACCTTCGTCAGAAGTCGTACGGGGATTAGGTAGCATAGCGCCGGCACGCTCAACACTGTTGGTGATGTGAGTCCTCAGGTATGTCCCGTCGTGGCCGCGGGTCACGTCAAGATGGGCCTACTCTCTTTCTGGTGTCAGAAGTTTGACCCTGGGTTCATACTCTTAGACCCATAGTGGTTGGAGGCGGTACGGACCCCCGTCGGGCGAGGCGAAATCCCCCTTCAAGGGGTCTAGCGAGGTGAAGTCCATGCCCTCGGGGTCAGACGTGACGGAGCCCGCACCCTCGGGGTCAGACATGACGGAGCCTGCGCCCGAGGGGTTTGGTGAGACGGAGCCCGCGCCCTCGGTGTCAGGCGTGACGGAGCCCGCACCCTTGGGGTCGGGCGAGACGGAGCCTGTACCTTCGGGATCGGGTGAGACCAAAATACGTTCTTGACCATCCGGGAGAGTTAGCGTTCGCGGCCATCAACTTCCTTCTTTCAGGTATCCCTAATACTGATACCCGACACACACGTTATAACTTTCTGATTTTATGAAACTGGTACTAATATATAACTTGACACCAATGTGCTTATGAACTATTACATTCAAGCCGCATGAGAAGGTTCAGTTATAGCTACAAGTAGTCTTGGCACTGGGGGCATATCAAGCCCCTGGAGACCCTCAAGAGCCCGAACCATTTCACCCATTGTTGGACGATCAAACTCATTATCTTGAATACACCAAAATGCATCTTTGAAAACCCTTTCAACCTCTTCCAAATCAAAGTCACCTTGCAACCGTGGATCCACCAAGCTTCCTATGTCTCCTGCATGAAGCTTGCCGATTGCTTGAACTGGGAAATATGCAACATGACAACTGTTGCTGCTATATACTTCTAGTGAATTCCTCCTTCCTGATATGATTTCAAGCAGTACCACACTGAAGCTATAGACATCAACCTTTGGTGTAATAGCAACTCTACTAAGCCACTCTGGGGCAAGATACCCTGCGGTTCCTCTGAATGTGGTTAGAACTCTGCTAAAATCCCTTCCTACAATTGCTGCCATCCCAAAGTCTGCAATCTTAGGAACGAATGATGCATCTAGAAGTATGTTTTCTGGCTTAATGTCACAGTGTATGATGCATTGGCGGCAACTTTGATGCAAGTAGCATAATCCTCTAGCAACTCCTATGGCTACTTTATACCTAGTGCTCCAATTTATGACGGAAGCATTGCTCTTAAATAGATAGGAATCGAGAGACCCTTTTGACATGTGTTCATACACAAGTAGCCTCTTATCACCTTCACAGCAGAAACCAATCAGTTTAACTAGGTTGATGTGTTGGATCAATCCAATTGAGCTCACCTCAGCCCTAAACTGCTTCTCTCCCTGACGGGCACCATCAAGCTTTTTCACTGCTATCATAGTCTGGTCACCTAACACTCCCTTGAATACAGAACCAAAACCACCACCACCCAGTCTTTCTGAGAAATTTTTAGTAGCATGAACTAAACTATTGTATCTAAATGCTATAACTCCACCACCACTGCCTTGGCTTCCATGTAATGGCAGCATACCACAACACTTGAATTTGTTACTCCAAATCATTAGCAACAACAACATGAAAACTATAAACCCACAACTAGCAATGCTTGCCACAGTAACAATGCTCGGTTTTCTTTTATTGTTTCTTGTCAAATCTTGCGAATCTCTAGCAGGAAGGCGGTCAGAAAAATTATCGATGCCATCATTCCGATTTACACTAAGCAGTTCACCATACCAGACAGAGCATTTGTTGTTGTTGTAGGAATAAGCGGTGCAGGAGCAGTTACCAAGACAAGCTTCAGCACATTCTCTCTGGGTCGTAGCATCTTTCATGCTATGAGGGTAACGAGGATATGTAACTCGAGCTATGGTATGAAACATGTCTGATGAAGAACTTGCCATGTTTTTATTGTTGTTACTGGCTGTGCATTCTAGGGGAATACTTCTGACGCACCCTCCAGTTGGATTTCCGGCTTCCCAGTCAAGAGGTGAATTGGGAGAGAAGCTCTCCATACAGCTACAAAATAATGGGCTTGCGTTGCCATCACAGACCGTGAAAGGTCCACATACAGCAGGCAGACTGCAGGGATCAGCAGGCTGGGCATATACGGTTTGCCAGGAATGTTTTTCCTGTGACCAAATATTCAGCTTAATCTGGCCAGAGACATCTATTGAGACGAATGTGGAAGACAACTCATCCAGTGATTCATACGTGAAGTACTCCTCCTCATGGTTGTTGACATATTTGGGTACGAGCAAACCTTTGGTCCATGCATCCGAGTGTAGCAGCCCATTGAATGTATGTACAAGTGTATACGCCAATTTTCCAGATGACCAAGACAAATACACTACAAAAGGGGGCTTCCGGCGCCTATGGGACAACACCCCATTGGAGTCTAGTTCAAGGATGTATGAGCCAAGGCCTGGATCAATGAGGTTCTTCTTTGAGATGAACCGGCGATTTAGACCAGTGACCTTGTTCCGGCCTAACTTGGCGCCGGGAAGCCCAACATCTGTTGGGTAGTCAAAGCTCTGCCACAAGGATGTTCCATTAGATGATGAGCTTCCTGCCGCTATGAGGGCAAGGTTTCCATTGTCCATGAGAACGGCAGCGGCAGCGGCAGCGGCGGTACTAGTAGTGTTTGTGCTGGTTTCTGCTGTCGACCTATTGACAACAAAGTGAGCAGTGGACCAAAGTATGGACTCAACAGTGCTGGCATTACTGTTTAAGATGGCGACGATGAGATTGCCATCCCTTGAGATTTTTAGCTCAGGATACGTGATGGGCTTCTCCCTATTAGCAATCCATACAGGGGTAAAGACCGGGATCTTGTTGAACCATATGCCAAGATACCAGCCAAGGGAGGACAAGGTGGACTTACTGAAGCTGGTCCCTGGAGCTGGCTGGAACTGGAAGAAGCCAAGTGCAAACTTGCCATTTCTTGATATGAGCTTCTCGCCAACGACAAGCGTCTGGCCTACCGAGAGACTATCACTACCATGTGCCATTGCGGCAGGAGGGGTGTGCAGGGAAGAGGAGAGAAGGAGCCCACAGATTAGCATGTAGAGGGAAGCCATCAGATCAGGCATGGAGAAGCAGAAGAGAATGGTGCCGGCCTGAAGTGCAGATGGGACTTGGGAGGGAGAGAGGAGTGTCAGTCTATGAATAGCTGTTGATGGATTACGCAGGAGTGCAGCATTGTGTGCTGCTCTGCTGTTTAGAGAAGGAAGAAGAGCATTGCATATATATAGAGAGAAAGGTGTTGAGCGGAATTCACATGCATGCACAGAAGATTTACATATGAACCCTTAGCGACGCTAAGAAAGAATGTATTCAGAGTTTCAGACTGTTGGTCACCAAAAAAAAAAAAATCGTAGTTCAGACTTCAACTGCTGATTAGGACACTAGTACGTATACCTAGTACGATGTACACACTTGGTCTACGTACCCACATCATGTACTAGCTAGGTAGTCCAGGTAAGCCACAGCCCACAGGCAGGAAAGGTAACCATGATCCATGCATCAAGCTGCCGTCCAATGCAATCCTCGTGTTCTGTTCAGCTGTTGTGTGTTTAGACTTCCGACAACACAATTAAATGAGCTACCGTACCATTCATCAGGTATCAGAGTTGTAATCGCCACCATTCCTAGAAATCGCCATACAGAAAAATGCTGATACCCAAATATGAACTCCATGGACGCGAGTACGCGATTAGGACTGCGCGCATGCATTCATGTCGAGCTGGTAGATGGACGGGGAAGACCGGAAGACATGGCAACCAACCAGGACGAGGATGACATTGGGTAGCTAGTAGCAGCAGTAGCTGAGAATCTTGATTAGACAGCAGTTAGGCCCATGATATATGTGCCGTCAGGACCAGGACTGCCAATGAAGTTTCCCAAGCAAGATAAACAGGGCCTAATTTACGTTGGAATCACCGGGCCAGGGGTACTATAATAGAAGTGCAATGTAAATTCGGTCAGCATTGTTGATGCATCAGCCAGATACCATGATAGCATTTCATTGAGTGTTCCATGTAAGTGTAGCCATACAAAAGGCAATTTCTTCTAGGATCGCAGTATTAAGTATACACACACATATGATTACAGAGATGAAGAAGCAGTGGCATCACAGTATTATTGAATATAAAATGACCTGAACTTTGCCGTCACCGTCCTTCAGTGTGTGTCATATCTGAGAAGACGACCCCTTGTCCTGTGATGCTCATTGTTGAATTTGTTGATGGACCTGCTGCCGAATCCACCTTTGTCTTTGCAATTGACAATGGCGCCTCACCATTGCTATTATTTACCCCTGTCCTCTCCTGCAGCTGGAGAGCGACCTGGAGGTTTGAAAGTACATCACCCATGGATGGCCTATCAATGCTCCGATCGGCAACACACTGCTCAGCAGTCTCTGTGAATTTCCTGAAGCACTCAGGAGTTATTTCCCCCTGGAGATGAGGGTCAATGATCTCACTGAGCACGCCGTTCTTCTGGCAAGACAGTGCCCACTCACGCAGGCTCACTTGCTCCTCAGGAAGCTGAATGTTAATCACAGGGCGCGCGCACAGAACCTCAAACAGCACAACCCCAAAAGCGTACACATCAGATTTCCTGGTGAGTTGCTTCCTCCGGAAGTACTCAGGATCGAGATACCCAAAGGTGCCCTTCACCGCTGTGCTTACATGGGTGTCATCGACGTCTAGATTGGCCTTCGATAGCCCGAAGTCTGCGACCTTTGCCACGAACTTGTCATCCAAGAGAATGTTGGCAGTCTTAACATCACGATGGATGATCGTTTGCTTCGCACCAGTGTGCAGATACTGGAGCCCTCGAGCCGCACCGATGCAGATCTCAAGGCGTTGCTTCCAGGGCAGAGGTGACCTTCTTTTGATGCTGTAGAGTTGCTCCTGAAGGGTACCGTGAGCCATGTAATCATAAACTAGGATCATCTCATTGTTCTGCTCGCAGTATCCAATAAGAGATACAAGGTGGCGGTGGCGAAGCATGGACAATGTCCCAATCTCATTTCGGAACTCACGCAGGCCTTGCTGAGACAGTGGGTTGCCGCGCTTAATCGCCACCTGAACACCACCATCTATCTTTCCACGGTATACATTCCCAAAACCACCCTTGCCAAGGAGAAAGGTTTCATCAAAGTTATTAGTGGCTGCCTGGATTTGCTTGAAGGTGAAGTGGTGGCACATAACTGACGGCAGATTGTTGCCCTCAACTTGAGGAGTCATCAAGTGCTTGTTGCCGGTCCTTGTTCTATAATTCCTTGCTATCTCTTTCCATCTGCTGATGATGTACTTGCCAAAACAGGTCAACAGCAGAAGAGCAAAAGCACCAACAGTTCCAGCTATGGCTGCTGGGACAGCACCCTTTGAGTTTCTTTTTCTTGCACCTGCAGGCTTGTCATTATTAGGTTCCACATGATCAGGTGGTGATGGTGGTGGGGGAAGGGGTGGCTGAAGTGCAGCAAGACTGTTGTCTTGATAATTCTGTAGCTTAAAGACTTCAAGACCATTCAATATTGCATCATAATACTCTGGCCTTGTCGTAAGATCCGGGTGAAGGGCAACCCACAGGTCCGTCTGACCAGTACCGGATGTGATGATAGCATAGTCTGTATACGCTGTTCTGCCGATTCCTCCACTCCATGCAATGACATCCATTTCCGTTTGGGCTGTCTGGTTATTTATGTAGATAAAGAATGACCTCTGGTTGACCTTAGTTATTGGATACTGGTTCTCACAGAAATGGAACCTTAGGAGGTAAAAGAACCCAGCATCAATTGGTAATATCCATGTAAGATTATACTTCAGGTTGACTTGTGCATCTTGTCCCATTGACCGAGCAGTTAAATAGACATCAACTGGTGCAGTGTAGTTTGGTACACTGGGTGTATAGGTGACGGTAATATTGTCGTTAATCAAGGGGCAAACTGAAAGAGCACCATTATATAAGTAAGGACTGTCCTCGTACCATGTACGGTAAAAGTCAATATCATCATGCGGAGAGATGTCCGGCCCCCCTACATTAAGCCGGTACATTGTTTGAAACCCTGTTGCAGGATCAATAGGGAATGGATCAGGGTTTCCACCATTGGCTAGTGTTGGTATTGTTGTTGTGAAAAGGTCAGGTGTGGGCACAATTATTTCAATCCCATTCACAAATGCATAAGACCCTTTATGGTGGGTGGATGGGCTGAAGCTGAGGTGTAGGTTACCTGAAGTAACATTTAAGGAGTACTCACGGAACAAGCTGCTGACAACTGTCAAAGAAGTTTGGGAAGCACAGAGGTTTTCAAAAATGACTAGGTTGCTCGCTGTGACACGAAAGCAGGCATTTGAAGGAGCATAGTTGCCATAAGTGGTAGGATAGAAGTAGAGGCGCAGAAACATGCGTCCTGGCCTAACAGGAAATGAGTAAGTGTAACTTGAAGTGAAGATCCGAGCAGTCTTGTAAGGAACAGTGGTTAGAAAAGGGTCTAAAGCAATCGCAGAGCCTTCCAGTGATGGTGCAAACTCGGAATCTATGTCACTGTGCCATGTTCGATCATCAGAATCACCATCCGTTGGTGTGGAGGCTCCGCAAGCTAGACGGATTTGGCCACAGCCGATGGAGCTGTTATCGGCCTCTATGGTGCATAACAGTGTGAGGGTAACTAGTAGAAAGATATGGCACGCCATTGCTGTGGTCGGTGTCTTAAGAATAAAGTTTGTCTGAGGATCTCTTTATATCAGTTTTGCTGCAATATAGCTCTAGGAAGAACTTCGTCATACCATAGAGTTAGACCTTTCCATCTCGGGTTCTGGGCAAGAAAGAGAATTAGAGAAAGTGAAGGGCGGTTGGATAGTACTTTTCTAGTCTTTGTTCCGTCACCAAGGTGGATTCAGATTTGTCAAGTTATACCTGCAATAAGATAAGAACAGTATAAAGAAATTATATCGATTTTTTTGCAAGAACAATTAAAAAACGATAAAAAGTAATACATTGGTCTGAAATCTACAAATGGGACAAAAGTTAGCTGGAGAACAAAACTACTTTTTATGTTCTGGAAAAGAAACGGGATCCTTCCAATTTTTTTTAAGTTTCAGGCCACATATAGATTGGAGCAACAATGACCTATATCAGTTTCCTTTAGAAGGGCTAGTGCATATATGGTTGACTGGATGCAAAATGAACCGATAGAAAGACAGACACCGCATTGTTATTACGTGCTCCCTCTGTTCCCGAATAAATAGATCCCTGCAGTTATCTTAAGTTAAACTTTTTATGTCATAGATGTCTTAAGCAAATTTATAGAAAAAAAAATCAAGATTTATGATATCAAACTGCTAGTATCATTAGATTTATTATAGAATATATTTTTATAATATGCTAATTTTATGTCATAGATGTTGTTAGTCTTTTCTATAAAGTTGGTCAAACTTTAAAAAGTTTGACTGACACGGATTCTAGGAATTGATTTATTTGGAGACAGAGGGAGTACCCTGCACCAGATTTCACTAAGGGCTTGTTCGGTTGCTTAGGAATGAGGGCCTAGAATAATTTCTAGTTGGAATGCATTACTAATTGTTAGATAATCCACTGTTACGTTGTGTGAACACAGCAAGAGAAGACAGGCCGAAAAGACCCCTTGCTGTGATACTGTAGCCGCTGCAGGTGCAGGCGCCGCACGGTTCACCTGCAGCACTGTAGGCATATGCAGTGGCCAGCGCAGAGTCAGCCCTGCATGTTATCTAGTTCCTGTTGCAGCATGACAGCTGTACTAGGACTAGAAGAATAGAGTTGTATGTCGGGGACCTAATACCGGGGTACCCCAAAGAGGAGGAATCAATGAACCATCGAACGGTAAAAACTCCCGAAAGCACGGTTACATCTCTTGCCCGACCAAATGGAAGTCTTGTTCCGCCTCGCCCGAGCGCCCATGTGCCCTTGGGACCCGCTCTACCTCGCCCGATGGCTGAAGGGCGACTCCGCCTCGCCCGACGGCTGGAGGGCGACTCCGCCTCGCCCAACGGCTGGGCTCGGCTTCACCCGACCCCCAGGGGGTGCGCTCCGCCTCGCTCAACCCCCGAGGGCTGGGCTCGGCTCCGTTCGACGGTCGGAGGACGACTCCGCTTCGCCCCCACGGGCCGGAGGGCGGCTACCGCCGCCTCGACGGCCGGGCTCGGCTCGGCTTCCGACCCCCGTGGATGCGCGCACCACCGCTCAACCCCGAGGGTTGGGCTCGGCCCCGCTCGACGGCCGGGGACGACTCCGCTTCGCCCGACGGTAAAAACTAGGTTTTACCTCATCCAAACGGCCAATGACGAATCTCGCCGCCCGATATCCAGAGGGTCGCGATGGGCTCTCACCGACGAACCGCGCCTGCACCTCATGATGACGATTGCGGGGTAAGACAAGACGCGTTGGTCAACCGCAGCGTTAGACGCCATGCCCCCGCACCGCAGGAAGTACCGTCGAGATGTGACCAAAGCGAGCGCTTGGACCCCTCCGGGCGTGGCGAGCTCGAAACGATGTTGTGGGCGCCGCTCTCCGTCCCCTGATGTTGTAGGCGCTGCCCTCGACCTCCAGACGAAGAACCCGACGCGCAGACATACGACCACCACTACGTTCCAAGGGCAAACCAACATCGCGCGCCTCCCGAGGCCCCCACGGGTCGGGCTCGGCAAATCTCGTCACGCCGCCCGCAGGGGTTGGATGGGACGTACCCACTTGCTAAACAGTGGCCGTGGCGTGGCCCATGATGGTCCACAATCGCCTCAATCCTGACACGATCTGCCATGATGGGCAGATCAGGCGTGGGGAAGAAGGAAGGACCGGGTTCCTCAAGGACCTTCTATGCTCTTAGTGTTTTCTTCTTCCCCGTTCGTAAAAACCCCGCTTCCCTTGATCTATAAAAAGGGAGGCGGGGCTCCCACTAAGGGACCGATTCTGAACAGGTTAGCGCACACACACACGCACCACACGGCCAAGCGCCAACGGAGCTCTTGGCGTCCTTCCAATCACTCCATCAGGGACTTGGGGTCTCTCCCTCTCCCAACCGTTTGTACCCCCTACTACGAACCTCATTCGGTGCTAATAACATGAGCAGCAACAGACTGGACGTAGGGACATTCAGCCCGAACCAGTATAACCCTTGTGTCCTTTAGCGCACCATCCGGGCCTAACGCGCATCAATTACAAATTTACTCGCCGGTGTTTGTTCGAAACACCGACATTGTATAAATAGGATACCACGACAACTTAGTAAAGAGAGTTCAGTTTTGTCATCCCACAAACAGGGCTTCGGCCAACGCTGATGTCTTGTATTTGTGTGTGCATGCTCTGTTCTCCCTTCTTCTTCTAGCTCTAGCCATAGTGTGTGGGACGGACAACGCTCGTTTGTGGTCGGCACGGCTAGTGGGTGCTCGGCAACACTAGCGGGTGCTCGGCAAGACCGGTGAGTGGGCAACTCACCTAAGCCGGCGATCCTGTGGGCCAACAAGTGGTATCAAAGCCGTACAAGCGCCGTCGCCAGACTAACCGCTGGCGATGATGGGCGGTTCCGAGATGGGTGATAGCAGTGTCACTGCTTTGTCTGCCCAGCCACGACCGGAGGTCGTTGTTCGCATGGTGCGGGAGGTCAGTGGCACCAGTTGGCCGACGCTGACTCGCACCAACTATAGAGAGTGGTCGGTGACCATGAACGTCAAGCTCAGAGCCCGACGGCTCTGGAATGCTGTTGATAAGGGCACCGACTGTGAAGATGATGACATGTCAGCGTTGGAGGCTATCCTCGCTGCTGTACCGGCGGAGTATAGGTTGCCGTTGGGGACGAAGAGCTCGACTAAGGAGGCGTGGGAGGCTATTGCGGCGATGCGCGTCGGTTCCGACCGCGCAAAGAAGGCGATGGCCCAGCTTCTGAAGCAGGAGTAGGCCAACCTCAAGTTCAAGGATGGTGAAACGATGGAGGACTTCTCCCTCCGCCTGCAGACGCTCATCAGCAAGCTGAAGAGCCATGGCGTCACCATCGATGAAGAGGAGGTGGTCTCCAAATACCTCTACTCCGTGCTGGCAAAGTACATCCAGATCGCTCTCTCCATAGAGACGATGATGGACTTGTCCACCCTCACCATTGAGGATGTGACAGGCCATCTGCGGGCGGTGGACGAGCGCCTGGAGCAGGCGACAGCAATGAAGGACAGCGGGAAACTCCTGCTGACGGAAGAGGAGTGGGCTGCTCGGAGGAACTCCGGGAAGGTAGCCTCCTCCAGCCACGGTGGCGATGACATGCACCGCGGCAGGGCTTCTTCAGAGAAGAAGAACCAAGTCAACCCCAACGCCTGTCGGCGTTATGGGAAGATGGTCCATTGGGCACGAGAGTGCCCAAACCGCAAGCAGAACAAGAAGGCTGAGGCTCATCTGGCACAAGCCAGTGATGAGGATGAGGCCACTATCCTGATGATGATGTTCTGTGCACTACACGACGTCGAGGCCAAGGAGAGGGAAGAGGCAAAGACGGTGGAAGGACCTAGGAAGGTCCTAAAGATCATCAACCTCGACGAATTGCGCGCCCAAGTCCACCTCGGACGTGTGGGCGCTGACCAGGAGCAGTGGTGGTATCTGGACTCTGGTGCCAATAACCACATGACGGGCTCCAAGGAAGCCTTCTCCGTGCTCGATGACGATGTTACCGGTACGGTGAAGTTTGGTGACGGCTCAAGGGTGGCAATCCAAGGGCGCGACACCATCATCTTTAGGTGCCAGAATGGGGAGCACCGCGCGCTAATGGATGTATATTACATCCCACAGCGGCGCTCGAGCATCATCAACATTGGCCAGCTGGATGAGCATGGTAGTGAGGTACTGATCAAGGACGGTGTCCTTAGGATCAGGGACCGGGAGCAGAGACTTCTCGCCAAGGTGAAGAGGTCCTAGAACTGGTTGTACCTGCTCGACCTGAAGGTAGAGCAGCCGGTGTGCCTGGCAGTAAGGCATACCAAGGAGCCGTGGCTATGGCATGCTCTGTTCGAACATCTCAGCTTCGACGCGCTTGGTCGGCTAGAGAAGATGGTCCGAGGGCTACCCCACATCGCGCACGAAGGCGAGCTGTGTGATAGCTGCCTGGTTGGGAAGCAGAGAAGGTTGCCATTTGCAAAGGTGGCCAAGTATCACGCAAAGGACGCTCTCGAGCTCATCCATGGCGATCTCTACGAGCCAATCACGCTAGCCACTGGTGGTGGTCGGTGGTACTTCCTCCTGCTCGTGGATGGTTGCAGTCGCTACATGTGGCTGCAACTCCTGACGAGCAAGGACGAAGCGGCGACGACGATCAAGAAGTTCAAGACGTGCACGGAGGCCGAGAACGGCAAGAAGCTCTACATGCCGAGGACTGATCGGGGCGACAAATTGACTTCGGTGGAGTTCACTGCGTACTGCGCGGATCAGGGTGTGGTGCGACATCACACCGCGCCATATTCGCCATAGCAGAATGGCGTGGTGGAGCAACGGAACCAGATAGTGGTCGGCATGGCTCGATCCATGATGAAGGCCAAGGGAATACCGACAAGGTTCTAGGGAGAGGCGGTGACCACGGCGGTGTTCATCCTCAACCGCGCTCCCACCAAGGCCCTAGCGGGCAAGACGCCATTCGAGGCTTGGTATGGGTAGAAGCCGAGTGTGTCCTTCCTTCGGACATTCGGCTGCATCGGCCACGTCAGGAAGACGAAGCCGAACCTCACCAAGCTGGAGGACAGGAGCACACCGATAGTGTTCTTGGGCTACGCAGAGGGTACCAAGGCGTACCGACTCTATGACCCACGTGGAGACAAGGTCCTTGTCTCACGCGACGTCGTGTTCGACGATTAGGCCACTTGGGACTAGAGCAGTCCCAGCACGAGGGAAGCTGGCGGCTTCACCAGCAACTTTGTCGTCGAGCACTTGGTCATCCACGGGAGTGGAGACGCTGGGGAAGAGGTGCCGAGCACTCCGGGAGGAGCGCCGAGCACTCCGGCGGTAAAGCCGAGCACTCCTGGGGCAGTGTTGAGCACTTTGGGAGGGATGCCGAGCACTCCGAGAGGAGAGCCGAGCACTTCTAGAGGGATGCCGAGCACGCCAGGAGTGGTGCCGGGAGGTTCTGCAGTGGTGGCGACCACTACAGGACGGGTGCCGAACACTCCCGTGGCGGAGCTAAGATGTCTTATAGTGGTACCAACCACTCCAAGACTGAGGCTAGACACTCCTACAGTGTGGCCGAACACTGCAGGAGTTATGACGAGCTGTCCAGAAGTAGTGTCGAGCACTGCAACCAGGGTTTCAAGCACTCAAGGTGCTTTGCCGAGCACTCAGGCGGAACAGGGAAGTCCATCGACGCCGATCGAGTTCGCCTCACCTCCAAGTGACATCACTGAGTTCGTGGACGCCTACCACGAAGGTGAGGAGGTGCGGTTCCGTAGGCTGGACGACATCATTGGCAACATAGGTCCCTCAAGTCTGGCTGGTAGGCTGCTCAACGACCCAGAGCTACTACTCGTCAGTGCAGAGGAACCACGCACGTTCGCGCTAGCCGAGCATGATGGAAACTGGCGACGGGCGATGCTGGAGGAGATGAAGGCGATCGAGGAAAACGAGACTTGGCAGCTCGTCGATCCACCTCTAGGATGCCGTCCGATCAGCCTAAAGTGGGTGTACAAGGTCAAGCAGGACGAACACAGAGCCGTTGTCAAGCACAAGGCGCGCCTCGTGGCCTGAGGCTTTGTTCAGCACGAGGGCATATACTTCGAGGAGGTCTTTGCGTCAGTAGCGCGCATAGAGTCGGTCCGTTTGCTACTAGCCTTAGCAGCAGCAAAGGACTGGCGCGTCCATCACCTGGACGTTAAATCGGCCTTCCTAAATGGTGAGCTGGCGGAAACGGTCTTCGCCATGCAACCTCCAGGTTTCGCTATCAAGGGAGAAGAGCACATGGTGCTTCGACTGCGCAAGGTGCTCTACGGGCTGCGGCAGGCCCCACGAGCATGGAACGCCAAGCTTGACGCCACGCTAGGCGAGCTTGGGTTTCAGCGGTGCGCAACCGAGCACGCGCTCTACACGTGGCGACGGGGGAAGGAGGAGCTTGTCGTCGGCGTGTATGTGGATGACTTAATCATCACCGGTGCGCGCACGGAGGACATCAACGGCTTCAAGCACTAGATGGTGGCTCGTTTCCGAATGAGCGATCTCGGCGCACTCTCCTACTACCTCGGCATCGAGGTGAGACATGGGAAGGAGGAGCTCACGCTCGGTCAGAGTGCGTATGCCTCCAAGCTGTTGGAGAGGAGCGGCATGGCTGAGTGCAAGTCATGCGTGATTCCGATGGAGAAGCGGCTGAAGCTGACGAAGACCAGCACCGCGACGAAGGTGGATGCAACACTCTACCGGAGCATCGTCGGCGGTCTGCGCTACCTAGTCCACACGAGGCCGGACATTGCGTTCGCCGTGGGCTATGTCAGTCGCTTCATGGAGGATCCCAGAGAGGATCACTGGGCTGCAGTGAAGCGACTACTATGCTACGTCAAAGGGACAGTGGATCATGGGATCGTCTTCCCAAAGACCGGCGGGAGTAGGCTGTAGCTCACTATGTTCAGCGATGCAGACATGGCGGGGGACATCGACGGGCGACGGAACACCTCTGTCGTGCTCGTCTTCCTTGGGTCGGCCCCAATTTTATGGCTGTCGCTGAAACAAAAGGTGGTGGCACTGTCTATGTGTGAGGCAGAGTACGTAGCGGCGGCCACAGTGGCGTGTTAAGTTGTGTGGCTACGCCGGCTGCTGGGCGAGCTAACCGGCATGGAAGCTCACCCACCAGCACTGATGGTGGACAACTAGCCCGCCATCGCCCTAGTGAAGAATCCGGTTCTGCACGACCAGAGCAAGCACATCGACGTGAAGTTCCACTTCCTCAGGGACTATGTCGATGGAGGGCAAATCGTCATCGAGTTCGTCGAAACTGGTCGGCAACTCGCGAACGTCCCCACCAAGCCACGCGGACGTCTTCGACTCACGGAGCTAAAAGAGATGATCGGCATGGAGGAGGTACAAGGGTTAGCAGTAGGATTAGGGGAAGATTGTTAGATAATCCACTGTTACCTTGTGTGAACACAGCAAGGGAAGGCGACGCCGAAAAGACCCCTGTGATACTGTAGCCGCTGTAGGTGCAGGCGTTGCACGGCTCACCTACAGCACTGTAGGCACATGCAGTGGCCAGCGCAGAGTCAACCCTGTATGTTATCTAGTTCCTGTAGCAGCATGATAGCTGTACTAGGACTAGATGGATAGAGTTGTATAAATAGGATACAACGGCAACTCAGTAAAGAGAGTTCAGTTTTGCCATCCCACAGACAGGGCTTCGGCGAACGCTGGTGTCTTGTACTCCCTCCGGTTTTGATATTAAAGTCGTTCTGGAGGATTTTGCGATTTCAAAATACTAGTCATTCATCTGGTATTCGGTCCATTGTGGACTCTTCTACCCTCGCGCATGCTCGCTCCCGAGGCCAGAACTCGCTAGCTCCTGAGGCAATTAAACCGCAGCCCTCCGTCTTCCCCGCGCGCTCCCGTCTTCAGTCGTAGCCGTGCCCTCCCGTCTTCAGCCATAGCCGTGCCCTCGCTCTCGTCTTCTCCGCCGAGTTCTACCTCCACGAGCGTCAGCGTGGCTCAACTTCGCCGCGCGCGCTGGCGATGGCGGAGGGTGGCGAGGAGTCCGCACGCGGCGGCGAGCCTGACGGCGGCACGCTGTCCGCGGCGTCGATCCGGAAGAAGGCCATCGAGGTGGGGTCGCGTGGACGCGGTGCAGACCGCGATGATGGTCGGCGAGGAGCCCGCGCGCGGCGGCGAGCCTGACGGCGGCACGCTGTCCGCGGCATCGATCCGGAAGAAGGCCATCGAGGTGGGGTCGCACGTGGACGCGCTGCAGACCGCGATGGAAAGAAAAAAGAGCGCCATGCACAGACGCCATGCACCGCGTAAACGAAAAAAAGAGCGCGCCATGCAAAAAAAAGGAGCGCCATGCAACCAGCACCACGGATCTAAAAAAAAGTGCGCCAGGCCATGCAATGCAACCAGCACCACGGAACGAAAAAAAGAGCGCCAGGGAACCAAAAAAGGCGCCATGCACATTACGAGCGCGCGTCCACAGCGGCACAGTGCCATGCAAAATCGCCAAAAGTTGGAAAAAATGAGCAGCTCAAGGATCGAACCTGTGACCTCAGGAGACTAGAACACTCGAATGGAGAGATGTTGCTGTTCTAAAACGATTCCGAGGCATATTTAATAAGGGCAAATATGAAAGAATAGACCCAAATTAATTACACCTTGGCATGCTAAACCTTGTCCTAAACGACCTTAATATCAAAACCGGAGGGAGTATTGTATGTGCATGCTCTGTTCTCCCTTCTTCTTCTAGCTCTAGCCATAGTGTGTGGAACGGACAACGCTTCTTCGTGGTCGGCACGGCTAGTGGGTGCTCGGCAACACTAGCGAGTGCTCGGCAAGACCGGTGAGTAGGCAACTCACCTGAGCCGGCGATCCTGTGGGCCAACACTAATTTGCATAGTCTTAAGAAGCTGGAATTGTTCCTGGATTCGTTCCCAAGCAACCGAACGGACCCTAAGGCATTATTGGAATGCTTGCCTAGAACAATTCCCACCAGGATTTATTGTTTGTGAAATAGCCATCCTCCTTAGCAGGGGCAAGAGAAAAAGAGGCAGGAACACCCCTCCTCCCTTAGCAGTCATAAGAGAAGAAAAGACATTTATGCTCAAAAAAAGAGAAGAAAAGACAGGGACCCCATACTCATTACTCACCTGCCACACCTCGATGATGTGCCAGATCAAGCAAGAGTCAAGCGCCTGCGAGTCGGCGGTCACTCCCGCGGCTTTGGCGCCGTCGTCCTCGTCATCTGTCCGGAGGGTCAAGGTCCGTGGAACGGACCGCCGGCTCTGCATTGGCCCCTTCGGCGCCGCCGCGCAGGGCCTCAGCTTACACAACCTCGACCGAGCTGCTCGGAGCCGTCCGTGGCCAACGACGACGACCTGTGTCCACGGAGACGGAGGCGTCCATCTCCTCACGGAGAGACGACGCGGGCTTGCACTACGCAAACTATTGCAGGGTTTGCTCATGGAGCTGCGGGCGAGGGCGCGACCGGGGGGCGCAACCGAGCGGCGCGGGCGGCAGCGCAGGCAGGCAACGAGGGCGAGGTGCGGGCGGCGAGCAAGGATGAAAGACGGGACACGTCAACAGTCAATTCAACGTGCCTCCCACTCCCTACCTCCCCGATCCCACACAACCCCGACCCCCCCGCTACGTGCCCTGCCCTCAACCTCGCCGCCCCTCGCCTCTCGCTCGACTCCTGCTCCCGCCGCCGAGTGCTCCCCACGCCCGGACCCAATCGTGCTCGACGCCGCCGCCACCGTATCCCGTCCCGCGCGGCCGCGCCACCTTCGCGCCTCCCTCCACTGCGACTCCCTCCGCGCAGCTCAGCCGCCGCCGGCCCCGCTGCCCTCCCCCACAGGGACTCCCTTCGCGCCTCCAGGACGTCGCCCTCCGCACCGCCCGGGCGCCTTCCTCTGGCCGCCGCCCTCGCTCAACTTCCTTCACGCCAATATTTCATTTGTTTGCTTAATTTAATATTGCAGATAGTCAAGTAACAAAGTGTTAGCGAAGTAGAAATTACGATTCATTAAGGCTGATCTGTGATGCAAGCGCTGTAAAATTGTCGTGGTTCTGTGTTTTACTCTTTTTTAGCAATTGGAAGACACAATTCAATGTCTATAATACTGTTTTGCCAAGTAAAATTCTTACTCAGTTTTTACATGGATATTTAGTTAGAACACTGAACTTGTTCTCATCAATCTATCTATTATTACCTACAGGTTGTCTATATTTTGGATCAAGTCTGTGCTATGGAGAATGAAATGCTGCTGAGGATCAAGCAGTCCCATCTTGACATCACACCAAAGATCCAGTGTGATGTCTAATGTGTTAAAGCAAAGCATGACAGCTTAATCGTTGCGATAATGAACCTTCTTTGGCTTATACAGCTCACCAGGTTGCTCCCTAATGCAACTGGCACAATCTGCGGCCAGCATCTTGAGAAGGTCCTTGGCACTGAGCACTGCCATATCCTTGTGCCATTCAGAACTGAGAATGGAATTGTTCGCAAGTGGATCTCGCGTTTTGAAGTCTGGCCATACCTGGAGACTTACACTGATGATGATGCATTATCTTCTCATACTCAGTACAGAATTTGACATGATCACTTTCTTGTTCTCCTTGTTTAGTTAGTAGGATAAAACCTGATGATGATGCATTGCAAGGAGGTCCTCTCACAAACAGAAAGTTGATGCATTTGTCTACTGATCTTGGTTCAATTTTGTGGGGATGCAATTATTGAATTCTAGATGGCGCACATATCTATTGTGTTTGTGACGTCCTAAAAAATCTGGGCTCAAAAAAATTTACAGGTATTCCTTTTGATTTCTCAAGGTTTGTTTTGACCCTGGTAATTAGCATATGCAAAAAAACCATATTTTCACTGAAAGTATGAATAGTCTCTTTCCAGTACAACAACAGTTTGATGAATAGTAAGTACTCCCAAGTACTGATTTCCATTTTTTTCTGGTGATGCAGTTACTTCTTAAAGGCTGGTTATGCAGTCATCTTCATCCATCGACGGTAATCCACAAGGCTATAGCAGCTGTGTCCTAGCGCAGCAAGCCAGCAGTTTTTTTTACCTTTCATTTTTTACTGTCAACCGTTAATAAGTATCTATACATGCTGTAAAGAAGATTGTTCTCCATAAGGGTATTTTTCAAATACTTTATGCTGTTCTGCATGAGTACAGTGGGCGCTGCCAACCTTTCTGTAGGTTTTAATGAAGCTCGTAAAAGAACACACGTAAGGCAGAGTGTTTATAAAGACCAAACATCCTGTGAAGATTTACGTTGCTCCAGTTTCCTATTTGCTTCAAGCTCAGTTTAGAATTTTCTGTTTGTTCTATGAATGATCACTTAGATGTATGGGTGAATTTGAGCATTGATGATATAATGGCAACGGCTCCCGTAGCCACGCACGGACAAATGCTAGTGAACGAATGAAGAAGCTGAGGCAGGGGAGAGAAGCTAGGGGTAGGGATGTCATTTCACGTGCCCTGCTCCGCTGGCCAGGTGAGATGACATGTCATTGCCACGTGAGTAAAAGTAACGTTCTAGTATTGAGACGGTACGGTTAAAAAAATAAAACTGCTATAATATGAAAATATATTTCGTGATAAATCTAATAGTAATGTTTATTTGCTATCATAAACTTTAGTATTACAAGTTTAGTTATATTTAGGATAGTTTAACCTTGGATAATTTGTTAGGACCTTTCTGGAACGGAGGAAATTTACACAAATCATGTATGAATTAGTTCATTTTATAGGAAAAACATAGGAAATAGAAAATTTGCTGAGAGCCTGCTTGAAATGCAGGATTTTCACAAGAACTATGCAGAAATTTTTATGAAAATCTGTTTAATTTTATTGGAAAAACACGTGAACATGAAATTTTTCTCTCGTTCCAAACATGCCCTCACCTTGTTTCTAAGGGCAACCACAGCGCAAGCTAACGGTGATGTTAGCCTCATTATAAAGTGAGGCCACATAGATATATGAGTTTTTTTTGGTGAAATTTGGTATATGAGTTTTGAAACCACTAATCACATGCTATTCATAGTCATGTTATAGGCACAGCAGGTTTGTAGTTTTTTTGTTGTTGCGGCCTTAGCCTGTTTATTTCTCCAAGTATGGTCTGCTTTTTAGCCACAAGCCCACAATGCGCTCTTGAGCAGTGGCTAGCAAACATCTATTACCTCTACAAGCTACTATGACACCCTGCAAAGCCTCTACAGGAGCTGATTTGGACGTCTGTTGTAAACGTGAAGGCTGGGACTACTAGCCAACAACTTGGAGCGTTCGGAAACCCTAACAGCCTTAGTTATTTTATTAGAACAAAGAGAGTACGATCTTAGAAGGTATATAGTACACTTGTAGTAAGAACCCAAGATCTTCATAGTGCCTGAACTATACAAAATGAAATAGAAACGTTCCAATCTCACTGGTGAAAAAATATTGCCAAATTGAGATAGAAGCAAATAGACCAAAGAATACGATTAGATTAGGAATCAAGGAGATTCTGTGAATCGAGAACTACCAAATAAAATAAAGTTAACAAAAAGAAATAGTAGCAGGATTTGCATAGAAACAAAATTTATTGGGCTTATATTGATAGCACATGACGCAGAATTATAAGATATATACCAATCAAAATATATGCAAGCATATGTAAAAACATCACATCCTATCCATAAGAATGCGAGAGAGAACAGTCAAGAAGACAATATAACCTTTCAGAACATCATGAAGAAAAACATTGCAGAAAACGATGCAATAAACAGGCTAAAGATTAAAAGTTACCTCATAATGAATGTGCTCTATGAAGGATCGAAGGTAGAGTAGCTAGCGTACAGCGTAGGTGTCTGAGCAACTCTTGTCAAAATACTCCTACTTGCAAGGTAGAGTGATGAACGGGGGAGGCTCTGCGGAAGACATTGAATGCTGAATTTTATGAAAAAACCCTTTCGTATTATTATTTTTCATAGTTTTGTGCTTTCCTCCTGTTAAGGTCATCTTTGTTTCAGTTTTTTTTTTGCTTCCGCCAGCCAAAAGCCAAAAGCTGAAACAAATGAGCTGTCTTTTGGAAAACTACAAAGCTAGCTTACGAGGAAATGAACTTAGTTCTGAAAAGTCTTTTAGCTTTTGGTGCGCCGCCAAGCTCAAACTTTATTATACAAGCCAATAACAAAAAAAAAAAAAAAACAAAACCAAAAATAAAAAAGTTAACTTTTGAGTGAAAAGTCCAAAAGATACAGCTCAAACAAATAAACCCTCGGACGCTGAGTGTGAAGAAATGATGAGTGTTAAGTCTGACCTGCGGTGACCACTGACCCGATGCATGGCAATGGCGACCCTCAGACTTACCAGTAGGTCATAAACTAGTCCTGTTTGAAATATTTGTTATAACCAGGGTTTCACCCAGTCAACAAATGAGAGCTACAGATGCATCTCCTTAGAGCAAGGTTAATAATACAGCCGGTCTGTATGAATCCTTATAGCCTACTTCTCAGCCCACTCATATAGTAATTATATTTTCACAATTAATACATGACCCACTTATCTTTCTCACATTGTTTCTTGGTTTCTGTGTACAAGCCGGCTGTTAGGTTACAGCCTATTTCTCCTCTCTCTCCTTCATTCTCTCCTCCACCTCAGCATTCAGCCTGCTTACAACCCCTTATTATACTTGCTCTTATTAATGAAAGACCCTGAAACATATGGCAACTCCTAGTCATCTATATTTTCAGTACAATAAATTAGGATTTGATGCTTTTTTGTTCATAATATAGCTGTTATGTGTGGACTATTGGCCGTCTGAAGTCGCAGTCTAACCAGAACAGAGGGCACTGCATGATGATGATGCCCGCGAGGGGAACGGAGATGTTCCCGGCCATGATGCAACTGTTCCCTTCATCCACAACCCGCTGGCCGCTGCGCCAAACCCACGGGTGTTGTGAATGGTTGTGGAACACCTGGTAGGTCCGTCTACTGATGCTATACAAAAGATATTTTTTTTTTTAAAAAACAGACTCCCTAATTAACATGAATGGATATTTTTGAATGTCACCTCTATAAATAACCAGAGTAGCAAAATCGTAATTGATTTGTTTTCTTGTTTTAAATTAGACTAGCAAAGATGTCGGTGCATTAATTGCAACAATACGTTCAACTTGTTATGCGGTCATCTGAACTTGCCCATAAGGATTATAATGAGCTAGCTATATATCTTTGTTGGATTTAATTAGACTTCGTCTATTCTTATAGTATCAATTAATTAAATCAAATAAATTACAAGGCCTATAATAAGTGATAGGTGCAACAAAGGATTAGTTCAGTATGGAAAATTGTTTGGAGATTAAAAAATCACTTTAATCTCCAAAAAATCACTTTAATCTTTGCCTCGTCCGACACCGAGGCCGCGGGCTCCGCCTCGCCTGACCTCTGAGGACGGGCTCCGCCTCGCCCGACACCAAGGCCGCGGGCTCTGCCTCGCCCCACCTCTGAGGGCTGGCCCTGCCTCTCCCGACCTTTGAGGGCTGGCTCCGCCTCGCCCGACCCCGAGGCCGCGGGCTCCGCCTAGCCCGACATCTAGTGGCTGGCTCCACCTTGCCCGACCTCTGAGGACGGGCTCCGCCTCGCCCGACACCGAGGCTGCGGGCTCCGCCTCGCCCGGCCTCTGAGGGCTGGCTCCGCCTCACCCGACCTCTGAGGGCTGGCTCCGCCTCGCTCGACACCGAGGCCGCGAGCTCCGCCTCGCCCGGCCTCTGAGGGCTGGCTCCGCCTCGCTCGACCTCTGAGGGCTGGCCCTGCCTCGCCCGGCCTTTGAGGGCCGGCTCCGCCTCGCTCGGCCTCTGGGGGCAGGCTCCGCCTCGCCCGACCCTTGGGTTTGCGCTCCGCCTTGTTAGGCCTCTGGGGGGACTCCGCCTCGACCGACCCCGAGGCCGGGGGATCCGTCTCGCCCGACGGAGACCCATGCTGCCGCCAACCACTCCAGGTCCAAGCGAATGGGCCTGGGTCAAAGCTCTGAAACCAGGGAGGTGACCAGCATGCCCCGATATAACACGTGGCCGTGACGGGCCAAACCTGGGGCTCCACAACAGGAACAACGTTGGGCGTACCAGTGCTGTTCTGCCTAACCCTCGTACGGGCACTGACAGGCGCGTCAGTTCACCACGACGTCCATCAGGACGGAGTCGAGCGCCACGACCGTTAGACGACGCCTGCGCATGGCGCTAGTGACGGACCGGGCCACGACGTGCAGCTATCCCTGTTGACGTCTACAAGGTCGGCGGGACCCGCGTGAAGGAAAAGAAGGACCCGGCTATCCTGGAGGACTTCTTCTCCTTCTCATTCAGATTTAATTTATTATTTTAGATAAAATCTATGCTGTTCATTTATTTTGTTTGCACTATTTATGGATCTGCTGATGATTCACTGTCTCAAGAACTTGAGTTTTATAATATATAAAAAAACTTTTCACAGTAATACATCGACTTGATACAAAGCCTTGAAACAGAACTTCCGGCCTTTGCTCAAAAGTTACCTTTATTTAATGGATGAGAGGTATATACAGGACATGATTGGTGAGGCATTTGATTTCTGAGCCTACATAGATGATTGGCAAGTGAGCTCACATGTTTTTCCGAGGGCTTGAAATCAAGTGCATCAAAATGCATAATGTACTACTCTTAGACTGAATCATGGTTCAAGTCATCAGGTCCAGGAGACCTTGTTAGTACCTAGTAGCACTGTGTACTACTCCTACATGCGTAGTTTCATGTTACATTTTACTCAGTTTAAGTACTGTTGTCACGACGAATCACTGTATCCTCTTCAACTATTGAGCGATTTGGTCAAGGATGCAGAAGTGCTTGGGTTATGATCAATCTTCAGAATTGCATAAGTAGGAATTGGTAATAGGGTTGGGAACCGAAAACTTGCTTGTTGGTTATCTCAGCTTTCTGTTTCTTTTCAGGTTGATTGGTGCTGATCTGTTCAGTTCTATTATCCAGTGGGCAGCAGGGAGCAGGCTTTAGGTGAATACTGGAAGCTCAATCGCTGGACATATATGGTATGATGAATTGATTTTATTTTCCAATGTGAGGATGGAAGCTGTACTGTTACTTGCACCACGCATTATATTGGGCAAGCTGGCCGGGAGGCATCAGCTCCACCTGCATCTTGGTAGGAAGCCTCGCGATCAAGCAACGCTGGCACTTGCTCTGCCTGTTTTGGTGGAAGGTTCACTCAAAGTTGTAAGCAACGGGGTACTTGTTCTGCCTGTTCAAATTACATATAAGTTGCCACACAAATCATACAGATGCAGATTGGGAACATAAGGCTGATGATGTTAGATTAACTATGGATAATAGAAACTGCTAAACAAAGTGTCGCCTCGTCAACGCCCTAAATGATTACTTATAGTCTTATATTATGGTTTATAGATAGTAGATAAAACTATATAGCCTCTTGCCTTGTGGTTGTACCAACTAGCTAGTACAAGTAGCAGGCAGCAGGCTAATAAGTGAGTATGGCTGAACATGCATGTAGTTGACATGCAGTGTCTTTGCTGTAACTTCCGTGTAAACTGAACATGCATCCAATCCAAGTTGCATGCATGCTCTTTCTATATATGTTGTCCTCTTCTTCCTTCTCCGAATAGCAGGTCTAGAGCTGCAAACACATAAGCAACCATCCATCCCTTGCCACTCACCAGTCCAAATCTCTCCCAAGGCAATGCCAGCACTGTACATCTTACATTCTTACTGATCGGAGGGCTTCTTCTAATCTCCTCCCTGCACATTCCACCATGTTCGGCTGCAACTCCAAATGGTGATACTCTTACAGGCAGCAAGGAACTTATCACCGGCGGCAAGCTCATCTCAAGAAATGGAAAGTTTGCGCTCAGCTTGTTCCAACCAGGCTCAGGCATCAGTAAGTCGGTCTACAACACCATCGATTTTTTTATTTTTTAGCCCTTTTTTTGAAAAATTTTCACAAATATGCCACTGGAGGTAAGATTTCAAAATCTGGACCTTTAGCTCGACGCCATCGTTGCTGGCATCGAGCTCTTGGGCTCGACGCTGACATGACGCTGATTTGGCAGGCAGCTCGACGCTGTAGATCCTGGCGCCGAGCTCGGCAGCGTGGTTACTGCGTTGCATGGCCGGGCCGGAGAAATCCATGCAAAAGCTGCCGGCGCTCATCTTCCTGCGTTGCTTTTGCAGGTCTGCATGCATGTTGGACCCTTGTTAAGATTATGCATGAGTAATGTTAAACATGCTTATTTCATGTACATTACATCAACATACATCCATAGTGAGCTTTGGAAAAGTTTCATGAAGTTTGGAATCAAGAAGTCACATGGAATGATGAATTATATCCTTGTTTGAATCACTTTATTAAGTGAACGATAACATGTGATCTCAACCAAACCTTGCAACCTTGCTCAAACAGTCCTAATTCAACTCATGAACAAAAGTTATGAAAGGTTCATGTTGAGCAAATGTAAAGAAAATGCTTCAATGGATCAAGAAGGATAATTTAAGCTTTATCGTGATGCTGCTTTGACCAAGATGAAACTATGACTTCAGGACCAGATATGAAGTTTGACCTTAAATAAAAGTTTAAGTTAAAGTTATGCGTAGCAAACTTTGTTTTTGACCCTAGCCCTAAATCAACCTGGAAGCAGGTCAAATAGAGGCTCAAAGTTTGAATCTGATGTTGTTTTGTCATTTCTTAAATAATTCTAAGTCCCCGATCAGCAGCAGTGAGTTGACATGTTTGCGACATTTTCTCTTACAAAATTGTATCGTAATTCAATTTAATTCCTTAATATGAGTTGAAGTACCCATTGTGAAGGAAACAACAAAATAAGTCTCATCAAGTTTGGATCACGTTTAGACCTTCAAACTTCAATCTCAAAATCGAATGTTGGCTCTGAAAACCGCACTTTGGTCCGAATGTTCAGAACTTGTTTTCAGTTTCGTTTACTCATCTTCAGAGCTCTGGATCTCTCAAACCGAGCCGAATCTCACTTGGATCCTTTAAGCAAAGTTGTTCACCGCATATAGTTCTACAACTCTTAGTAAGGAAGTTTGATCCGCTACAACATGAAATCGGGAGATAGAGAGGGGAGAAGTTGGGGGGTTCAGTCGGATTTTTTTCGGCCGATTTGAATCGGCAGAGGACGATTGTGGCCGACCGTGCGCCGGAGGGCAACGCCGCGTGGCTCCTCTGTGCCACCCTCGTTTGCCACCTCGCCTCCATGTGCATGAGAAGGGAAACCCGACGCCCTCCTCTCGCTCTCTCTCTCTCTCTCTCTCTCTCAATCTCTCTTCTCTGTCTCTCTCCCTCGCTCTCGCCATGGATGGCCGAGCAGCAGAGCACGCGCATCCGCTGCTCCTCCTCCTCCGCAGCCTCCTCGAGCCACTCCCACGCCTCTCCTCCGTCCGCCTCCATCGCCGCTCGCCGCCGCCGTTGACAGCCTCAGGCAGCCAAAACCCGGCCTACCCGACGTCCTCCGTCTGCCGTCTGCCATCCTGTTTCCCGTCGAGGAAGAAGAAAAGGGAGTAAAATGTAGGTAGAAACTCTTTGTTGTGTCCTGATGCAAAATGCCTAGAGACAAAAGATTTACATTTGTGGGCTTAGATGATTTGTGAGATCTGCAGGTTCCTGATGCAAATGTGTTTTTCTTTTTTTTTCTTTTCCTTTATTGCATTTAATCGGCTGAAACTTTGGAAAATCATAGTAAATCATAGCAAAATCATAAAATAGAAAATGAAGATGTTTTGAAATCCTTGTGAGTAGATCTACGCAGTAGAGTCATAATATGATATGTGTTAGTAGAAAGTCTATGCTATTTTCATTTATTTTTGTAAATTAGGGTTTTCTAGGAATAAATTCATATCTAAAGTCGTGGTGCTCCAATTGTTGTGAAAATTTTATGGTAGGCTAATGATGTCATATGTGTGCTGTGGTAAAAATGTCATGTTCATTGGATGCAATATGACTGAGTTATTGATTTAACTTGCTTAGTGCTTAATAAATTGTTTTAAATGATTTATAATTAAAATAAAGATGCAAAAATGGAAAAGTTGTTCCTTTACCTTGGCATAATGTTGTTATAACCTAAGGAACCTTTATATAGCCACGTGTTTACAGAAAATGTTGAGTTTCACTTTTGTCATGCTCTCACATGTTTTCTTGCAATAGCAATTTGTCTTTTTTGTAATAATTAAGTTATAAAACCTGAGCATGTAAGATTTGTATAGTAATCATGTTTTGTCATCATCTATCTCTCATAAAAATTTTAGATCCAAATGAAATGTTTGCAACATCACCTATAATTAATATATAGGTTTTTATATATATAGAAAAGCTAATGAAAGCTTAATAGTAGATAAGCTTATATCTGTTTCTTGTGATGATGGTAATACTTGTTGTTGAGTGGCATGTTGCTGAGCAAGGTTAGTTTTGGTTGATCCTTGGAATGGCTTGTTGAGATGCTCTCTTGATTGGTATATCAACTCATGACTATGTGCTTATGCAAGTTGCAAACCATTGCTCTAGCTCCTTTTTAAATGTGTTAATGTGTTTTCATGTTAGCTATGACTAATGTTAATTAACCATGTTCATAAGTAGTTTATGATCCATGCAATGAGTTGTACATGTATGATTTTGTTAAAGAATCAAGTAAAGCATCATTTTGCTTATGTGCTGAAAATGGCTGCATGTACAGTTTCTGTGGTGGTGATATTTTCGTGATGC
Organism: Miscanthus lutarioriparius; assembly: GCA_904845875.1. Classification (NCBI taxonomy): domain Eukaryota; kingdom Viridiplantae; phylum Streptophyta; class Magnoliopsida; order Poales; family Poaceae; genus Miscanthus; species Miscanthus lutarioriparius. The sequence goes on along the minus strand of CAJGYO010000016.1, from coordinate 75,597,253 downwards.
AAATGATGTTTTCTGTAAATATGGTGAATGCCAAAGTTGTAAATAATTTCCTTATCTTGCTTGGCCTAAAATTTCATGATTTTAGGCTGCTGGTTTATGAGTTATAGATTTTAAAAGTTTGTTGTTAAGTTTTTGCAAGTCCTCGGAACATATCTAAATAATTGTATTGTTTGGTTTATTTAAACATATAATCATGTATTGGTAATAATAGAAGAGTTGTGGTGCTTTTGTTAAGATTTCCAAAATGTCTAAGAGCACTACTTTTGCTGGTCTAGAACTCCGGTTATAGCTGTTCAAAGTGGAATAGCAGGTTGTGCCTAAATCTGGACAGAGATGCTTTCTTGGTGTTGTTTAACCTTGTTAGCTATAGAATCATCTTAAGATGATAATAAAAAGTTATAGATAACTTAATAAGCTTTTCAGAAAATTAAGAATCATGTTGGCCCGGTGTCTAGAACATCAGATATACATTTCTAAAATTTAAGTTAGTTTTCTGTCCTTGCTGTGCAGTTCTCCTTCCTTGTGGTTTTCGACCTGGTAAACTAATGAATCAACTCTAGGTATAAATAACAAAGTTGTAGACAATTTCATTAGATTTGCAGAAAGTCTAGGATCACCTCCTTTGGATGCTTATAACCCCAGTTATGACTAAAATAAGTGCCTTCTGTGTTGCTGTCCAGATTCTGGGATGTGCTAAGCTAACTGTCTTAGCTTGCTCTTGTTTTGGCTAAATATGTTTAGTTAATTCTTGATTGATGAATGCTTGTAATAGCTAAACTTAAGTTAACTTGTGTGCCATACTTGATGTGCTTGCTATCTTTCTATAATAGATTATGTGATGTTTAGTTAAACAACTCTAGGTGCTTATGTCTTTTGGTGTAAACTTGTGCTTATCTTAAATGCTTGTATATGATGCATCTCATGTTACCATTCTTTGCATTCATGCACTTGCATCTTGCATCTCATTTAGGTATGCTAGATGAACCACGCGGGGAACCGAAGGACGTGATGTTGGAGTCGAACTAGAAGATGGTGTTGGTGGATAAGTCCCGAAGATGGTGTGTTAGTGGACGGATCCAGAAGATGGAAGGACCCCGAGAGTATATGCCTGAACCGGAGATGCTCGCCAAGCGAGTGTCATCTAACAAACACTGACATAGTGTTGGATCCTAGGCAAGCCCCGGAGCATTCTAAGTCTCCTACCCTCTCTTTTTACAAATGCACATAAGTATAACTTTTGTATGCTGCATTAGGTGATAGGAGTTGAATGAAACCATTGGTGCATAATTCCTACCTTGTCCACTAGATATAAATACCTAAACTCTTACTAGTACGAGTACGACGTTCTATGCTTAGTCGTGCTTAGACTGATAGAAGTGGGTGATTTCCTGTCACCTGCAATATAGGTGGATACCTGGTCACGGTTGGCTATATTTGCTGTCGTGGAAAATAACCATATGGTGATGAATAAATGGAGACCAGACGAGATCTGGTGATTGAGAGGCAGCAAGGCATGGAGGTCTTATGTGCATATTTATCCCGTCTGTGTCGGTTAAGGACTGCATCGTTGTGGGCCCTCATGTCATTTTGAACGTAGCCTCTCACTTAGCTGGCTGGATAACTCGTTCCAACCGCGAAGCCGAGTAGCTCAACTCAGGCCAGGAGTCATTCTGTCCAAGTGCGCACACTAGAGGTAGTAAGGATGTGCGGAGAGCCGGATGTGAGACCAAGGGTAGGCCGGGCCTAAACGTCTTAGCAGCTGGTTGGTCCCTGAGGGTGTGGCGCTGATCATACCCGCGAAGTTGAGTCCTGAGTTGTACCAAAGGTGATCCGACGCGACCCCGACGGGGGAAGTGTGGGTTTGTGTTAGGATTTCTGCCCACCTGGTTGCAATCGATTCGAATCGCCATCTCTTCCGAATAGTGAGAAACTTGACTGAGCCTCCTCATCGTAGTAACACTGGATAGAACATGATGCTTATGATGATTATATGATAACCTGGATATGGTTACTAATGTTTGCTTTAGCTTAATCAAGTGATTGCTCTAGAATAGGTACAAAGTTAGTCATAATAAGCTTCACTAAACTTGATGCTAAAATATTGACTAAAAGATTGAAAGTAAGGACTCATGATAGTAATGCTCTTTTTGCAAAGTTATGCTATCCAACCAGCTTCACTAAATAAGCCTTGTATATCATGCATCGAGTCTTTTTATTTCTCTTATGTCGGGTAAGTCTAGCTGAGTATATTCGAGTACTCAGGGTTTATCCCACCATGTTGCAGGTGAAGTTCTCGACCTACTAAAGATGGTGACTAACCCCCGGTGGGCTCGACGACTCTATATTTATTTTTCGTCTATATGCTATTGTTGGAGGATGTTACTTATGCTAGCAGTGTATTTGAAACTTATGTTATTGTAACCATTTTAAAGCTATGTTGTTTTAGCTATGATATTTGTAAACTTGGCAACATATTATTATTTGTGAACTCAATTGTAAACATTATTTCCGCTACAACTCCGTGTATGGGATGTGTATTTGCTTAATCTATTATGGTCTTGGTTGTAACGTGTATTTACCGAGGTCCTTCGTGACACTCGGCGGACTACCGGATTTATATAAGTGAAAGTATGTGCGCGTCAATGTGTTACACAGTTACACGGGATAGCCGTACTTAATCTTGTATAAATTGGGCGGTTCTGTCGCAGGTGGATCCACAGTTACACGGTGACTTTGATTTAGTAGACTGAAAGGGCTTGAAAGGTTGCATGCTGATGCATCCAAGATAATGAGTTTGATCGGCTGATAATGGGTGAAGTGGTCCGGGCTCTTGAGGGTCTGCAAGAGCATATGACCCCAATGCATAGACTACTTGCAGCTATAACGGAGCACTCTCATGAAGTTTCAGTTTAAGAATTCTGTGTACTTCATTGTTTCCAATGTGTTAAGTTTCAGCAGATTTAAAAGGTGTAGTCTGGATTGGAAGTAATAAAGGAAGGCAATGTTGCAATATCTAAGTTGTATGACAATGCTCCTGTCAAAATAAGCACAAGATATTTTTCTGGTTACTATACTGAAAGACAGATTAAGTACCAGAGAGCTACTATGAAGGAGGAACATGGAATTGCAAAGCTACAACTGTATACTTTGCAATGATAACATAGAGGAATCGACAGCTCACCTCTTTTGCAACTGTAACTTTGCCGTGCAATGCTGGGGATCAATTGAACTGCAGACTTCGGCAGACCTCTCTCCACAGCAGAACTTAGAACTGATGAAAGCTCAACTCAACAAGCCGTTCTTCATGGAAGTCATAATTCTCATGTGCTGGGCAATCTGGATGTCCAGAAACAATAAAATCTTCAAGAATGCTTCCCCTTCGGTTCAAGCGTGCAGATCAATTTTCAAGATGGAGATCACTTCACTCCTTTGGCGAGCAAAGAAGAAAATCCTACCATCACTTCAAGAATGGGTGCAATTCCTCCATTGACAGACAGCTTCACCCCGTTTCTTCTTCTTTTCTTACGACACTTTTTTTTGTTTCTTAATCTGTTCCAAGTCTTTTGGACCTCTCTTGTAATTTCTTTTGTTCTGAAACTTTTGCCTTAATAAAATCTCAGTAGGGGCTCAAACCCCTCCTGTCTCTTTTGAAAAAGGTTGTATGATCTATCCACTCTCGTAGGGCTCTGCCTAAACTTTGACAAGGTATAGTAATGTGTTTGGATGCAAAACATTTCTTTAGGAAAATACCATAGTTCTGTGAAATACCACTTTGGTTTTGTAGCGCTATGAAGTGTTTTGAAAACCATAGTATTATTTATCTATAGCATAGTTTTGCATATCTGTAGTTCTAAAAGTGCAGTTTCTTGGTACTATGGACCACAAAAGCGAAGGTGAAGCATTTCCGTCTTTGTTTGGAATGAATGGATATGGATCGAAAGGCTGGCCTCGTGCTTTGACTACTTGACCATGCAATGTGCACGCTGCATGGTAGCTGGAATCTTCTTCTATAGCTACAAGTACTATACCGGCACCGATAGTAGAGTAGGAGTAGATGCCCAGCTCAGTGGAAATTAAAATCTGTCGTTGGCTCGATCGAGGGAGACCAGCAGAATAACATGCGCCGGATGCGGCGTCGTCGTCGTCTTGGCGCGGAGAGATTTTAATTCGTGCCGACGCGACGATGGTCGGCGGCCTCTCTGGCCTTGCCTTCCTGTGTCGTCGTCGTCTTGCTGTGTGTACATGACCAGGACGGGACAGCGCACCGTACGTACCACCTTGCTTGCATGTGGACTAGGCAGCGACCTGGCCTGGTGGTCACCGGCCGGGTCCTTGACGCCATGTTGCCATGCATGTCTGTCCCGTCGCGTTCCCGTCCCATCCGGACCCCGTAGCCTGTGGCGCGGGGCAAGGACTGAGTCCACTACACTGTTCGATGTGCTTGGTCAGGACAGCCCTGTTTGATTAGGACAGCACTGGAAAAAAATGACAAGAAGAAAGCTAGCCACTAGAAATACTTGTCCCAAATTCTCGTATAGATCTCGTTACTTTCGAATTACGCATTTAGCTTCTAAACTTGTCCCGAGTTTTCATTCAGGTCCTGATACTTTCAAACTACGCATTGAGATGAGTGTGGCAACGTGGGTGCCGCACCGCATCGACGGTGCAACATAGCCATATGTAGGCATGGGGTAGTAGCTAGGGCAAGCACGGTGCAACGCTACATGGCTACGTGGGTAAGGCAAGCGTGTGCGCTGTGGTGGAGATGAGGACGGTGGTGCGGTGTGGATGGACCATGAGAGTACATAATACAACTTTAGGGATCTAAGTATGCATTTTGCAGCAAGTACTGGGACTGAGATAAGAAGAATTCGAGACAAGTTTACGAAGCCGAATGTGCAATTTGAAAGTAACAGAACCTGAACGAGAACTCGGACAAATTTGAGGACTGTCCGTGAAATTACTCATTCCAAAAATGTTGGTCTCATCCCAATTTTGTCCTCGTTGAAGTTTCTCCAATTTCGATCAGACAAAATAGTTTAACATCCGTAGAATACTTACTACAATAAATAAATTAAATGGACTATCAAGGTAGAATATTTCATGACTGATGAATTATGCGGCATCCTTCAAGAAAACGATCAGTGTAGAAAGTTTTTTTTGGCTATTTTTTAGCCTGATTTGTAATTTCTAGAAAATTATTTACACCGGCGGCATCCTTAAAGAAAACCGCAAGTGTATATCGATTTATAGTGGCGGCTTCCTTAAGAAAACCTCCAATATAAATATTGACACAGGCAGTTCTTAAGTGTCAGTAAACTTTGCTGATTTTTATTGGCCTTTTATACTGACGGTTGCTAAAAATGATAGTAGAAATATGAAAAATATGCAGGTAAAATATTTTTTGTTCTAGTAGACGAAGGATGAGACACACGGAAAAATATAAAGTGAGAACTATTGTTGCGCACATCCTCCAGTCTCGTCTCCCACGTGCTTTTTGCTTTGTTTATTCTTAATTATTTTGTCCCCCCACATGCTCTCATCAAAACAAAAACACAACTCCAACTCTATCTACTCCTGAATTACACTTTTATTTATAATGTAGTTGCAACCAACACTTATTTAATTATTTAATTGAATCTTACCCTATATTAACCCACCTGACATATACATGAATGCACAATTTTTTTTCAAGATTCAGATTTTCATAATGTAATATCTCATTAACCGTAAGTGCGATTGACAAACCGTTTAAAGATTATTGTTGGAGAAAATATGTTGAATAAACCATAAGTGCGATTTACAAACCGTTTAAAGATTATTGTTGGACAAATATGTCGAACAAAATGAGATTCATAAAGGCAATGTCTTGATTAATTTTTTTATTCAAAAAGGTAAAAAAAGATTTTGAAAGCTTGTGGTCACGTTTCATGTAATAGTGTATTTGTAACATGGATTACTACTTAGTTACAAGTTGATTTAGTCTGTAATTTTAAATATCTTATTCTGTGACCCTTCGAGTTACAATAACGATACTGCAATATGATCATGAGTTATGTTAACATATACAGTGAATATGTATTCTATCACTTTGTAATAAAGTAATATAAACATTATTAATTCTGCTGGACTGAACCACATCTCTGTTCTTTTGATAGATGTTTCTGCTGGTCCATTGATAGATCTTTCTGGTGGTTCACGGAGACAGAACAAGTTAATTTTGAAAGGTATGCTCCCCCGTCCCCCCGGCCCCATCCCACACGAAAACTACACGCACAACCACCCTGGTTAATTTGGAGACATGGGGTCTTTCTTACCCCATTGTTATTCCAAGTGTAGATATTGATAGATGAGCATCTTTTCTTTTCCTATAGAAATGGCGTTATGTGTAACTTATTACGTTCTATTTCAGTTGCACTATCTGCTTCAATCTGCTTGATTCTTACGTGCCTTGCTTGCTAAATGTACCGTTGGAAGAAAATTTACCATGTATCCTTTCAAATGTACAATGGGAGCGTTCGTTCAAAAAAAAGGTACGATGGCAATGAATCAAACATAGAGGACATACTGAAAGGATATGATTCGCTCATCCCAAAGAGGTATAAATACTCAGAGGTAAAGAAAATAACGGGATCCTTCAAGCATATACTAGGAGAAGGTGGCTATGGCATAGTATATAAGGGAAAATTAGAAGATGGACGCAAGGTAGCCGTGAAACTACTAAAAGTGTCCAAAGGAAATGGAGAAGAGTTCCTGAACGAGGTAGTGAGCATCCGTAGGACATCTCACATAAATATTGTGAACTTAGTTGGCTTTAGTTTACATGGATCTAAGAGAGCACTTATTTACGATTACATGGTCAATGGCTCTTTGGACAAGTAAATTTATTCAGAAGAAACTAAAATGGCCATAGGATGGGATAAGTTGCGAGAAATAGCCATTGGCATTGCGCGAGGCTTGGAATATTTGCACCAGGGATGTAATGCCCGTATTATCCATTTCGATATCAAGCCACATAATGTGCTTCTAGATGAAGACTTTTGTCCAAAAATTGCAGATTTTGGACTGGCAAAACTGTGCCACCTCAAGGATAGTGCTCTCTCAATGGCTGAAGCCAGAGGTACCATTGGTTTCATTGCTCCAGAAGTATTTTCTAGAGGTTTTGGAGTTGTGTCAACTAAATCAGATGTTTACAGCTATGGAATGGTGTTGCTAGAAATGGTAGTTGGAAGGAAGAATATTAAAGAAACCACTGGGAATTCTAGTGAAGCTTATTTCCCAGACTGGATTTATGACCGTTTAGCAACAGATTTCCAAAGTCAGGAAGTTGCATGTGAGAGTGATGAGACTGCAAGGCATATGACTCTAGTCGCCTTGTGGTGCATACAAACAAGCCCAGGAAATTGTCCTTCTATTAGGAGCGTCATAGAAATGTTGGAGAAGAACATAAGTGAACTGGAAATGCCCCCCAAGCCATTTCTGTCATGTCCCTCTCCGCCATCACATTTTTCTTCTTGACTGAAATCTCTCTCTCTCTCTCTCTCTCTCTCTCTGTGTGTGTGTGTTCATGATACTCCGACTCAAAACCTGAAGATTGACAGTAATATAAGTTACTGTTAGGCCTTTGATTTTACTTTTTTATGTGTAACTATTGTGAGATCAATCTTAGAGCACATGTGTAAATCATGTATACTATATTTATGCCCATGCATTACCAAGGGAACAAAAAATAAGACTATGATAATCGAAGTTTGCATGTGTCTTGTACCATAACTAAATGAATTGACCAAACAAAAAATCAAGAGATAGTTGTGTTTATGTAATGGTTCTGCCGCAGTAGGAGCATGAGAGAGGGATTTGAGGGTAAAATTGGATGAATTAAGTGATTAGAGGAGGTGAATGATGTCGTAGAACTGACCAATTTTTAAGAGCACAAGTACAATGGTAGCCCGCAAGCGGTCGCACTGTCATACTTGAGCCCATATAAATCCGGTAGTCCGTCGAGTACCATGACGGGTCTCGATAAACGATCCACATACAACCAAGATCTTACATGATTCAACATACATGTCACATGTTACATAAAGTTCACAGATCCAGTTCATTCATCAGAGTACGAAATAAGGTTATTAAAAACCAAGTTCGATAGATAGTAGCGGAAGCAAATTAAAGTTTAAAACTAGCATTTGCCAACATAGTTCAAAAATAGTGCATCTCATATTTTTATAAAACACTACACTTCATAAGGAACCCAACAAAATTTGGTTCACCAAAATTGGACATTCCTAGCTCAAGATATGATTTTCCAAAGTTAGCACAAAAATCTAGAAAATAAATACAAAACCCTAGACTGAATTCGCTGACGTATGGGACCCACGAGTCAACCGGGCCCGTGTGTCATAGGCACAAAGCAGAGCACCGTCGCTAACCGGCCGGAGTTCACCGACGGCGAGCTCTCCGGTGAAATCAACCCCACCTACGAGCTCTCCTCACTCACCCGTGTCGATTGATACCCTTGGTGGCAACGCGGACACAGCGGAGCTACCTCATCGCCGGCCATGGCGGCACGGCGGCACTGCGTTGAGGTACGCCGACCGTTACAGGCCACGACAAGGCCCGGGCGAGAAGCGCACGAGCTCCGCGGTGACTACAAAGATCTAACGAGATGACCTAGGCTAGATGGGACACGCCGACGAGGTCTGCCCATGTGCGCGGTGGCGCGGCGGTGAGAGCACGGCGGCACTACGCGTCGTGTTCCGCGCTGGTGAGGCAACCATTCGCGGTGAGGTCATGCTACCAGCTAGGACACACCCTAACCAAGCTCTAACACAAAGAAGGTGGATGAAATGGCAAGCGAGCCAAGCGGTGGCGAGCTCACCGTGAAGGTGGCCATGGAAGCCGAGCTTTCCGACGAGGACGAGAACGGCGATTTCGCCCTCACCGTAGCTTGTCTGGCACTGCTAACGCGTCGAGGAGGTAGAGGAGAAGACGGCACAACTGCTGGCTAACTGGATTCGGCAATGGCGTGGTGGAGCGGGCGCTAGGCGACGGTGGAGCAACGCTGTGGCTCGGTGGTGTTCGGTGGTTCCACGGCGAGCGCGAGAGAGAGCAGTGGAGAGGGAGAGAGTGTAAGCGTGAGTACGGAATGAGCAGCGCGGCCTCTTCTGATATCACGCGCCACACGGCCACGGCGGGGGCCCGATGCCGGCCAGCGGTGGCCACGCGGTGGCCAGGTGCTGCGCCCGGTCGGCCACCACGGCGCATGACGACGCGGCCATCAGAGCCTGATCGAGCGACTGACATAGCAAAATGAAGTGCACGATGTTAAAACTAAATTTGTAGAGCTATGTACGGGCTACAACATTGCTTTAGAATTCAACTCCTAATTCGCAATGGTTATGGAGTTAAATCATCACAAAGTCAGCCACAACAAAACTGTCAGCTCAATATGACTTAGAAAATTTTCCAAGTTTGAAAAACAACGTTGCATTCATTTTGTGATACAAATTCAAGCATGTTAGGAGCTGAATTAGCCTATGACCCAAAAATAAAAGTTGTTACACTACTTGAGTTCTACAACTTTGTTTTAGGGTGCACGGACATGCAAAGTTTCTAAAGTGATGTTCAACTCCAGTCAAACCTATAACTTGAAAATGATGATTTACACTATAGCTATGACTTAGAGACCAAACTAGCCCTAGTCATGAATACCAAAGTTGTTTCTAGTGACATTCTAAACATGTTTAAGGTATTCCTAAGGTCCCACACACATTTATACATTGGTTACATATAAATACTTCCTAGATCAGCAAGCATGTCATCACTTAGGAGCTTAATTAGACAAAGTGATCTATATAAACATTGTTCCATTAGGCATCCTAAGTGTAGCTAAAGTGTTTTAGTGACCAACATCAACCACTTGCACTTATTCACACATGATCATAAGCATACACATATGGAAACATAGAATGACAAGGCATGTTTCACATGTTTCAATTGTACATTTCATATGTAAAAGCTTATATATGAATACTTGATGATTATGCTCATGAAATGAAAATGAAATTATGCAAGCCTAACACCTAGGGTGTTACAGCCCCTCCCTCTTATAGAAATCTCATCCTGAGATTTGCAAGACCTACCATTCTTTGAAAAAGGTGGGATAAACTTCACGTAAGTAATCCTCCCGTTCTCACGTGGCATCTTGTTCACTGTGGTTATTCTACACCACCTTGTAGAACTTAATGACCTTACTCCATGTTACTCTTTCCATCTCTTCTAACACTCGGATTGGTTTCTCTTCATACGTCAAATCCGATTAGAGCTCAATGTTGGTGGGTGCAATGGCTTCCTCAGGTATGCGAAGACATCTCTTCAACTGAGAAACATGGAAGACATCGAATATTGCACTCATCTTTGGAGGAAGTTGTAACTTGTAAGCGACATTTCCTTTCCATTCAGTAATCTTGTATGGCCCTACATATCTAGGCACAAGCTTTCTTTTCACTCCAAATCTCTGTACTTCTTTCATGGGTGACACTTTTAAGTATACATAGTCTCCCACTTCAAAAGTCAGTGGTCTTCTTCTTTTATCAGCATGACTCTTTTGTCTTGACTGAGCTGCTTTCATATGCTGTTGGATAATGCGCACCTGCTCTTCAGCTTTAGTGACAAAGTCATAACAGATAAGAGTTACATAACCGAGTAAGAGATTTATAAGGGGAGGAACAATGCAAGTATTGAATAATGAGTTATCATGATGCATGCATGTTCCGTATGTCCTTACAAACTTAGGAAAAATTATTTCTAATGACATACATGGTGGCATACATACGTTCTCTCATATATAGCGTAGCTAGTCGGGCTACACATTTCGCTGCTAGTGTACCTGCACAAGAATTTCATTTCAGCCCAACCACACAATTATATATGCAGAATGTAAATCTGGATTCTAGGTTGTAATCTAAATACTTCCATATATATATATACCCATATATATATATATTTTTCGTATCAAAACTATCCGATGACAATTTATTACCCACAATTAAATATGCACCATACACACATGCAAGCATGCATACACAGCCGTATTAAAGCTAGCTCTCCCCGACCGCATGCTCAAATCTTACGGTCATGCCACTCATCAACTTACCTTCTTACCTTGGCGTAGAGGCATATGATCCATACATTACCACTCAAGTGAATGTCATCCATACAATAGCACGCCGTATGGACGATGAAATTGAAAACCCCTAAGTTAGTACTTAAATAGCCACCTAAGAGTCCTTAACTGGGCATAAAGGAAGTGATCACTGGCACACTTTAGATTTCAACTCTAGGTTTCAAATACCTATTTATATAGCTATTAGTTGCTAGAAACTGATTTTGGAAAACAAAAACCTTTGTTTTAAATACACATGTGGTAATTAATGTTAAATCTTGCTCTGATGCCAGCTGTCGTAGAACCGCCTAATTTATAAGAGCACAAGTACAGTGGCAGCCTGCAAGCGGTCACACTGTCATACTTGAGCCCATATAAACCCGGTAGTCCGTCGAGTACCATGATGGGTCTCGATAAACGATCCACATACAACCAAGATCGTACATGATTCAACATACATGTCACATGTTACATAAAGTTTACAGATACAGTTCATCCATTAGAGTACGAAATAAGGTTATTATAATCCAAGTTCGATAGATAGTAGCGGAAGCAAATTAAAGTTGAAAACTAGCATTTGCCAACATAGTTCAAATACAGTGCCAACTCATGATCACAATCCACAAAAAGCATATAAGAAGGATTATTAAAGATGCCTGCCCAGGGCTCACTCTTCATCCACGGCGGGACAGAGGCAGTGCTTGCAATAGCCATGATAAACTGTACCATCTGCAACAATGGGAATAAAACCCTGAGTATGAGAAGGTACTCAGCTAGACTTACCCGTCATAAACCAAAAATAAATTAACTCCAAGGATTATGCAAGGCTTTATAAGTGGAGGTAGATTAACAACATTTTGCATAAAAAACTATTAACTCAGTTATACAATTATACTTTGGTCATCAAGTTAAATATAGCTATTCATCTCTAGATTAGCAACTAGCCTATGCCAAACATGTGGTATATCATTTAAGAGCATACAATAGTAACCATAGCTAGTGTAGTAATTCCATGTTTATTCGAACCATCACATTCCATAATACATTTACTACGATATTGGAGCTAGCCAAGTTTCTCACTATCTGAGAGAGACGACGATTCGAATCGATTTCAACCAGCTAGGAATTTATTCCTAACACAAACCTAGGCAGACTAGATCAATGGTCACCTTAGGTCACCTTTGATACAACTCAAGTACACATTTCGTGGGTTCGACCAGTGCCGCACAATCAGGGACAACCAGCTGCTAGGACAATCAGGACTACCCTGCCCTTGGGCTCATGGCTGGCTCCCCGCACATCCTTACTACCATCCAGAGTGCGCACTTTTATAGAACGGGGCCCGGCCTGAGTTGAGCTACTCGACTTCGCGGTCAGAACGAGTTATCCGGCTAGCTAAGTGATATGCTTGCGTTCAATCTTGTCAGAAGTGCCAACAACGATACGGTCCTTAATCGGCGTAGACGGAATTACATGTGTCAACCTACACATAGACTCCACCCGGCCTCCATTTACATTACCCCATGGTTCTTTTCCACGATAGCAAATATAGCCAACCGTGCTTCGGTATCCACCTATATCTCGCAGGTGACAGGAAATCACCTGACTTCTACCGGTCTAAGCATGGCTAAGCATATATTTGATCCTAGACCTACATAGGGTTAAAGGTATATGTATATGGACAAGGTAGTTCCATGCATCAAGTGTTTCCAATAAACTCTTATAACCTAATGCATCAAACATAAAGGACTCAAATGGTATTTTATAAAACATGGGAGACTTAGAATGCTCCGGGGCTTGCCTTTGAGGAAAGAGGTGGGTCGGTGATCTAGGCACTCAGGGAGCTCTTCAAGAGTCTTCTCCTCTTCTCCTGGAGCTATGGCTTGAGGAGTCTCCTGCTGATCCCCTTCCTCTTCTTCGTTGAACTCTAACAACGTTATCTTTTCGATCGATCCTATATGCATGAGCATGGAATAAGATATCGCGAATGCATATATGATGACACGTATAATATGATATGACATGATGAATGCATCCTCATAAGTATTTTCAATAGCATGGTATTAAGGTAATAACAAGTGCATCCTATTCTACTGAGTAGGTGTACATCTCTTCTCTATTACTTAAGCAAACACTTCTGTAATTTATTTTCTGGACTATAAGATAGCAACTACTTGTTTTAACCATAACTAGAGTTATACACATCAAAATAATATGGTTGTGGATATTATGGAAAGCTTATGAAATTGTCTACAACTTTCTTTTAATACCCTTAATGTGATTCAATAGTTATCTTGGTTAAACAATTCAGTCAATCAAATCTGTTCAGAGAGCAAAGATTTTGGACAGCAAACTTCTAACAGCCAAAACTCTAAAACCCTAAGGCCTATGACTGTGAAAATTTAACATAAGGTAGATCAGTAAGTTATCTATAACTTTGCTGTTAACAAGTTTTACAGAAAAGACCATTATCAACATGAAATTATCCACTCAACCGAAACTATATATGAAACCATTTATTTAAATTATAAAGCAATAATTAATTAGTTGCATACAACCAATTGCTTCTAAGCCTTACTATTAACATCAATAGTTCATATGTATCAAAAGTACCATAGAAAACATCATGGTCAAGCACAATTTATTTATTTAAATGCCTTTATTAATTGAATTAGATAATTAGGGGAAATAACCAACATATACCAAATGTTCACAATAAATTCTCATAAAATTACAGTAGCTTCCAAATGCTCCCAATAGACTACTATAAAAATTTCATACCATTTGGACATGCATAACATCCTCTACAAAAATGACAAGCTAGCAAGGTTTATTTTAGTGAAAATAGTTAACCCTATAGAAAAGTGTCAAACAACAGATTCTATATTTTTCTTACCTTCATACTAGTGCCATAATACTGTACAAAATTTTGCATGGCAATATGTTACTCATTCTTATCCCTATAATTTTCCTTAGAAAACACCATTTATTAATAGATAAATACAAAGACCCTATTTCAATCAAGTTTACTGCAAGCTTATTATTTTTACTAGCTAGAGAATGTCAACATAAGACCAGCAAAATTGGAATCATAATTTTATCACATTCATAGCTGAAGATACATATTTTACAAAATTGTAAACATTCAAAAAGCACTTATCTAGCTATATTTTATTCACCTAGTACCCAGGACTAGTTTCACCGTAGATTGAGAGAGGGGGGGGGGGCAGACTGCAGTTAGGCAGCAACGTGGAGACACTAGAGAGCCTTAGGGTTTCCCCTAGATTTTCCTTACTTATTGCAATAGTTACATCTCCCTTTATATTTATATAGCGAGGATCCAACCTGACTTATAAGTAATCCTATCTTCTAGACTCTTCTTAAACCTAGATTTTCCAAATGTAGACAAATAGGGGTATGTATGTTGATGGGAGAGAGTGCACATTTATCCTTGAAGGAATATGTTGGTCCTACTTACTGCAAACTTTCTCTAGTGATATGTCACATCTTTGCAGGTTGTGTGTGGTGGCCTTGTTATCTAGGTCATCAAGGGATAGTTTTTTTTCATACTCAGATGTTAAAGTAGACAATAGCATTCTTTTATTTTAGTTGTTCAGCTACCGGTGTTTTGTCATCAGTTGTATGATTATGGGGTGTTGTGTGCGTGAGGAATCTAGCTAGATATTGTCACAAGACAAAAAGGAGTTTGTATAGGTTTAGGTTAGTGTGAGAAGATAACACCCTACATCTTGTTTTGGTGGATTGGATTGCATTGTTTGTGCGGAGTATGAGTGATGAATTGTTGGATATCGAACTAAGGGCTCCCTACCAACCTTATATAGCCAGGGGTACACTGGTAGAGAACAGAGCTTTACTCCCGGTGGGGAACCCCCTCTAGTCCCGGTTCCCCACCCGGGAGCAAGCATCCGGGACTAAAGGGGGGTCCTTTAGTCCCGGGTCAGGAACCGGGACTAAAGGGGGACCTTTAGTCCCGGTGGGTAACACCAACCGGGACTAAAGGTGCCTCCTGACATGCCACGATGGCCGGCACCCTTTAGTCCCGGTTGGTAATACGAACCGGGACTAAAGGTTTTTTTTCTTTTTTCTTTTCTTTTTATTTTTTTGTTTTCTTTTCAAAATAGGTTTTTGAAGTCGTACTGTACGCTGCTAATTATACATTTATACGCGCGTATAGTATGTTTCGGTTCAAGCACAATGAACGTATTAAATCACACAATTCAAGCATAGAAATATATATATATATATATATATATATATATATGCATGCATGCATCATATATATATTTACATACATGCATGCATATGTATATTTTACATTATATTATTTCATGTGCATATATTACAAAAGATTGCATTACAGTTGTTGTGATATAACAAGTTTTCTCTCATCCTCTAGCTTGGCTTCCATGGCAGTGTTGGGTCGAAGTAGAACTCGCTCTTGGAATCGATGACCTGCTCATTAAAAAATCCGGCTATAGACTCTTGAATTGCTTTGATTTGGTCTTGTCGTATGACCTTTTCCTCCAACCATCGAGCCTACAGGTTTGAATTAAAGGAAAATAAATTAATATATGTACATATATATATATAAAGACATAGTAACACAATCAATAATAATAATTAAATGAATATATAGTGTATTTTTAACGTACTTTGAGTCTCTCTGTAGGAGTTCTTTGGGAGACCACCTTGATAAACTTGCAAACATAGTAACCATAGTAGTTGTTCCCCTATTCCTGCCTCAGACACCACTTTACGAGAAAAAGATTTGTCATCCAATCTGGTGATCCGGTGAAAGCTATATGTTTAATTAATAAAGATGATACGATTTAGGGGACTTACTTTCAAAGGGATTACATTTAGTGGCGCTTTGCATTTTCCCATGTGTTGCTTCTCAATAAAGGTTTTCCAAACACTGCCCAATAAAAAATTTGCTACGTCATCAGATATAGTTAATCATCATGTTTGTGTGTATATATAGTTGCTCGAGATACCGAAATTACCTCTGGATAATATCTATCATATCTTGATAGTCTTGTTGTGGTTTTCTCATCGAGTCATAGATTATCAAGTGACTTTTCACCAGATCGATGTCCATCAATATCTAGTGATTGCTGCATGTGTTTATAGGATATAACGCATAACACTCATTAATTAACTAGAATCAACATATGAGCCATTAAGGATGATCGACATTATTAACACTCACTTGAAGTTGTAGGGAAAGAGTATATCCTTCTTGTGGCGTTGGTTCACTAAGAAGTTCATGAGGTTACTCTCTGACTCAGACTTTCAATTAGTCTTTGGAGTAACTGGTTCTTTGAATACTATATGGGGATCAACAAAACCAATTTCATTGCGGCCTTCCTTTCTGAGCTCTGTCATTGTAAATCTGCATATATATAGTACTTGTTAGGATAATTTATATGCATATACACACATATGATGAGTTTAATAATAGATCGAAAGAATTATTACTTACAGCAATAGCGACTAATGATAACTTTGTCCAGAGAGGTCGGTGGCATAGTTGATGAAATTACGCAAAGTCAACATACATAACATCATCATCGCCACAGAACCAATGTTCATCTCTAATTCGACACCAACGCAGAAGTCTCCACCGGTAGACGCTTTGCATGTACCACTTGTTTAGCGGGTACATTTGCGTCCCCAGATCGAGATAAGGCTTGAGGGTTGTATAGACTACGGCCTAGTACAAATTTTTTTCTTCCAAATATCAACCTCCGCCAAGACTCTCAATGTTTCCATCACCAAACATCGGTAAAGGTCGAGACCGGTCTCATCAATAAATTCACCAAGGTGATCCAAATTGACATCCGGAGGTATGTTTGCACGATGCATTAATCCTAAATTGAACCATATTCATTACCAACAACTAGCGGGGGTCTGATTGGTGCGATTGTTGTTCGAGTTGTGCAACTCCTTTCCCTGCCCGCTTCTTTTTCTGTGCTGCCTCAATTGACTTGGTGAGAGTGTGGTCATAGTCCGTTAACGTTGATCTGGACGGCCACGAGATTCATTGTTGTTCTTTGGTAAGAAGCCACCTTTTTTCTTAGAATATCTGGAGCTACGAAGAAGTACGGTTTCTCTAGGTTTCTCCTTGCTTCTTGATTCTTTTTAAGTTTGTCATAGAATCTGGACATATCTTTTTTATATGCATCAGTTCCTTCTTCCTTCTCTTCAGATATTATTTTGGGAATAGCCCTTGGTTTCACGGTGGCTTTCTTTGCCGGCGGGGACTGGTTCTTCGTTTGCGGGGCTGGCCTCTTGCTAGTACTTGGCTTCTTGGTAGGCGGGGGCGGGGGAGGCGTTGGAGACCTCCTTGGAGGTGGTGGCAGCGGCGTTGGAGACCTCCTTGGAGGTGGCAACTGCGGCGTTGGAGACCTCCTTGGAGATGGTGTGGATGCAGCCTCGCCTTCCAACACATTGTCATCGTATAGAGCACTATGATGATCTGGTGATTGAACAATTGGATTTAGGTTGGGGGAGGATCTGCTACAAAAAAGGAATGACATATTATTATGAGCAAATTGTTAATTATTTAAGCCAATATAAATTAATGATGTAGTGTTTTCATCCGCACCTATGGTGAGGTAGTTCAGGAGGAGGTGGAGGCGACATCCCAGGAATGATGATGTAGCGCTTGCGCCATAGAATGAATGTCTTCTCTGCTTCTCTAAGAGTCTTCTCGCCATCACCTCCAGGAATGTCAAGAGGCAAATCACTAAAACCTTTTTCAACTTTATCTACCGAGATGGTAGCATATCCTTCTTGGATTATATTCCCATGAATCCTTGGTGTCTTGGTTCGGTCGATAGGATTAACAAGACCGATAGCCACCTTGATTGTGGAATTCCCCTTCGGGATGTGTAGCTCACACGATGTACAAGGTTCAGTGACATCATCCACAGGGAAGCGCAGTCCTGTGTCCCCTTGATTTGGTATCTCTGTGGAAGCGCAGCTGCTTTTCAACTGAACAGATTAGCTAATATTGATTCCTGGCTCTGATGTCTGCTTGCTTGCACTCACTGCTATTTGCACTTGCCTTCTGATTTCCTCCTGCATTCTCGCTTCAAGGTTTTTTTCCCGCTCCTGTGCTTCACGCACCGCTTCCTCCAACCTCTGGAGCCGCTATGCCTCTTCTTCCTTCTTTCTCTGACAGCTTCTGTAGGAAGGTCTGTCCTGAGGGAATCCATGCTCCCATGAGACACTTCCTTTGCCTCTAGTTCGGCCACCGTGTTCAATAGTCCCGATGGCGTATGTTAGTTCATCCTTCTCTCTGTTGGGCCTGAACGCACCACTAGTAGTAGCTCTCTGAGCATAAAACAATCTTTCTGCTGCTTCTTGTAGTCTTGTGCCATAAACGCACTTCCCTGTCTCCTGGTCCAATGTTCCCCCATGAGCGAAAAACCAATTCTTTGCACGCTCTCCCCACTCGTGTGATTCTGGTGTGATACCCTTGGAAAAAGGTCTGCTTCCATTTTGTTCCACTTCTTAATGGCAGTCGGGTAGCCACCTGATCCCAAGTTATGGTGGTATGTCTTCTGTTGGGCATTACGTTGGTTCTTTATCACCCGACTCACACCCTCTTCCGACGCCTTGTACTGTACAAACTCATCCCAATAGGGCCTCTGCTTTGAGATCGGGCCTGGGACAGTAAAATCTGGTGCTATGTTCTTCTTGACATACGTCGTGTATAGGTGTTTCTTCCAAGTCTAAAACTGGGTGGCCATCTTCTTCATTGCCCAATCCCTAACTCGCTCCTTCAATTCATCACCATCTATTATATCATCATAACCATCTGTTTGGAGCATGAAATGTTCCAAGACATCATTCCAAATTAACGTCTTGTCACGATCGGAGACAAAACTGATATAAGGAGCATTGGTCTTCTTCTTCCATTCGCGGGTACTGATTGGGAGCCGGTCCCGTACAAGGTAACCACAGTGGTGCATGAATTTCATTTTATTTGCCCCCCCGGTTCGCCTGTATCCACATTGAACTCCGAGATGATGAAGCGGCCCTCCAATGGCTTTTTGGGACCTCGAACATTTTTACTCTTCGTTGTAGTTGTTGATGTCGATCCAGAGGGCTACAAAACATAAACATTATTTTTAATGTCATGAGCACACATAAGACATATGATAATATATATAGCTAATAATAAAAAATATATACTTGGCCAATATGTTGTTGCTCATTTTGTTCAAGAGCTAAGTACTGACTCCCGTCATCTGCATCCTCTTGCATGTTATTTTTAGCACCATCATCGCCGGCAACTTGAGTGCCAGTGTTGATCAAATTCATCATCAACTCCTCCTCATCCATGTTTCTCGGGTCGGCCATCTAGCTTCAAAACACAAAACCAATATATAGTATGTCAAATCTTTGCTTACATGCGTAAAATCTACGAACAATATGCATTATTAAATCTTGCCCCTCAGTTACGGACGCAATTTGCCACACTAGGGCGAACTACGTCGGTACTAGGGCAAATTAGGGCTATACATAAACGGCCGAGGGCTATACATCAACAACGCGGTTCGCCCTAGTCACCGACGCAATTCGCCCTGGTGTGATTGTTTAGCGTTAACGATAACGATAATACGAATGTTGATCGACTAGGCCACGAGAGAGGGCGGTGTGACAAGAGTGGCGGTGCTCCACTCCGCCGTATATATGTTTGTACACATGGATGAACGAGGGCGGCGGTGCTCCGCCGTATACATAGAAACACATGGGCGAACGAGGGCGGCGGTGCTCCGCGACGTATATATACATGCATATGAATACAAATGACGTATATATACGTGTCGGCGCGGTGGCTGGTGTGCTGACGACGACGACGACGATGTGAGGCGGGCCGGCATGCTAACGACGACGACGTGAGGCGGGCTGGGGCGGTGTCGGTGCGTGATGTTGTGATCCTATGTACCATGTGAACCATGTAGTCATTCATCATATATCTTAAACTAAACATAGTCACTTTATTAACTACAATATATCTTATGCCGACACGTAATACGAATGTTGATCGACTAGGCCGCGAGAGAGGGCGGTGTGATGAGAGTGGCAGTGCTCCACTCCGCCGTATATATGTTTGTACACATGGGTGAACGAGGGCGGCGGTGCTCCGCCATATACATAGAAACGCATAGGCGAACGAGGGCGGCGGTGCTCCACGATGTATATATACATGCATATGAATACAAATGATGTATATATACATGTCGGCGCGGTGGCCGGTGTGCTGACGACGACAACGTGAGGCGGGCCGGTGTGCTGACGACAACGAGACTCTCTTGTGCATCCTCTCCACACGCGTTGCGCGCTCGCCGATGGCACTCTTGTGCACCCTCTCTATGGCTACGGCAAGATGGAGTTCCGCTTGCTCCTCGAACCCCCGTACCCTATCTAGGGCAGGGTCTACGACGGTTGTGGCGAGCCCATGCTCGGTCCACGACGGCTGAGCCTTAGAGCTCCGCCGAAAGGCATCACGAGATTCGCCAGTGACTTCTGGAGACAACAATTAAGGGCCACCGGAGTAGGTTCGGGCGTATAGGTACCGTACAGCCACTTGGACAGCAAGGCTGTTGACTTGCACGTGGTGTGCTTCAAGGAAATGATTCGCGCGCCGCAGCTTCGAGAGGCCACCTACCGTTACCAGGATGTGGGTGACGGCTCCCAGGCGAGCGACGTCCTTATATCTACGGCATGGTTGAGTACATGCTCCCTAGCTACCAACAGAAGGCTTGAACCTTGAAAGGCTTGAAAGGTACAGTAAGATTGCTCTCGTCGTTGCTAGCGTTATCTTCTCACTGGTTTTTGGAACCCGACCAGTGGCCATGATAGTCGCGCGCCATTGCCATGAAAGCCGAGAGACGAACTCACCTCGGGCGGGCACGGTGGAGGGCCACGGGCGCGCGCGGTGGAGGGCCGCACGAGGCGAGGCGCGGGCTCCGGTGTCACGGAAGACGAATCGGCGACGGCGCGAGGAAGAAGAGAGAAAGGGCGGCGGCGGTGTTCGACGAGGAAGAAGAGGAGGGGATCGATCTGCGCTAGGCACTGGCGGTTATATACCAGGGAGATTTACTCCCGGTGCCAGCCACCAGCCGGGAGTAAAGGTCCTTTACTTCCAGTGCGTATTACCAACCGGGAGTAAAGGGTTTTTTTTGGCGGGCCACGAAACTGCAGCCCACCTTTACTCCTAGGTGGGCTTCCCACCCGGGAGTAAAGGTGGCCTGCAGTTTTGTTTCCTGCCTGTTTTGAGCAAATTTTTTTAATAGAAATATGGATTTTCTTGTTAAATACATAGTAAAGTAAATAAAAGGCATAAAATTATTTTGTTAAAAATATGGATTTTCTTTTTCTTTATTGCACATAGGAAAAATGTATAACCTAACTTTTTTTATTTTTTGTTATAATTATAAAACACAATGTAACTAATATTTATTATTTCGTTAATGCAAAAATGTAGTGTTTAATTAAAATTATTAAAACTATTGGTTTTGGACAGGAAATTTGTTTTCACATCATTTTAACGTTAATATTTTAATGTTTCATCACTCAATATCCTAATTTAACTTTTCGAGAGAGAAATCCCATCAAATCAAGCATTGATTTAATTTGAAACACGACATAATAAACATCTGAATTCACAATTATTACATAATATCTCAAACACACACTACATTAAATCACTATATCATCAAGTGGGCACAGCAGTGAACTTCTTTATGTATGTCCCTTGGTTATGATCGCGTCGTAACCATAGAGTGTCCTCATCATTTACCAAGATGCTAGGGTCTTTGTTCACTTTGAAGGGCGGAATTCGGTCATACTTTTCATAATCTTCTGACATGTCCGACTTGTCCTCAATTCCCACGATGACTCTTTTCCCTGAAAGAACTATGTGGCGCTTTGGCTCTTTGGTTGAGTCATTATCGTTTTTCCCTCTTTTTAGTTTGGTAGACATATCATTGACATAGAACACCTGATTCACATCATTGTCAAGGAGGAATGGTTCGTCTTTGTACCCAATATTACTAAGGTCTACTGTTGTCATTCCATACTCGTTGTCTACTGTTACCCCGCCTCCGGTCACCTTGACCCATTGGCACTTGAACAATGGGAAAAGTAGGTGCATATTCTAGTTCCCATATTTCATCTATGCGGCCATAATATGTCTGCTTATTCCAATTCGGGTCTGTGGCATCTATGCAGACACCACTGTTTTGGTTGGTACTCCTTTTATCTTGGGCTACTATGTAGAATATGTTCCCATTTATCTCGTACCCTTTGTATGTTACGATATGCCATGATGGTTGCATAGCCAATAAATACAGTTGCTCATGGATGCTCTCATCACCTTGACATTTTTTCGCAACCAACCGCCGAAAGTTTCCATGTGCTTACGCGTAATCCAAGCTTCAGTCTTCCCTGGAAACTCGGATCGTAAGAGATCCTTGTGTGTTTTCAATATACGGATCTACCAAAGAGGACGTAGAAGCTGTGTAGTGCGCTTTATTGAAATAATCATCCTCCGTACCAATATATGTTTTCCTCCCTAGTGTCCCCTTTCCGCTTAGTCTCCCCTCATGTCTCGATTCGGGAACACCAATCGAGTCAAGGTCGAGAATAAAGTCAACACAGAACTCAATGACTCTTCTTACATTCCATAGCCCTTGGCGATGCTTCCTTCAGGCGAAGCACGGTTGTGAACATATTTCTTCAGGACTCCCATGAATCTCTCTAAGGGGAACATGTTGTGTAGGAACACAGGACCGAGAATGAAAATCTCCTTGACAAGGTGAACTAGGAGGTGTGTCATGATATCAAAGAAGGAAGGAGGAACACCAACTCAAAGTCGGCGAGACATTGAACCACATCATTACGTAGTTTAGCTACATCAGTTGGATCAATTGCCTTACGAGAAATTGCATTGAGGAATGCACATAGCTTTATGGTGGCTAGACGTACATTTGGAGGTAGAATTCCTCTTAATGCAAGCTGGAAGTAATTGCGTCATGAGAACGTGTGTCATGGGACTTTAAGTTATAGAATTTCTTCTCGGCACATTTATAATACCCTTTATATTCGAGGAGAATCCAGATGGTACCTTGATGTTGTTTAAGCATTCAAACATGATTTCCTTCTCCTCTTTGCTTAGAGTGTAGCTAGCGGGGCGTAAGTAATGGCGTCCATCATCATCTTCTCCGGATGCAGGTTGTCTCTTTCTCTCAAACAACTTGAGTCTGTCATGCTTCAAATGTGTCCTTAGGCTTTCCATACACACCCATGAAGCCTAGCAGGTTCACACAAAGATTCTTCGTCAGGTGCATCACGTCGATCGAGCTACGGACCTCTAGGACTTGCCAATAGGGTAGGTCCCAAAATATAGACTTCTTCTTCCACATGGGTGCGTGACCGTTAGCGTCGTTCGAAATAGGTTGGCTGCCATGTCCTTTTCCAAAGACGACTTTCACATCATTGACCATATCGAGTACATCCTCACCGGTTCGGTTGTGAGGCTTGGTCAAGTGGTCTGCCTTCCCTTTAAAATGCTTGCCTTTCTTTCTTACGGGGTGATTTGCAGGAAGAAATCGACGATGGCCAAGGTACACGACCTTTCGACATTTTTTCAAGAATACACCTCTAATATCACCGAAGCAGTGTGTGCATGCATTATATCCCTTATTTGACTGTCCTGAAAGATTACTTAGAGCAGGCCAATCATTGATTTTTACGAACAACAATGCTCGCAGATCAAAGTGTTCCTGTTTGTACTCATCCCACACACGTACACCTTCTTTATTCCACAAAATGAGAAGTTCGTCAATAAGTGGTCTCAGGTACACATCGATGTCATTGCCAGGTTGCTTCGGGCCTTGGATGAGCACAGGCATCATAATGAACTTTCGCTTCATGCATAACCAAGGAGGAAGGTTGTAGATACCTAGAGTAACAGGCCAAGTGCTATGACTATTGTTCTCGCTCTCCAAAAGGATTGATACCATCGTACTTAAAGCAAACCTTAAGTTTCTTGCGTCATTTGCAAACTCCGGGAATTCTCTCGTCGATTGCTCTCCACTTTGGGACCCATCGCCAGGTATCTCAACATATTGTCTACCTTACGGTCTTCTTTGTGCCATCGCAACAATTTTGCATGTTCTTTGTTCCCGAACAGACGTTTCAAGCGTGGTATTATAGGAGCATACCACATAACCTTGGCGAGGATTTTTTTCTTCCACGGACGTCGCGCCCTCAACATCACCGAGGTCATCTACTTTGATCTTATATACGCGATGCATGGCATACACGGGCATGCATCCAATTTCTCGTACTCTTTGCCCGCAGTGCGAGGATGCGGTCATTAGGATATGCATGTATCTTCTCGATTTCTAGCCCCATAGGATGAGACAACTTGTTTTGCTTCAGTAGGTAGTGGCGGGCAATTCATTGTCCTTCGGAAGCATCTTCTTTTGGATTTTTAGTAACTCTCCAAATCCCTTGTCAGATACACCATTCTTTGCCTTCCATTGCAGCAATTCTAGTGTTGTTCCCAACTTTTTCTGCCCTGCATCACAAGTTGGGTACAACAATTTGTTGTGATCTTCTAGCATCCGCTCGAACTTGATATTCTCATTTTCACTTTCACATTCTCTTTGTGCGTCACGAATGACCGACAAAGATCATCAGTGAGCTCATCTTCGTGGCTACCTCTTCTTGACTTCTCCCATTGCAGTATCATTGAAGCACGCACCATCGGGAATAATATCATTGTCGTCCCATTGTTCTTCTTCACCTTCTTCCATTACAACACCGGTTTCTCCATGCTTCGTCCAACAAATATAGTTTGGCATGAAACCTGACTTGAACAAGTGTGAATGAAGAGTCCTTGAGTAAGGATATTCCACCGTATTCTTACATATGGCACATGGGCAGCACATGAAACCGTCCTGTTTGTTTGCCTCGGTCGCACGTAACAAAGAATGCACGCCGTCAATGAACTCTTGGGAGCGGCGATCAGCATTGTACATCCAATGCCGGCTCATCTGCATTACATGACATAAATACCATATTAAAACCTAGATCATAATTAATTATTTATACAACATGTGTGCCACCACAAAAGGTACAAATTTATGAAAGCATTGCTACAATGTAGACAATCCCAACTACCACTAAAAGAACTAAAACTAAAATACATTTCAGGAGCACAAGGATCTCGCGACCAATCTCAACTAAAACTGACAGATCCCCCGATTGTGCAACATCTTTGGGCTTCTTCGGCTGGATCACTGCCTCATTAGCCACCGTATCTGCCTATTGTGCAAGATATTTTTGCACGAGTTCAACATACTCTTCCTCCCAGTAGAAGCCTGAACATCGTCCACTGCCATCCCACTGAAATTAAAACAAAAAATTAGAACTTTAATCACAACCATCATGAAAATAGGTATAAACTAACCATAATCATTAAATACGATAAAATAACTCACATTGCTATCCGGACACTTGTAGAAGATACGATTCTTGTTGGGACCCTCCTTCTTCACTCAGT
Source organism: Miscanthus lutarioriparius (assembly GCA_904845875.1). Taxonomy (NCBI): domain Eukaryota; kingdom Viridiplantae; phylum Streptophyta; class Magnoliopsida; order Poales; family Poaceae; genus Miscanthus; species Miscanthus lutarioriparius. The sequence goes on along the minus strand of CAJGYO010000016.1, from coordinate 75,571,481 downwards.
ACTCCATCACAATCTTCGTCTCATCACGACACTTGCCGCATGGAATGAGAGGGAGGCCCGGCCTAAGTCGCTTTGGAAACCCATGAGAGGCCGAGGACCCGGAAGCAGTTGCCATCTACTCTCTATACTCATTTTTTAATACACTATAAATTTCTCATTTTATAAACAAATAAAATTAAGAAACTATAAAATTATCTATATCTCTAAACAATGATATTTTTAATGGTCATTGTGTTCTCGTCTTTTACTACGGCAGGTAAGTAATTCACATGATATTTCCGCAAATTAACAGAAGAATGGGAGTGTACACACATAACAATCGATTATCGTTTATATTTATATATATACTACGTTTGGGTACGGTGATTGACAGACTACTACGACGATATCGGGACATGTGAATAAATAACCATCAGTAGTAGTTGACCTTGCTTACGTGATCATCTCGGCGAGCATTTCTCCACCGGACGGCACCGTACTTGGCCACGGAAGAGCTCCGATTCTACGAGGAAGGGAACACGGTCTTCCACAACCGTTGCCGCTCTCCCTCGTAGAATCAAAGCTCCTCCTTGACATCCGTTACTGCTCGGCAGAGAACATGCTCGCCGAAATGAACACGGTCCGCTAGTTCAACTAGCTACTTTAACCTTCCTTCATGTAAATATGGAAGCTTGAAGTGATTTTGAGCTCAAATTGCTTACAAATGAAAAAAACCACAATAAAGAACCATATATATATATATATATAGTGAACAAAATGGGATAAGACAATGATGAAACATGAGAGTATGAAGTTGGTAACCTTTAGAACCAAAGAATCGACGGAGGAATCGAAGAAATCGATGGAGGAATCGAAGAATGGATGGAGAAAGAGCAAGAACACTGCTTAAATTTGAACTTAAGCTCTCGGGCGGGCTCGGGGAGGAAGAAGACGGCCAACAGGATTTATAGCTCAAAAACATGTTTTAATAAATAACCATCCGTACTAGTTGACCTTGCTTACGTGATCATCTCGACGAGCATTTCTCCACCGGACGGCACCATCCTTGGTCAAGGAAGAGCTCCGATTCTACGAGGAAGGGAACACGGTCTTCCACGACCGTTGCCGCTCTCCCTCATAGAATCAAAGCTCCTCCTTGATGTCCATTACCGCTCGGCAGAGAACATGCTCGCCGAGCTGAACACGGTCCGCAAGTTCAACTAGTACGGATTTTCTATAATTTTCTAACTATTTTCTAAGTTTTTTATTTCATAAAAAGTTAAAATAAAATGTTTAGTCGCGGAGTCCATAGAAATGACCATATTTTGACCTAGCAACGCATTGTCAATTGTCATTGCATTGCATTGCACCCCGGACCGGACTCCGGACAATAAAATACTATGGTCGATCGATGCCGTTCTTTGTCGAATGCGATGACGGCAGCTGGCCCGACGGACCCGTTCAACCACCAAATCTGTCAAGCCCGGCTGTTGGGCGTATCGTCAAAAGAGAACGAATTTGCTTTCTATTGCACGGCCTTGCATTGCATCATCATACCGATCGGAGGCACTAGTCCCTATACTCATTTTTTAATACACTATAAATTTCTCATTTTATAAACAAATAAAATTAAAAACTCTAAAATTCTCTATATCTCTAAACAATGAAGTGTGCTATGCATGCTACAAATGAACGGTGAATACTAGTTTTTAATAGCTACTTTAACCTTCCTTCATGTAAATATGCAAGCTTGAAGTGATTTTGAGCTCAAATTGCTTACAAATGAAAAAAAAACCACAATAAAGAACCATATATATATAGTGAACAAAATGAGATAAGACAATGGTGAAAAATGAGAGTATGAGATTGGTAACCTTTACAACTGAAGAATCGACGGAGGAATCGAAGAAATCGACGGAGGAATCGAAGAATGGATGGAGGAACAATGGAGGGAGGAAGAACACTAGTGCAGTGAGCTTCAAAATGTGTTGAGCTTGGGCTCGGGGAGGAAGAAGGAGACGGCCGATATATAAAGGGGGGACCTTTAGTCCCGGTTGGTGGCTCCAACTGGGACTAAAGGTCCCTCCCAACGGCTCCTGCAGTGGCAAAAACCTTTAGTCCCGGTTGGAGCCACCAATCGGGAGTAAAAGTCTACCTTTAGTCCCGGTTGGTGGTTTCAACCGGGACTAAAGGTCCCTGCCACCTCTGTCTGGCGCAGTAGCCGTTGGGAGGGACCTTTAGTCCCGGTTGGAGCCACCAACCGGGACTAAAGGTATCTCTAGTTCCGGGTGCAAAAAATGCCGGGACTAGAGCCCATTTTGGCCGAGAATCAAAGGTTTGTTCTCTACCAGTGGTAGGGTTACAGAGGCACCGCCATCCCTGATCTGTTAGTAGATTTTTTTACTAATCCAACTCTTGAATGCTAGGTCACAAAATCTTCTTACTCCCCTCATCTTGAAGGAGCTCTTGTAGACCTAGAGGAACCATCCTGTTGATGACCAAAATGATCGGAGAGCAGAAGATGGATTGGAAAACATTTGCAAAACAAAAAAAGAGCAAAACCGATCAAATTTGGAGCAATTTGGGCATAATTAGCTAGTATCATCCTACCAAACTGGACCAGGCCAATTTTTGCAAATAGACCGGTTTTGCTTGAGTCCTCGCCATGTACTGTGTAACCGGCCTAGGCCAGTTTTGATAGTCGAGCCCAATTTCGTGTTTTTCCTTTAGAAACTCATCCAATCTTGTGTGATAAGTTCTATGTTTCAAGCGATCTCATCAGCGTGTCATGGGTATCGAGTCCTCGACAAGGCTTATTCGTCGATTGTCTTGCGTACTATGCTCATCACTGAAGGCATGGGGTAAAGTGCGTATTTGTCTGTGAACACATTGTTAGATGCCGGCCGACATAAAACGTCGGCTAAACTGATCTTCCGTCTGCCTCTACTGATGAACCATCTAGTTCCTTACTAGTGTGATGATCCATTAACGTCAACACATCTCTTTGCCATGTGTTGTTTGGCACACAGGGATGGACCAAATGGATTGAATAGGACGATTAAAGCTGTGACAGGACATGACAGGACTGCAATCCGTTGAAGCCTAGTAGCCTCGTGCTTGACTTGCTGATGACCGGCCGCGCTGCAAGCCATATTCCGTGCTTGGAGGGAGGGAGAGGGAGACAAACAATGGACCTTCGTAGCAGTAGCATATATAGCTACACTACACCTAACTGCTCTACATGAGACCTCCATGGTCGAAGAAGTTGACTCAAAAGGGAGACTAGGATTATTGCCCAGCACCGAATATTCCCGGCGGACTTCATCAAGGAAAAGAGGAATAGCTCCTAATATTAACGAGCTGAGCCAAGCTGGCTCTTTAGCCTAATGAGCCAGCTCGAGCTGGACCAAGCCGAGCCGAGCTGGTTCGATATCTAGCTCTAAATGAAAGGCAGCAAAATTTGAGACCACAAGTTGCAGTATCTGACTGCCTGAGTGTCTCTAGTGCCAACTGCCAACTTCACCGCGAGCATGTGGAGCTCCATGGCAAAATGCATGCCTTACGTGTGAAAATAAAAACTAGCAGGGGCCATGTACCCAATTCGTACTACGTCTAACTCGCTATCTTTATAACACTATTGCGTATGCGTGTGTTGTGCACTTGTGCTAGCTGTGTCGTATCTGTACACACGGATCGACACTTTGGAGCTTCTGCACGTTGGTCACATACTTTTTTTTTCCGATCACGTAAAAGGTTTGCGCGTCTTTGTATTAAGATAGAGAAAAAATTTAATACAACACTTCTTCGTAACGTCCTAGATCGAGGGTCGGAAGAGCTGTACAAAGACGCTCAGACCCAGTATACTCACACGCAGGCAGGCAGGAGGCCAGTGCTCCGGAGGATCGATCGGATACGATGTCGTCTAGCTAGCTTGATTGGTGAGATATTTCTGGCGCTCCGCTCCGCTCCGATCCCGGCCGATGCATGCATGGGCAGGAGAGGCTGCACGTGGCCCTCGCTGTGCCGCGCAACGACGACGACGCACCAGCATATCATATCAGTGTCATGTCATGCAAGCACTGCCCTACCGCTACTGGGAGATCGATGGAGATGGTCACCGCCGGCGCCGGGTCGTCGTTGACGCCGCCGTCCGGCCACCAGTCGCGGGCGGCCGTGCAGTGCATGCCAGGCCACCATATTCGTTCGTACGGACTAACGTGCTGCTGCTCCAACCCACAAGACTGTTGATCGATGGATTAGGACAGGTCACCAGATAACTATTTGACCCGGCCGCCCGCCCGCCTCTGTCCTTCCTAGCTGCTACTACTAGTCAACTTAAGCTACTACTAGATAGTAATCAGTACTCTTACTATACCTGCATGGATATCTCAACCAAAGTGTTGTAGCACAAATGAATTGTTCACCTCTCTCCATCAGTTTAAGTTTTTGATTTAATTGGTCGCTGCAGCATGCAACTCAATATGGTATCAAATCTAGAGGTTTCGATTTCGAATCCTGATAGACACAGTTGTCCACGTCCAAGGACTCTGAGGGAGCCTCCATGAGGAGAAATGTTGGCGTATATGTGAGTTGTCCATCTCTCCTCATGGACCTAAGACTGCCTCCAACGGCGAGGTAAACCGCGACCCAAACGCAAAATGGCTAGTACACAGTGTTTACGTCCGAAATCACGGTCCAATGGAGAACGCAAACACGGCAGCCATTTTGCCTAGCATCGAACTCGGAAGGCAAAAAAGCGTCGGTGTTCTCGACGACGCAAAACACTGCAGAGAGAGGAAGACGCACGGAGTCACTCCGGCGTCCGCGCGCACGGAGTCACCGGAGGAAGACGCAGCAGGTGTCGGGGCTCCTGTCGGCGATGGCACCGAAGTGGAGGTGGCGGCGCGTCCACCAGAGCCGGACCCGCGGCCATGCCCCGCGGCCAGGGGCGACGGCTGTGCGGCCTCCTCGGGAGCGGCCGAGGCGTCGGTGGTCGCGGGCTCGGAGCCGACGGAGGGGGAGGACGAAGCCGCGCTCGCGGGCTCGGAGCCGACAGAGGGGGAGGAGGGAGCCGCGTCCGCTGGGGCTCCGGCCGTCGGCGGTGGCGCATCCTCCAGATGCGGACCGAAGTGGAGGTGGCAGCCGTTGGAGAAGGAAGGGGATGGGTCAGTGACCCATTCACTGTGCCGAACCCAAATACCTGAATGGGTCACCGATTTAGGTATGGCCGGTTGGAGATAGTCTAAGGCATACAACTCGGTGCCTGGAGCCTATTTAATTTGATAGAGGACCACACCTTCTGATTCTTAGTTTCTGATTCTTTTATATATATATATATATATATATATATATATATATATATATATATATATATATATATATATATATATATATATATATATATATATATATATACTACTACTCTATAGCCGGCTACAAAATAACTTATTCTGTAGCCACTTTGAGTTATGATAATTACTATGTTAATTTACGATATTATAGTAACTCCTTACTAAGTGGTTTACTATAACGTTATGGTAAATATCCCCATGTGTTGTAGTAACCCAACTATCGTAAATATGTATTGATATTATCGTAAATTAGTATATAAAATTATCGTAAATAAATGTGGCTACAGAATAACTTATTTTGTAGCTGGCTACTGAATATACTCTCTCTCTCTATCTCTCTCTATATATATAGGAGCAACCGAATGGATTGAGTAGGGAGAATGATGAATTAACTTTTAAATGGAGCCATTAGCTCCCATCTCCCAATATAAACGCGAGAAGTGATTCTTGTTCGCTCCCTATACTAGAATCTATATGCGGACTTTTAGTGTTTGGCTGAGGAGTGATTCTTTATCACGGAGAACCTGCTCCAAAGAACACTGTCAAACGGACTCTTGTTAGTGTTAGAAACGATAGGCAATATAAACGACGAAGAACAGTAGATCAAACATAGGGGACACGAGATTTGAACGTAGAAAACCCTTCCAAGGAAGAAGAAAAAAAACCATGGGCACCAGCCAGCAAATCTTCACTATATCGGGTGAGGTTACAAACGTCGAGGGTTTACAACTTTTGTTATCCCAAGACGATGGCTTATAGGAGGTATATATAGAGATGGAAAACCCTAATAGGCGATGATCCATACCGCTTCGCTTCGGCCCAAGCCTCCCGGCGACGGGCCTCGCTTCGCTCCGGCATAAGTTAACCTTTATCTTGTACATAACTGAATTTGAATCATAACTCAACAAACTTCACCTTGAGACAAATTCCTTCTTGTAGCATAAAACGAACCTTCACCCTGAAACAACAAAAAAATACTTCCGGTGCCAAATAGCCTCTTGGGCTAAACAGTTATACCAACTAAGCTTGAGCAAAGCTCAACCTTAGCAACAGGAACTGGCTTTGTCAACATATCAGCAGGATTATCATGTGTGCTTATCTTGCATACCTTCAACTTACCTTGCGCGACAACATCGCGAACATAATGGTATTTGATATCAATGTGCTTCGTTCTCTCATGGAACATCTGATTTTTAGTGAGACATATAGCACTTTGACTGTCACAAAACAAATTATTGCAAGAATCATCTCCACAAAGCTCAGCAAACAAACCTTTCAACCAAACCGATTCTTTACATGCTTCAGCAACAGCCATGTATTCTGCTTCAGTGATAGATAGGGCAACAACGGGCTGCAATGTTGCCCTCCAACTCACAGCACAACCACCAATAGTGAACACATAACCTGTGAGAGATCTTCTCTTATCCAAATCGACAGCAAAATCTGAATTCACATAGCCAGTGAATCCCTTATCAGTCTTGCCAAACTTCAAACAAGCATTTGTTGTGCCACAAAGGTACCTAAAAATCCACTGAACAGCCTTCCAATATTCTTTACCAGGATTAGCCATGTATCTACTAACCAAACTCATAGCATATGATAAATCGGGACGAGAGCAAACCATGGCATACATCAAAGAACCAACATCATTAGAATATGGAACTCTTGACATGTACTCAAAATCCTCATTCGTACTAGCACATTGTAAAGCTGATAATTTAAAATGAGGAGCAATAGGAGTACTAACAGACTTTGCATCATGCATGTTGAAACGATGAAGAACTTTCTTAATGTAACTTTGCTGACTAAGAAATAACAAACCAGAATTTATGTCTCTTGTAATCTTCATACCTAGAATTTTTTTAGCAGCACCAAGATCCTTCATCTCAAACTCACTACTCAACAGTTTCTTCAATGTAGTGATTTCTTTCTTGCTCTTGGCAGCAATCAACATATCATCAACATATAACAACAAGTATATAGGTGATCCATTAACAAATTTAATGTACACACAGCTATGAAATTGAGACCTCTTAAAACCATGTGACATCATAAAAGAATCAAACCTTTTATATCATTGACGAGGAGACTGTTTCAAACCATATAAGGACCTCTTTAATTTGCAAACATGATCCTCCTTACCAGGTACTATGAACCCTTCTGGCTGGTCCATATATATCTCCTCCTCGAGCTCTCCATGTGGAAACGCAGTCTTTACATCTAACTGCTCAAGCTCAAGATCTCACATAGCAACAATACCGAAAAATTGTACGAATTGAACTATGCTTTACAACTGGAGAGAACACATCATTATAATCAACACCAGGAATCTGACTGAAACCTTTTGCTACTAACCTTGCCTTAAATCTTGGAGGCTCACTGGGAGATAAACCCTCCTTTCTCTTGAAGATCCATTTTTAACGAATGGCCTTCTTTTGTTTAGGCAAGTGCACAACATCCCATGCGTCATTTTTCTCGAGTGACTGCATCTCCTCTTGCATAGCGAAAATCCACTTCTCGCGATCACCAGAAACAACAGCTTCAGTGTATGTAGCCGGCTCATAAATGTTCTCCACCTGTTCAGCACAACTAAAGGCATAATGAACCATATCACATTCCTCAATTAAATGTGGACGAGGTCCACAATTCCTCTTTGTTCTACGATCTGCAATAGACTGATTTTGAGGCTGCAAAACAGGAGGTGAGTGTTGAACAATATCATGAACATTGTTATCAACAATTTTGGTTTCCTGATCATCTACGTGCTCCACTTGTACGCTAACATGTTGCTTCTCCTCATCAGAACCAACTCGAAAAACACATCGTGGACAATTTGTCATTAAACATATGATTCATTGAAAACAACGCTCCGCTCATGAAAGTCTTTTTAGTTTTAGGATTCCATAACTTATATCCTTTAACTCTAGAACCATAACCAAGAAACAGACACTTAATGGATCTAGGTTCTAGCTTTCCATTATCAACATGAGCATATGCAGTGCAACCGAAAACTCTCGGTTGTGAATAATCAATCAAGACATACCGGACCATACCTCAATGGGAGTTTTCTTATTAAGTGGGATAGAAGGTGACGGTTGATCAAGTAAATGTGGTGTTAGCGAGCCTCATTCAAAACGCGCTGTTCATACGAGCATTGGACAACATGCAACGAACCCTCGAGATGATGGTTCGGTTCATGCGCTCAGCCACACCATTCTGCTGAGGAGTGTACGGGATGGTGTGGTGCCTGACAATGCCTTCTTCCCTGCAGTAATCATTAAAAGCATCCGAACAAAATTCACCGCCATTGTCAGTACGAAGCAATTTTACCTTCTTTTCAGTTTGTCTTTCTATCATAACTTTCCACTCTTTAAAAGCAGCAAAAGTATCATCTTTATTTTTCAAAAAATAAGGCCACACTTTTCTTGAGTAATCATCAATAATGGTAAGCATGTAACGAGCACCACCATAAGAGGGCTTACGAGACGGCCCCCATAAATCAACATGTACATAATCAAGTGTACCTTTGGTGATATGAACAGATGCATTGAACTTTACCCTGTTGTGCTTACCAAAAATACAGTGCTCATAGAACTTCATCTTACCCATAGTGCAGCCATCCAACAGGTCTGTCTTGATCAATTCTGCCATACCAAGTTCACTCATATGCCCAAGACGCATATGCCAGAGATTAGTTTTACTTGATTCATCATTAGAAACAGTAGCAGCAGTGACGGAACCACGTAAAGTACTTCCTCTAAGAACATATAACTTTGTAGAATTCATATCACCTATCATATGAATGAGAGAGCCTTTTGATACCTTACATACTCCACCAGAACCGGAGTGTATGTACCCCTCGGCATCAAGTGTGTTGAGGGAGATGAGATTTCTAGCCATCCCTGGTATGTGTCTCACATCTTTCAGTGTGCGTATCATGCCATCATGTATCTTGATCTGAAAGGAGCCAATACCCACGATCCCAAGTGGGTTGTTATCTCCCATACGCACGACATCTCCACTCTACACAGACTCGTAAGAACGGAACCAATCTCTGTTAGAGCATATATGAAACGAGCATGCAGAATCAAGTATCCATTCATCACGACCAGCAACACAACTAGCAAAAACAACAAGAACGTCTCCTGAATCAGAATTATCAACAGCGGAGACAACAAAGGCCTTACCATCACCATCTGATTTGTTTTTCGATTTATACGTACCGTTTCTTTTCTCTTTATTCTGCAGCTTCCAACAGTCCTCAATGACATGAGTATCTTTCTTATTGTTGTTGTTGTAGGTTTTCTGCTCGGGCCTGCCTCTAACCTACAACACTTCGCCCTTGGAGGATGACACGTCAAACTGAACCATACCTTTCATCTTCTCCCTCGTCTAGGGGGCCTCATATACTTCCGCAAGGGTTAGTTCATCACGGCTTAATAGTATGGTATCTCGGAAATTTACAAATGAACTAGGCAGCGAGCATAACAGTAGAAGAGCTAAATCTTTATCATCATATTTTACCTCCATCGACACTAGGTCGGCAACGATCTCCTTAAAGATCGATAAGTGGTTCATCATCGAACCACCTTCTTGCAGCTTGTGCGTGAACAACTTCATCTTCACATGCATCTTACTGGTTAGATCCTTGGACATGCAGATCGATTCCAGCTTGAGCCAAAGTTCTACGGTAGTTTTCTCCTGCAGCACTTCTTGCAAAATATCATTATGTAGATGAAGTTGAATCAGAGACAGAGCCTTACGATCCTTTCGCTTCTCTTCAGCGGTCCATGACTTCTGCCCTTTGTCTCCAAAACTATCTAGCGCCTCATCAAGATCCGAAGATTGTGCCAGAATCGCCTGCATCTTGACTTGTCACAGCGCAAATCTCATCTTGTAATCCAGCAGCGGTAGATCAAACTTCATCGATGCCATCGCGAAACCCTAATGTGAAACCAAGCTCTGGTACCACTTATTAGAAACGATAGGCAATACAAACGACGAAGAACAATAGATCAAACACAGGGGACACGAGATTTTAACGTGGAAAACCTTTCCAAGGAAGAAGGGAAAAACCACGGGCACCAACCAGCAAATCTTCACTATATCGGGTGAGGTTACAAACGTCGAGGATTTACAACTTTTCTTATCCCAAGACGACGGTTTACAGGAGGTATATATAGAGATGAAAAACCCTAATAGGCGACGATCCATACTACTTCGCTTCGGCCCAAGCCTCCCGGCGACGGGCCTCGCTTAGCTCCGGCAAAAGTTAGCATTTATCTTGTATATAACTGAATTTGGATCACAACTCAACAATCATTTGACAGGCTCACTGGAGTCCACAACCCTCAACAATGAGCATCTTCTGCGTACCCGGCCCGATGAGCATCTTCCACAATGTCATATAATAATTTTCCTGACATGCATTTGTCCCTAGGTAGGAACATGGTCGAACGTGCATGATTTATCGTCCTTTGTGCCGGCCAATGCAATTGTGCTAAGGTAACGTTCTGAAAAAACTAAAACAAAGAATTTTGATTTCTAGCATTGAATAATGCTGCTTCAGTTATCTGTTCCTTGTAAAAAAAGGAATAGCCGTGCATTTTTTACCTCCAAAGTTCACCACACACTTGAAACCCTCCTGGCGGACAGGGGAGCTAGTGAAAGACATATAGGTTTTCATAGATTTAGTAATATTTTGGGCTTCGAATGTATATCTTATTTTGAAATCATCGACTCAAGTTTTTAAGAGACCGCTTCACTTCGGCTCAAGCCTCCCGGCGACGGGGCTCGCTTCGCTCCGACAGAAGTCAGCCTTTATCTTATACATAACTGAATTTGGATCACAACTCAACAGTTAGCACTAGAGTTTCTAATTCTGCTTACTGCCTTACTGGTTGTGCAATTCAGCTCATCATCTCTGGTTTTCTTTATGCACAATACGTAGCTGTGCTTCCCAGGACAGCAGCATATCAGCACACACGCCACTGTCTCTATGCGTTTATGATACACTATTATTATTGATGTGTGCTCCTACTCCTCTCCGCCATCATCGTCTCCCCAGTTGCCTCGCGTGCTCCGGCTATGCTGCCTCCCACCCCCCTCTACGTAGCACTAGCTGCTGCGCTCATCTTCTTCTCTTCACTGCACACTCCTGCTGCTGCTGCTGACGGTGGCACTCTCGCGGCAGGCCAGGCGCTAGCCGCCGGTGGCAAGCTCGTCTCCCGCAGCGGCAAGTTCGCGCTCGGCTTCTTCCAGTTCCGCCAAACCCTGCCAGGCAGTGCAGTGGGGCGGCGGCGCCGCCACCAACAGCACCGTCTCCTCCCCCGGCTGGTACCTTGGCGTCTGGTTCAACAAGATCCCGGTCTGCACCCCGGTCTGGATCGCCAACCGGGAGAGACCCATCACTGAATCCGAGCTCAAGGTAGCCCAGCTCAGAATCTCCAGAGATGGCAACAAACTCATCGTCACCAACAACACCAGCACCGATGAATCCCCAATCTGGTCCTCTGCTGTCACCAATAGCACCACAAACGCTAGCAGCGTCCATGCCGTCCTCATGAACACCGGCAACCTTGCCCTCCTACCAGAAACCCAATCCACTGCAGTACCCACCAGCTCCTACTTGTGGCAAAGCTTCGACTACCCAACCGACGTCGGGCTTCCGGGCGCCAAGATCGGCTGGAACAAGCTCGCCGGTGGCAACTACTTCAGCCGCCAGTTCATCTCCAAGAAGAGCCTGGTCGATCCAAGCCCCGGCTCGTACTCCATCAACATCGACTCCAACGGGTTCACGCAGCTCACAACTCGCAACGCCCCGATCGTGAAGTACTGGTCATGGACGTCCGGGAGACTAGAGGAGCTCGTGTTGGCGCTGACGGCTCTGATCAACATGGATCCGAGGACCAAGGGACTGCTGGTACCGGACTACATGGACACCGCCGACGAGGTGTACTTCACCTACAGCATCACCAACGAGTCGGCCTCTGTCTTCGTCCCGATCGACATCACCGGCCAGCTCAAGCTCATGCTCTGGTCGGAATCCAAGCAGTCTTGGGAGACCATCTACGCCCAGCCTTCTGATTTCTGCCTCACGTTTGCCGTCTGTGGACCTTTCACGGTCTGCAATGGCAATTCAGGTTCAGGCACCTCGTCGTTCTGTGGCTGCATGGAGACATTCTCTCAGACGTCGCCACGGGATTGGGAGCTTAGTGATCTGACAGGAGGGTGTGCAAGAAGAACTCCCTTGGACTGCAAAGCTAGCAACAGAAGCGGTACATCATCAGGTTCGACAGATGTGTTCCACCCTATAGCTCAAGTGACCTTGCCCTATAATCCCCGGGGAATAGAAGGCGTCGCCGCACAAAGCGATTGTGCGGAAGCTTGTCTCGGCGACTGCAATTGCACAGCTTATTCTTATAGCAATGGTAAATGCTCTGTCTGGCATGGAGACCTGCTTAACGTAAACCAGGCCGACAGCAATGCTTTTAGCTCTCAAGATGTTCTTTACCTTCGCCTTGCTAAAAGTGATTTTCAGAGTTTGAACAGAACCAACAAAAGAACACCAACGGTTGCAATTACCGCAAGTGTTGTTGGTTCTGGAATAGTAGTGCTCATGCTAGTGTTTATGATCTGGAGGAACAGAGTCAAGTGGTGCAATGCTCCGTTACACGGCATCCAAGATAGCGGCGGAGGAATTATAGCCTTTAAATACACCGATTTATGCTGTGCTACCAAAAATTTCAGTGACAGACTTGGAGGAGGCGGTTTTGGTTCTGTGTTCAAGGGACTGTTAGGAGACTCGACAGCTATTGCGGTGAAAAGACTTGACGATGCACGCCAAGGAGAGAAGCAATTCCGGGCCGAGGTGAGCTCGATTGGGATGATCCAGCATATTAATCTAGTCAAATTGTTTGGTTTTTGCTGCGAAGGTGATAAGAGGCTACTCGTGTATGAGCATGTGGTAAATGGGTCCCTTGATGCCCATCTATTTCAGAGCAACGCTACTGTCCTGAATTGGACCAGAAGGTATAAAATAGCCATTGGAGTTGCAAGAGGATTGTGCTACTTGCACCAGAGTTGCCGTGAATGCATCATACACTGTGACATTAAGCCAGAGAACATACTTCTTGATGCGTCGTTTGCTCCGAAAATTGCAGACTTTGGGATGGCAGTGTTTGTAGGGAGGGATTTTAGCCGAGTCCTGACTACGTTTAGAGGGACAGCAGGGTATCTCGCCCCAGAGTGGCTTAGTGGAATTCCTATCACACCGAAAGTCGATGTTTATAGCTTTGGTATGGTAATGTTGGAAATCATATCCGGAAAAAGGAACACGCCAGAAGTTTTCAGCAAGAGCAGCTACCATGTTGCGTATTTCCCGGTGCAGGCCATCAGGAAGCTTCATGAGGGAGACCTGCAGAGTTTGGTTGATCCACAATTACAGGAAGACCTCAATTTGGAAGAGGCCGAAAGGTTGTGCAAAGTTGCATTTTGGTGCATCCAAGACAACGAATGTGATCGGCCAACAATGGTTGATGTTGTTCGGGTTCTCGAGGGTCTCCAGGAACTTGATATGCCTCCAATGCCAAGACTACTTGCAGCTATAACGGAACACGCCGATGTGGAGTTAATGTAATAATTCACCGTACTTTGTAGTAGTTTTTTTCAGCAAATGTTGACATGTGGTAGTTGTATGGCGAATCTGAAAGAATAAAAGGGCAAGATTTCAACTGTCAATTTGTGTTCATGGTGGATGTGTCTCTTGTTTGTTCATTTACGCTGATTGTAGCAAAAATCCTGCAAAAGATGGTGATATGTGTATGTTTTATTTATGGAGAATTGGATTCATGCCGGTAGCCCACTACTGACTGCTGACCTTAGAGATATGCTGCTTCTTTGAGGATGTCTGCTAGCTGAGTTGCTCTGCTCTGTTATATAGGACAGAGCTTTTGAGTTCTCTCTCTCTCCAAATTTTTCCTATATATATGTTTCAGAGATGTGAAGACCCCGTTAAAAGGGCTGAATTCCGATTGGGCCAAGGTACTGTAACTGCACAGGTGGGATGTGGGCCGAGTACTGCAGCTACAAACACTGTAGTGACGAATCGGGCCGGGCCAATTCTGGGTTACTGTTGCTCGGTCACTGTACAACCAGGGGGTTAGTCCGAATACTAGGACGGCCAGACTGACTTAAATAGCTAGGCCAATGATGCGTAGTAACTTTCGGTTAATCATTTTGTGAGAAGCGAAGACGAAAGCGCAGCGGGTTGCTACGTAGGTGGGGCCCACCCCTTGGTAGAGTGGGCCTGCGCCGTGTGCCGGGCCTGGGGCGTTACAAGAGATGTCAAAATAAATGACTCTGGGTTGGGTTCTTTTGGAAGAGGAACGCTTTAGCAATTTTTGTGGGTTTTCTCCTTTTTTTTTAGAAAACAGAATGGACCGAAATCTGTACTGAAAACATATTAAAAGGAAGAGGCAAAAGGTGCAACAAACAAGGTTTAAGAGACAGACAAAGAGAAAAAATAGATAAAAAAGATTACACAAAGCTCTCTAGCCATGAACTAATTAGAAAAAAAACATCTCTTGCGCGATGGTAGGGCAAAGACCTCCTTGAAGATGAATTTGTAACGAGCTGGGAACTGCATGCTGAACTTTGAAGTGCTCCAGGATCTGAAAAGGCTCTGAATACCTAGGAACAGGAAGGCCAAGAAGGACCCAATGCAACAGTCTCGACCATAAGGACCCTGAGCCCATCAGAGGAGACTGTTTATGTTACTATATATGTGTGCTCTAAACACTGAAAAAAGAATTCTATTTCCCAGTGCGTGGCATGAATGGAATCAGCTCCATCTCCATCTGCATGTATGGGGCGAGCCGGTGGAGGCATCAGCTCCATCTGCATCGTGACGCCAAGCCTCGTGATTGAGCATGGCTGGCAGCAGTGCAGCACTGCCTGGTCAAATGAAGCTGACGGAGACTGGAATATACAGGGGCGGCTAAGCCCCTGTACTTTTTCTATGGTAAGACACCCTAAGATCTGAGATTTAAGTGGTTCTCTAGGATTCTATGTTGTTGACAATCATTTGCAATTGATCATAAAATACTTGATGTTATGTTTCCTAATGACGTTATCATTGTTATATTGACTTTGAGAAATACTAGTACATACCTCAGTTCCACAAATATGTAGCATTCTTTTTATTTGAAATGCCATATTTCTACAGAATTGGCTAACCAAAGTACCATCTTGTATGACAGTTTTGGGTTGATATAAGGAGTACATACCTCTCCTGGCATTGTGGTTGTAGTTGTACCAATTAGCTTGTACAACTCGTTTTTAAAAAATAGCTTGTACAACTGGCAGGAAGGTCAGGTTGCTGGTGGTGATGGCTGATCTCCGTACCAAAAAAATATAAAAAAGAAAGGTTTAGTGCTGAACATGCAGGCAGTTGGACCTGCAGCGCCGTTGCTATTTCTTCCACGTTACCTGAACATAGGCAGTCGAAGCTATATTTCTTCCACTTTCTATATATCCTCTCTTCTTCCTCCTCCGACGAGTAGCAGTCCATCCATCCATCCATACATATTTTCTACAGCCATGGCGCTCCTGCACATGTTACTCGGAGGGCTTCTCCTGTGCTCTTCCTTGCACACCACATGTCTGGCAGCAACAGCGAAGAGTGATACTCTTGCGGCGGGCGAGGCCCTCGGCATGGGTGAGAAGCTGGTCTCAAGCAACGGCAAGTTCGCGCTCGGCTTCTTCCAGTTCCAGCATCAAGTCCCAGCCACAGGCAACATCAGTAAGTCCCCCAGCACCGTCACCACCACCACCTCCTCCCCTGGCTGGTACCTCGGCATATGGTTCAACAAGATCCCAGTTGTCACCACTGTTTGGGTTGCTAATAGGGAGAGACCCATCACTGACACCGAGGTCAAGCTAGCACAGCTCAAAATCTCAAGAAATGGCAACCTCGTCATCATCTTAAACAATGCCACCAGTACTAAACCATCCATACTCTGGTCCATCACTGACAACATTGTTGTCAACAGCACAAGCAACACCAGTGCTGTTCTCATGAGCACCGGAAACCTTGCCGTCATACCAAACACAACAGCATCTAACCCAGCAGTAGCACCGTTGTGGCAGAGCTTCGACTACCCAACGGATGTCGGGCTTCCTGGTGCCAAGGTAGGACGAAACAAGGTCACAGGGTTTAGCCGGCAGTTCATCTCAAAGAAGAGCCTGATAGATCCTAGCCTCGGCTCATACTCCGTCGAAATAGACGCCGACGGGGTGTTGCTACTTAGAAGCCGCAAGCCCCCCTTTGTAGCGTACTGGACTTGGCCGTCTGGAAAGCTAGGGGAGCTTGTATCGGTGCTGACCGCACTGCTAGAAATGGATCCACGGACTAAAGGTTTACTTAAGCCCACATTTGTCGATAACGACGAAGAGGTGTCCTTCACTTACACCTTGCTGGATGACTCATCTTCCATATTTGTTCCAATAAGCATCACCGGTCAACTAGAGCTGAATGTTTGGTCGCAAGCCACGGAGTCTTGGCAGACCGTGTATGCACAGCCTTCTGATTTCTGCACAACGTATGCTGTGTGCGGACCTTTCACGGTCTGCAATGGCAATACTAGTCCATTCTGTGGCTGTATGGAGGGCTTCTCTCAGAGGTCGCCTCATGCTTGGGAGCTTGATGATCGGACAGGAGGGTGTGCCAGAAATACTCCGTTAGACTGCATTGCTAGCAACACAAGCACAGCTAGGTCCGCTGATGTGTTCCACCCTATAGCTCATGTGACATTGCCCTATGATCCCCGGAGATTACAAGCTACTACGCAGAGCGATTGCGCGGGAGCTTGCCTCAGAGATTGCTCTTGCACTGCTTATGCCTATAACAACAGTATATGCTCTATGTGGCATGGAGAATTGCTTAATGTAAATCAGGATGATGGTAATGGTATTGTTTCTCAGGATGTTCTTTACATTCGCCTTGCTGAGAGAGATTATCAAAGTATGGTGAAAAACAACAGAGGAATATCAAGACTTGTTATTGTTGCAAGCACTGCTGGTTTTGGGTTAATAATGCTCATGCTGTTGTTGATGTTTCGGAGGAACAGATCCATGTGGTGCAATGCTCAACTACATGACATGCAAGGTACTGGTGGGGGAATTATAGCCTTTAGATACAACAATTTGTGCCGTGCTACTAAAAATTTCTCCGAAAGGCTAGGAGGAGGTGGTTTTGGTTCTGTATTCAAGGGAGTGTTAAATGACAAAACTATCATAGCAGTGAAGAGGCTTGATGGTGCTCGTCAAGGAGAGAAGCAATTCAGGGCTGAGGTGAGCTCAATCGGATTGATCCAACATATCAACCTAGTCAAATTGATTGGTTTCTGTTGTGGTGGAGACAAGAGACTACTTGTCTATGAACACATGCCAAATGGATCTCTTGATGGGCATCTGTTTAAGAGCAATTCTCCTGTCCTTAATTGGAATACCAGGTATCAAATAGCCATAGGAGTTGCTAGAGGATTGCTCTACTTGCATAAGAGTTGTCGTGAATGCATCATACACTGTGATATCAAGCCAGAAAACATACTTCTCGATGCTTCATTTCTTCCTAAAATTGCAGACTTCGGGATGGCAGCGTGTGTGGGAAGAGACTATAGCCGAGTTCTAACTACATTCAGAGGCACTGCAGGGTATCTTGCCCCTGAGTGGCTTAGTGGAGTTGCTATTACACCAAAAGTTGATGTCTATAGTTTCGGTATGGTATTGATGGAAATCATATCAGGAACAAGGAACTCACCACAAGTGCATACCGGTAACAGTTACCATGTCTCTTATTTCCCTGTGCAAGTCATCAACAAGCTTCATGAGGGAGACCTGCAGAGTTTGGTGGACCCAGAATTACAAGGCGACTTCAATATGCAACAAGTCGAAAGGGTTTGCAGAGTTGCATGTTGGTGCATCCAAGATAATGACTTCAACCGGCCAGCAATGGATGAAGTGGTCCGAGTTCTTGATGGTCTCCAAGAGTTTGATATACCCCCGATGCCAAGATTGCTTGCCGCTATAACACATTGTGCAGATGTGTCTTCAATGTAATAATCTACAAATACTTTTGAAGCTGATGTTTATAATATTTTGTTTGAGAAATTTTGAAGTTGCAATAACAATCTGAAGGAGTAAAGAAAGGGCAAGTTTGTAATTGCTAATTTTGTTTTATGGTGCATGTGTTCTCCTGTTTGCTTATTTATGTTCTTTTATTGACTGACTATAGCATAATATGAAATGATTAAAAATAGGTCTATGTTTTATTGATGACAGAGTTTACAAATAGCTTTTAATTGAAGGAGAATTTGATGTGTACATGGCACATTGCCACTACTTACTACTTGCCTACCCCTAACTTTGATATTTCTTTGCATGGTTGTGTGTTGATTGCGTTGTTCATCTCTGTTTTTGTTAATAATCCAACAGGTGAGCTGCTATTATTATATCAAAAGAAAGGAAAAAATTGAAATTACTTTCTTGAGTTTGTCCGATGTCCATATATCCGCCTAAGGGCTCCTTTGGATCACCCATTCACGGAGGTATCCAAAGGAGATGTAAATCAATTTAGGGTTAAACCTGACTTAGGATGTCTTTAGCAGGGCTCCTGCCCGGGCAGCTCCGGCTCTGAGTGCGAGTGCGACTGTGCGCCACTGGCAATGGCAAACTGGCTCCGGCAGTCCGGCTCCTTCTATCCTTGTCTCTGGAGCCAGCTGAGCTGCCTTTCCTTGGCTCCTCCGGCTCTGCACTACAAGGCGCTACAGGAAGAGAGCCGGAGCTGGAGGAAGCTAGGCCAACCAAAACAGACTCTTAGACTTTTGAGTTGTTCCAGTTTACTCCTTTTACAAAATTTACTTTTTTCTATTTTTAAGTTGATTCTTAATTTTGAATTTTGTGAGGTGGTACACAATAATTTATATTAAAAAAGTGCTTCATAGTTTATATTGTTATTTTTACATATTAGACATCCAATAAAAAATTAACACTAGAAATATAAAATTATCTAAAACATAATGATGAAAAAAATACAATTTGAATTTCCAACTCACCTTGCACGTGGAGGAAAAAATACAAATTTGCTTAATGGGTAAATTGAACCAAGAGAATGGTTGAAGGAATGAATCGAACAAAATATTAGTTTAAGATCAAGACATAGGCCAAACTTGAGAGAAATACTTTAGAATTCTTCATAAAAAAGAAGGCCGGACCTGATAGGTCAAAACACAAGCCGTCCCTAATTATCAACCAACAAATCCTCATGTATTGCCTGTTCTTTCATTTGTAGTTGAGTGAGCGCACTGTGAGGTTTCCCAAGGGACATTTTTTTGGCTATGCTAGCGCCCGGATGTCCGGCGCTAGCAGCATGTCTGGACACCCCGCGTGTGCTGCCCCCGCCTCCACCGGACATGATGCTGCTGCCCCGCGCTTGCTGCCCACTATTATAATTTGCTAGATTGATGCGCCCGCATGTGCTCCCCTCCTCTGTCGCTAGGTCCTGATTTGACCATGCATGCTTGTCAGGGAAATTATTGTGCCCTCTGCCATCAGGAGCAGCAGCGACGGGCCACGACTAGACGCACACTCCTGCTGCCCGCATGCTGCTGCTGGCGTGTGATGCTGCTGCTGACCGGCCATGTCAATCTAGAACAAGGAGAGAGAGCGCAACCGAGCATGGATGCAACTTCGTGCTCCACGCCTGCTGCCACGCCCATGGTGCTTTTTGTGCTCAAGGCTTGTCGTCGCAGGCTCAGCTATTTCCCACGCCAAGACACGGGACCGCTTACGCCCGAGGGGACCACCTCGCACTGTGCCTCATAGCCGCGCCTGCTGATGAAACACTTGCACCGTAAAGCATTTGTTGCAACATACTGAAACAAGGTGAAACAATTAAAACATACGATTGCAACATATGTGTATAACCACTACAACATATGCAACATCCAGATAAAAACACTTGCAACATAAGTCTAAAATAGGTGAAACATTTGGAACATACACTTGCAACATATGTGTGAAAACATATGCAACATCCAGATAGAACACTTGCAACTTGCAACATGAAAACAATTGCTACAACGGAGAAGATCAAAACAGATGAAACATTTTGGAACATATTGTTGCAACATATCTTTGAAAACATATGCAACATCTAGATCAAAACGATTGCAACATACGTGAGGAAATAGATGAAACATTTTAATTGAACGCTTGCAACATGCCTCTCAAACACTTGCAACATATGCAACATCCCCGATCTACTTTTGCAACATCCATATGAAAAAATTGCAACATACATCTGTAACACTTGAAACACTTGAAACATACATATGCAACTAGGGGAGCGAAAAGGTGGACCGGTCGATTTTGGTCGTCGAGCTCGGAGACGCAGGCAAGCAGTGGTCGGGTGCAGGACCATCGCCACCGGTGCCACTAGAACGGGGCTTGGCTCGGTGGAGACGGTGGGGGGATGGGGGACGAAGAGCACCATGGGCGCCGGGGTGGGAGGAGCTTGGTCGCCGGGTTGAGAGAGTGTGCCGCCGGGGGTGGGAGGGCGCCGCGTCAGGGTGGGGAAGAGCCGCCCACTCCCCTGCAACACCACCGCGCCCATCTCCATGGATCCATGGGCGTTGGGCGCTCCTGGTGGGTGAGGACACCGGGGTGGGGGGAGGGTGCTGTTGTGGTAGGGTAGGGTGGAAGATGCCGGGGTGGAGGAGGGCACATGGTAGGGGCGGTGAGGGCACCGCCGCTGCCCTAGGAAGCAGCCATGGCGGCGCCTCGGGGTGGGGCAGGGCGTGAGCACGGAAGGGAGGAGGAAGCGAGGGATGAGATTTTTTTGGGTACGGGGGTGAGCAGAGCGATGCTGGCTAGTGGCGCGAGCGGTGCCGTACGATGTAGGCGTCCGGACGTGGGTCACGGCATGAACGCCCATGTCGTAGTATTACCGATTCTTTTTTTTGAGGGGCCGATTCTTTTCTTTGTGAGAGGAACAAAGGGACAACTTGTGTGTCGCGTTTGGATTGAGCTTGGCTGCCTCTTCGAGGCCCGGCCTTGTTATGTTATGGGCCGCAAATGCCCCCTGCCCGCGCACCGCACCTCGGCCTGGTCACACCCATCAGCCGTCGGTGGGCCACCCGCGTCTCCTTCCGCCGGAAGAAGGGAGAGATTTTCGCCCCTCCTTCCCCGCGACGAGGCGAGAGAGACAAGGTAGCCTGCCGCACGCCAGGCGATCGATCAGGCGAGAGGGTGGGGGGAGCGAGCGTGACGAGACCGCCGAGCCGATCAGAGCCATGGCGGCACCCTGCATCCACTGCCGCTCCTCCGTCGACGGCAACAGTACGTCCTCCTCCACTCTCGCTCCCCTTCCGCACTTCCATTTGGGCATTTCCACCCCTCCGCCCTGCTGCCTACTCATCTCGAGAGGGGCGCCCACGTGCGTTTCCGATGACGTTGTCAGTTGCTCACATTCTCGATCGCGTATTCGCGTGTTCTGTGTCTACATTTGTATATGCAGCGGAAACCGCTCTCCTCAAGGCCGCCATGGAGGGGGACCTCCCCCGCGTCAAAGGTACCCACTAGCCCACCATATTCTCTCCATCACCGTATCGACCAATTGCAAAGTTTGTTGGGCCCTTGCGTGCTCCCATGCCGAATCAGATTACCCTAGCTAGCGAGTCCAGTTCAATTTGGTGTTGGCTTGTCACAAGTAAACTTGTTTACATCGCCTCCGTCTTGGGGGTTGATCTGAATCAGTGCTGATGCACCTATCCACATTATTTCATCACCTCCTGTCTTTGGAGTTCTTTTTAAATGTTTTGTACTAGCTGTATGTGTCAGCTCCGATCTTATAATGACTTTTTTTTTCTCTCGTTGCATATCATTGTATTAAGGTAGAAATTTGAGTTTTACAACGCTCATGACTTAAAAGTCGGCTTTGGATTAGTGGTGTAGTAAATGACAAATTACTCTGTTGCGTAGTGGATCGGATGCTACATTGCACCTTTAGTTCATTGGTCTTAACTCTAAACCTTGGCCAGTATGGGATGTGCCATTTCCACAATTATGTTCCAGTTCCAGCCTCTTCAATTTGGGCCTTCTCAAGTACTGTAGTCTAAACATAAGCCTTTGCAATATATATGCGTCTTGCAGAATGCCCTGTGTTTGCTGCATCTTGCTCTGTTATCTTCACCTAGTGAGTTTTTTTTTTTTTTTTTTTTTTGCATTTGCATTTGCTTTGGACAAACGGCACCATAAAGACTCTTGGCAATGGAATTGGCAATCGAGAAGTAGTCCTTTTATTTTTACCACATAAGTCTTTGAAATATGTGTGCCTTGCCAAATATACCACACAGGTCTTTACAATATCTGTGTCCCGAATGTGGCGTGCTTGCTGCATCTTGCTTAGTTACCTTCGCATTAGTGAGTTTTTGGCTGGGCATTATATGTTGCTTATTTTCTTACTGGTGATTTATTCTTGTATATGCTTCGGACAAAAGGTATCATAAAGACCCTTGGCATAGGGATTGCCAACCGAGCAGCAGTCTTTTCTATTACTGAAAAGCATGGTCTTAGGGTGCTGCACTGCGCAGCATGCCAAGGACATCTGGACGTTTGCAAGTACCTGGTCGAGGAACTTGAGGGTGATCCTAATATCACTGGATATAAAGGTACTTCACTAACTCTTCAACCCTTCTGAGCCGCCTGTCATGTATTACTTCCGTCACTTGGCTGTATGAGATATGTAAAATGTGCTTTTATGCTTTCATTGCAGGTCTGACACCGGTTATGCCTTCTGCTCAGTCGGGCGATGTTTCAACTGTGAAGTATTTACTTGGTCATGGTGGTGAACTAATGAAATCAGATGACAAAGGATAGACTGCTCTACACCATGCTGCGTCCACAGGTTCCTCTCTGCTACATATGCCTGACAGTTCTGTTTTGTATTATTAAGTATGTTGGTGTGCAGGGAACAATTGAACTGCAATAGAATTGCGGAAGTTTTATCGACTTGAAATCTGATAGTTTCATCTTTCATGTGGCTAGCTAATCACTAGTTGTTTGTTTTTGTTATGTTACTACTGGCAAAAATGGGTTGCTTCACTGTACTATACTGTGCATACGTGTAGTGCTGCAATTCTGTCATTACTCACAGCATCTGTCATTTTTATTCTGTTCTAATGGGTTTATGGGATTGTTTTGCACACTGCAGGATCCTGTAATGTAACAGAGTTCCTGCTTTCGAAAGGAATACCTGTCGACATAGATTTTGGCTATGGGACACCACTACATCATGCTTCCGCGGCTGGGCAGGATGAGACTGTGAAGATTTTGTTGGATCACCATGCAAATGTATGTGGTCCCTTTCTGTTTCTTATATTTTAGTGTCTTAAATATATTTTAAACACATGCATGTTTAGTACTTGTTTGGCAAACTAGGCAATACGGTGAGATGATCAACTAGGAACACTACATATAATTCTACCCCTTCACTTATTGTGTATGTTCTATCCAATGAAAGTTGAACCCTTCACCTTTCCAGAGTTACCATCATATGACTGTTACATACATTAGAAGCACAGCAGTAGAACTGATTTATCTCTCTAGTTCCTCTTGTGATTAAATGACATGACTATAGATTTTGGGTTTCCTTGTTACTCAAGAGACAAGAGAAATGCTCATAATCTTCTTTCAGCCCAACTGCATATTCAGTGGCGTTGGCACTCCACTGATGGGAGCTCTTGTAAACCGTTCATTCAAGTGCATGAAGCTACTCATCAAGGCTACTATCTTTCTTGACTTTGTTTCTTCAACTACTGGTGTGTGGATATTTTGCTTACTCAAACCATCTGTGCCAATTTTATTTTACTGTTGTACAATGCTTTTTACAGGCTGGTGCTGATGTTAATGGAAAAGGTACTATTACATCTCCTCTGTTGATCGCTACAGAAAAGGGAGGTCATACCAACTTCATCCGGTTACTGTTGAAGGCTGGAGCAGACCTTAACATTCCAGATGATGTAAATTTTATATTTTACATTTCTAAATGTTCTTCTGATTATGCTATCCTTACTTTATATCATTAGAGTTATCAAAGAATGCTCATGATGTGGCTACTTCTTTGTATAATTGATGGAAAATGGAGACATGTAAAATAGGATAGAACTAGAAATTCTTGTTATTCATTTGTCTTTACTCTTGTCTAATACATCTCTTGTATTCATCTATGCACCAGTTGTTAATAGTGTATTTTTAACAGCACCACACATTGTAGTGGATGCCATGCGATACTAGGCATGTAAGTTTGCATGTTTTATTTTCTATATATCAAATTGAGATTATATATTGCTGGGTTAAATCCTTGAAACATCTTGTTCCAAAATTCACTGTATCCTGGTTCTTTGATTGATTCCACACACCTTTTGGGTTACTTGTTGAATTTGCCATTAATTTTCGCAGAAATGGCAATCCTCTCCTCTTGTTGCAGTTGGGTAGCTAGGTTGCCAATAGAGCTTGCTGCAATAAATGATTGTAGAGAAGAAGTTGAAATGCTGTTTCCCTTGACTTTGCCAATCCCTAATGTCCCAAACTGGAGTATTGATGGAGTAATCTCGTATGCAATATTTGAAAACGCAAAGCCATTGGTATGGTACTTATAGCTGTAATTCTCTTTTCATACAGTAATCTATAGATACCCTTTTATTCCTAGTTTGAGGTTACTTTTTGGACCTTTAATCATGAAATCGTTCCCTTTGAATCTCTTAATGTTCGAGTATAGTCCCTTCTAAGACCTTGCCTTTCAAGTTTATGTACAAATAGATCCCCCCATTAATAAATAAAACTCGAATTTGAGTTTTTTTTGTAAGTGGTGCGTTTGTAACTGAACTTTGGTGGGGGCTGGCCTCTGGCCTCTCCTTGTTTTTCTTTCTCTTCTTAATGAAATGACACACAATTCTCCTGCATCATTCAAGAAAAAGTAAAACTACTGACTATATTACACATTCTTCCCATATGTCAATTTATAATGGACAGGAAGTTGAACACTCATCTGCATTACCAAAAGTTCTCCCCATTTCTGATAGAAAAAAGTCCGTTTTTGGCCCTCCAACTATGGCAGCAGTTTGTTTCTAGCCCTCTAACTCGAAAACCAGACACGCATAGTCTATTAACTCTGTAAACCAGATAGAATTGGCCCTCGCGCTAGCGTGACGGTGGTTTGTCACACCCAATTTTAAAGATAAAATTGAATGCACCAAAACTCGTGTGTGCCCAGGGATCAATCACACACACAAGCTGACAAATTACATAAAGTATCATCACGGTGTCTCATACATCAGAGTTATAATAAAACTTAGTATTATACATCACAGCGGAATAAAAAAAAATAAAACTCTCGTGGTCGTCATCATAGGAAAGGTCAACTGGTTGACATTAAGCCTAATAATCCTCCGGGAAATCCTCATACCCGTTGTCATCTGTTACCCATCCGGGATTTTTATCAAGTAAAGAAAATAAACAAGTGTAAGTATATTCCGTACTTAGCAAGCTAACATGGGGTTATGAAGCTCAAAAGGTTAGACTCTGGTTAACTGCAGTTAGCATTTTTAATAGGTCAAGCTTTTATTCTCAAGTATTATCAAGTTATGCTTAAGCTCCCATTTAAATTCCCATAATAACATATATCGGGGTCAAGTGTACCATATATCATCATTGAACAACTTTAAATTATCATCAACAAGTAACCAGTTATTCTGAGAGTTTTCCGGGCCGCTCGTAACCGTGAGCACGGCTGTTATAACAGTTTGTTACCCTCTGCAGAGGTGGTGCACATTCACCGCGAGTCGTGATCCCCATATGCCCGGGTTAATTACTCCCATGTCACTTCCAAGGTGAGCGGGCAGGGTACACTATGAAGCCATTTCATAGGTTTCCCTAACAAGTTAGGGCCGCTAGGTTTCCTTGGCAGGCAGATGTAGGAACCCCCCTTTCCTATGGCACATATCCATCGCGGCTATACACATAGGAACAGAGGCAGCCCTATACCCAAAGTGGCAAGCCCCATTTGCGCCAAAAAAGGTAACCTCTAACTAGCTAGAAAAGGTCCTATTACTGAGCTAAAGTCAGAGCCATATGACTCTCCCGGTTGCACTGTCAGTCCCAGCTTTTGCCGACAGATAAGTCCTTATGGAGGGCCGGGAGCAACATGAACAAAGGTCATTTGCACTTTCGCCCTATGGAACAGTTGTTATAAATCATGTTACTCGCTTTGTTCCATAGTATCATTCATCAACAGGTATATCAAGTTCAGTTAGAGCACTAGCAATCTACCCATATGTATTTAACCCATAGGAGACAAGGAACAGGATAAACAATCACTAGGATGTCCTTACGGGTATCAAAATTAGACACATGCAAATGAGTAATTAATTAAAGTGAATTAGGACATCAAGCAAGGCCCATGTTATACTTGCCTTGGTTCACAAACTCGTGCTGATCCTGCTGGTCGTCGAAGAGTTCTTGGTCTCCAACGTTTTCCTCACCGTCTGAACGCGACCAACACGGCAACATACAACATTCCAAAAGCATTCATGCAAAGCAAACATTCCTATCATTAGAACAGTACACCAACAGTATTGAAGACAAGATAAAATATTTGTAACCATATTCTACGTCTCGCTACGAGCACGTCAACGCGAAGTTCACGAAAAACGGAGCTAAAATGCGAAAGTTATGATTTAAACGGGTTTTCCTATAGCCATATATTTAATTAAATCTAATCATGAAATTAAAAAGTTCCAAACTTGACTAACAGTAGTTCTAACATGTAGCTTATGACATTACGAAGCTAACGCGATTTGAATGGATCAATTCGGAGCTAAAACGACAATTTTATAAGCGAAACAGTTCAAATGGCATTTCTGTAAATACTGAAAGCGTACCTTTTGACTTAAGCCGATGAACTTTATGCTTTCAAAACAAGAATGCGTAATAGGGGGAATGCGCTTTGGACAGCGGGTTCTATTACGCGAAAACAGGAGGGCTCTTTAGCAAAACCACCCGCGAAGGGGTATTGGTCTACGTGGGCTGTCGGATTTGAAATGAACGGCCGTAAATAGATCCGGGGAGAGAGAACAAGGGTGGCCGCCGAATAAAGAACACCCGGCGGCCAGGCGCCATGGCCGGCGGCGGTGGACTCGCCGGAGCGCGCGGTTAGGGGTCTACGGCTCACCAAATGGACAACCGAGGGCACCGATGAGCGCGGGGGAAGAAGGTGGTCTCGGCCATGCCGATACGGCGGCCAGAAATAGCGGGTAGCGCGGTGGCCGCCATGGCCGGTGGCCAAGGCTTGCGGAGCTCGCGGCCAGGGCATCTAGAAGCCAAGAAAAATGAAATAAACCGCATGGGGAGAGATAGGGGAGCTTGGGGAGGCTCACAGCGGGGAACTCGGGGTCGGAGACGGCTCGGGGAAGGCGGGTCACGGCGGACGGCGGACGGCGGTCGGTCTCTTTGGTTGCCGTGCGTGCCGCCATGCCTCCGAGGCGTGAGCGAGGGCGTAAAACGGAGCGGGAGAGGGCAGGGAGCGGGGGGCTCGGCCCTATTTATCAAGGCCGAGGAGCGGGAGGGGCTCTCCACACGCGTGGCGTGGAGCGCGCTGATTGCTTGGCTTGACCGCCGGCCGCAGCCATGGGAGGAAGGTGGGGGAGCCGACAGCGGGGCGGGTGTCGCTGCTGGGCAATGATTGGTTGGCGAGGCGAAAGCTGGCAAGGTTGGGTTGGGCGCGAGCTAGGCGGCGCTGGGCGCCAGGGGAGGCCGAGCCAGTCTGGCGCGACGCCTCAGTGGGCCTCGACCGTAAATGAGAGAGAAGGGGGGAGGGAGAGGAGTGGGGTGGCGGGGAGGAGCGGGCCGAGAATCGAGGAAGGGGAGAAAATCATTTTTCCTTTTTATTTTCCAACAAATTTTCCCAAAAGCATTTTCAAATTATTTTTGAACTCATTTGAACACTAATTTAAGAAAAATCATCACATGAATAAATAGTGCAAAGAAGATGTATGCATCAAAAGTTTTCAAATCTTATAATTTATTTTAATTCCCCAAAATTATTAATTTCCTATAATTGAGTGCACACTTAATAACATAATTAAATCAAATTTACTTAATTTGAAAGAATGAAATATTTTGGGTGTTACAAATCTACCCCCCTTAAGATGAATCTCGTCCTCGAGATTCGGGTGATTGCTTACTCAAACAGTTGGGGATAAGTCTTTCTCAGATCCTCTTCTCTTTCCCAAGTAGCCTCATCCTGTGTATAACGATTCCACTGCACCTTGCACATCTTTACTGTTCGGCTTCTCGTAACTCTTTCGGTAGTTTCCAAAATCTTTATCGGATACTCTTCATAAGTAAGATCTTCCTTGACAACAAGTTCTTCCAAAGGAATTTGTTCTTCCGGTACCCTCAGACACTTTTTTTCAATCGGGAAACATGGAACACGTCGCACAACCGGACAAGCTCTCTTTACAGTTCCAACCGATAAGCTACTTCTCCACGTCTCTCTAGGATCTTAAAAGGTCCTATATACCTTGGGGCTAACTTTCCCTTCATATTGAATCTTCTCACACTTCTCATTGGTGACACTTTCAGGTACACATAATCACCAATCTTGAAAGTCAGCTCTCTTCTGCGGGTATCAGCGTAACTCTTCTATCGAGACTGAGCTACTCTCAAATTGTCTCTAATCATTCTCACTTGTTCTTCCGCGTCTCTAAGGACATCGGGACCAAACACTTGATTTTGTCCAGTCTGATTCCAGAACAAAGGCGTTCTACACTTACGTCCATACAACGCCTCGAAAGGTGCCATCTTGAGGCTCTTTTGATAACTGTTGTTGTACGAGAACTCTGCGTAAGGCAGACTTTTATCCCAACTATCACCATACTGAAGTGCACAGGCTCTCAACATATCTTCCAAAATCTGGTTGATCCTTTCCGTCCGTCCATCAGTTTGTGGGTGGTAAGCAGAACTGAAATTCAACTTTGTTCCCAAATATCTATGTACTTTATGCCAGAATTGCGATGTAAACTGAGTGCCTCTATCCGACACAATTTTCTTGGGAACACCATGTAAGCACACTATTCTTTCCATGTACAACTCTGCTAATCTTGCACCATTATAGGTAGTCTTGACTGGTAAAAAGTGAGCAACCTTGGTGAGTCGATCCACTATTACCCATATCGAATCATAACCTCTTTGAGTGCGGGGCAGTCCTACAATAAAATCCATACCAACTTCTTCCCATTTCCATTCAGGAATCTTCATTGGTTGTAGTAACCCTACAGGTCTTTGATGCTCAGCTTTCACTCTTTGACAAGTGTCACACAATGCCACATATTCTGCCACATCTCTCTTCAAACCATACCACCAGTACTTTTCTTTGAGATCCAAGTACATCTTGGTACTTCCGGGATGTATAGAATAAGCAGACTCATGGGCCTCTTGCAGAATTGCATCTCGGATAACCTTCACTTCCGGTACACATATCCTTTTTCCGAACCAAAGAGTTCCATTCTCATCCATTCTGAATCCGGGTGCCTTTCCAAGCACTACATTCTCTGCTATCTCCTTAAGTTTTTCATCCTCCAATTGTCCTTTGCGTATCTCTTGCTCCAATGTAGGCTCTATCACCAATTCCATTGCATTAGTGACTGTGCTCAAGTTGAGATACTCCATTTCAAAGACACAACTCGGTGGCATAGATGTTATCAATTCCATTGGCATAGCTCTTTCTACTAAGTGCATCAGCTACGACGTTTGCCTTACCCGGGTGATAATGTACTTCCAAATCATAGTCTTTGATCAATTCCAACCAACGACGTTGTCTTAGATTCAGATCTGATTGGGTGAAGATATACTTCAAACTCTTATGATCAAGATAGATATCACTCTTATGTCCAATCGATAATGTCTCCAGATCTTTAAGGCATGAACCCATAATGCCAATTCCAAGTCATGAGTAGGATAATTCAACTCATGCTTCCTCAATTGTCTAGATGCATATGCCACCACTCTTCCTTCTTGCATAAGCACACATCCAAGACCCAAACGGGATGCATCACAATATATAGAGAAGTTCTTGCTTAAATCGGGCAAGATTAATCATCGAGCTGTAGTCAATCTCTTCTTTAACTCTTCAAAGTTTGCTCGGCATTTATCCCACCATACATACTTAGCATTCTTTTCCAACAGAGTCTGTCATAGGCTTGGCTAGCTTGGAAAAAACCTTCAATAAACCTTCGGTAATATCCAACTAATCCCAAAAAGCTACGAATCTCACTTACGGTTGTTGGTGGTTTCCAATTCAAGACATCTTGTACTTTTTTGTTCGGATCCACCGCTATTCCACCATTGGAGACAACATGACCCGTAAAAGAGACTTCCTTTAACTAAAACTCACACTTGTTCGCTTAGCGCACAACTTATGTTCTCTAAGCTTTTGCAAGACCATCCTTATGTGTTCCGCATGTTCTTCTTCGGTCTTGGAGAATATTAGTATGTCATCTATGAATACTACCACAAATTTATTCGGAAACTCCATGAACACCTTATTCATCAGATACATGAAGTATGCAGGTGCATTGGTCAATCCAAAAGATATAACGGTGTACTCATATAGTCCATACCGTGTAGTGAATGCTGTCTTGGGTATGTCCGAGTTCCGAATCTTAAGCTGATGATAACCAGATCGGAGATCAATCTTGGAGAACACATGAGCTCCTCTCAACTGATCAAACAAATCATCAATCCTAGGCAAAGGGTATTTATTCTTGATGGTAACCTCATTAAGTGAGCGGTAATCCACACACATCCATTGACTACCATCCTTCTTATCCACAAAGATCACAGGTGCCCCCCATGGGGAAGAACTGGGGCGTATGAAACCTTTTTCTTGCAACTCTTTTAGTTGTTTCTTAAGCTCTTCTAATTCATTAACTCCCATTCTATATGGACGTTTAGCTATTGGTGCAGTTCCAGGTAATAATTCAATAATGAATTCAATGTCTCGGTCAGGTGGCATACCTGGCAAGTCATCGGGGAAGACATCCGGGAACTCCTCCACGACATGATCTCGTTCATTGACTTCACCATCTAGCTGATTCACTGTGGCTGTAGGCTGAGCTTGCACTACTACTTCTACACAGATTCTATCTCCATTGAGTGATGTCACAACCACAGATTTCTCCTGACACTGAATCACTGCCCGGTGTTGTTTCATCCAATCCATTCCCAGGATAAGATCAATTCCCGCTGTTCTCAACACAATAGGCTTCACTTTGAAGTCTACCCCCCTTAAGGAAATGCTAGTTGAGGGGCTCCAATAAGAAGCAGGCATACTACCTCCTGGGGAATTCACTAGTATGGGGTTTTTCATGGCACACAATGGTATGCTATGCATTCTAACAAAAGCTTGGGAGATAAAAGAATGCGAAGCACCAGAATCAAAAAGTACGGTAGCAGAAATAGAGTTGACGCTGAACGTACCCAACATGACCTCAGGCGTCTCCTGAGCTGCATCAGATGACACATAGTTCACCTTCGCTGTGTGAGGTGGTCGGGCGTTGAACTTCTGATTGTTGGTCTGGTTCTGAGGTGCTTGTTGGTTCTGCTTCTTAGGACACTGATGAGCATAGTGACCTATTTCTCCGCATCGGTAGCAGGCATTGGGATTGTTGGGTGCACCACTCTTCACAGGAGCATTGTTGGGCACTCCCTGGCGTGTTGCAGGATTGCTAGTCTGTTGTGGGGGATGCTGATTTCCAAACTGTTGCTGGTACTGAGGGCGTTGCTGGAATTGATTCCTCTGAGGATACTGACCACGGTTTCCCTGATGAGTTGGTCCTTGATTCCTCTGCTGGAAACCTTGCTGGGGATAAGCACATGGGCGAGTGTTGCTTCCAGAAGCTTGCCCTTGGAGCCTTCTCTTCTTAGCTTCCATCTCCTTGCGCTTATCATCAATCACGATTACGCGATTCACCAAAGACTGGAAGTTAGGATAAGTATTAGACATCAGCTGGAGCTGCAGTCCATCATAGAGTCCCTTGAGGAAACGGCGTTGCTTATCCTTGTCATCCGCTACATCATTAGGAGCGTAGCGTGATAGTTGTGCGAACTTGTCCCGATACTCTGCCACAGTCATTGATCCTTGCTTGAGAGATCTGAATTCTTCCTGCTTTAGTTCCACTAGTCCATCAGGAATATGGTATGACCGAAAACTATCCTTAAATTCCTACCAAGTGATAGCAGGAGCATTGTTGGGACATCCAAACTGGAATGATTCCCACCAATCGTGAGCAGCTCCTTGGAGTTGCCCGGAAGCGTACAACACCTTCTCAAGGTCGTTGCATTGTGCTATGTTCAGTTGTTTCTCCATAGCACGCAACCAATCATCTGCCTCCATAGGGTCTGAGGCATGGGTGAACACCGATGGACGACCTTTCATAAACTCTCCACGCTTATCTCTAACCTGGACAGGCGGTGGCCCTCTTGCAGGCTCATTGTCCAAGCGCTGTATCATAGCTTGCATCAGCTGCGCTTGCATTCCCAATATCTGTTCCATGGTCACAGGTGGCGGTGGTGGTGGATTTATGAGAGCATCACGTCCACGACCACGGCCTCTGCCTCTTTCTCCTCTTGTGGCCATCTGTTTTCCAACAAATGTGCAAAATTTAGGGATTTTTCCAGTTATAGAGAGCTTACAAAAGATAAGAAACAATGCTGAGAATTTTCTGGACAAGGTTCAAATTCAGCAGTTCAGTAAAACTGTTATAACTCGAGTTTCAGAGATCCAACAGAGGTGCACCAAGATTTATTAGAAATCTTAGGAGACCAGCTACAACTTTCATTTAGACCACTTTTACAGATTCGGACTCACACATAGTCAAAAGTAGAGCTAAACCGAAACTGTTCTGAGTTCCACACAGCGCAGGAACATCAACTTGTGACAGCTAGATCTCCAAAATATGAACAGCTATTGACGTGATTCCAAAGACACTTGAAAGATACAGAGGTCTAGTTATCTCCACAAAAATTTCAGAATTTTTATCATCCCAGATTTCGAGATACCAGATAAAGAACACAGGCTACTCCAGAAATCAGCACAGCAGAGATAAGATAAAACGAAACATCTGCATTAAGATTTCATTCTAAATTTAAAGTTCCCATCTAAGGAAGTTGTGGACATGCCCACAAACTTCCAGCAATCAAGCAAAATACCAAATCAACCAAGTTCACAAATTAAACATCTAATCATCCAAGTTCACAAGACCAAACAAGACTAAATAAGAAACACGAACTAACGACGTGATATTCTAGATCAAGGCACCTAACACCTATGGAGCGGTGTCAATCATGGTGAAGGAACGGCGCTTCTTCTTGTTGATGGAAGGCTATCCCAGTTGTGCTTGAAGTTCATCCACTTGTTTCTGAAGACGTCTCTGCGCCCTCTGAGATGCACGTAGTTCTACTTTGACTTCATCATCCACTCCCTGCATAGCGTGGACATGCTGCACCGTTGCCTCCAGAGTTGGGTCATTCTCTCGGTGGAGCCAAACCCGCCAAACACCCTCATGATCATTTCGAGGAAGGAACCTGAAGCGGTCCTCCTCATGGCCTCAAGCGACGACCACCATGGTAGTGGATGTAGGCATTCATGTCGCATCCTCCATGCCATCCAAAGCATGGGCTCTCTGGCAGGGCACAAGTGGGCGGCCTCCACCTCATGTCCATTAATGATATCGTTCCATGCGGTGACCACCAGCTCTACCTTCCGTAAGGTAGCCTCCAGTGGGTGCTTGTACTCGGCGCAGATGGTAGCCGATGGAGGCGTGCAAGTCGGGAAGTAGTCATCCGCACATGGGTGAGGAGAGTGTGGTAGTATCTCTGTCTCTGAGCTGGCTTGAAGTAGTACTTGCACTTCCACCAATCTCCTCGGCCCACCACGGAACAAATGGGATGGTGCAGTGTAGGGGAAGTAGCCGTCGACCTGTGTGTAGCTACCACAGGTAGACGGGCACGGCGACTGGTGTAGGAGCAGGTGTAGGCGTCGGCGTAGCCATCTCCTCGTCGCCGGAGATGATCACAATCTCCTCTCCGCACTGTGGGGCACGCTGGGTGAACATGGCACGATAGCCCGGCGGTGGCCGAGGCGAGCAGATCTTCGGATTATGAGACATCTATAGATTTAAAGTGAGATAGAATTAGAATCAACAATTTTAAATAATAGATTAAGGTATGAAAAGCATAAATGTTTTAATAAAATAACAAGAATAAGACAAGAAGCAAGAAACCAGAGGAGCAAAGATGCTAAAACGACCATTTTCTAACTAGGCTTATGCGCTCCCCAACAAACACAGCTTTGATACCAATTTGTCACACCCAAATTTAAGGATAAAATTGAATGCACCAAAACTCGTGTGTGCCTGGGGATCAATCACACACACAAGTCGACAAATTACATAAAGTATCATCACGGTGTCTCATACATCGAGTTATAATAAAACTTAGTATTATACATCACAATGAATAAAAAAAGATAATAAAACTCTCGTGGTCATTATCACGGGGAAGGTCAACTGGTTGACCACAAGCCTAATAATCCTCCGGAAATCCTCATACCGTTGTTATCTCGTTACCCATCCGGATTTTTATCCAAGTAAAGAAAATAAACAAGTGTAAGTACATTCCGTACTTAGCAAGCTAACATGGGGTTATGAAGCTCAAAAGGTTAGACTCTGGTTAACTGCAGTTAGCATTTTTAATAGGTCAAGCTTTTATTCTCAAGTATTATCAAGTTATGCTTAAGCTCCCATTTAAATTCCCATAAGAACATATATCGGGGTCAAGTGTACCATATATCATCATTGAACAACTTTAAATTATCATCAACAAGTAACCAGTTATTCTATGAGTTTTCCGGCCGCTTTCAGAATCGTGAGCACGGTTGTTATAATAGATTTGTTACCCTCCGCAGAGGTGGTGCACATTCACCATGAGTCGTGATCCCCATATGCCCGGGTTAATTACTCCCATGTCACTTCCAAGGTGAGCGGGGTGGTACACTATGAAGCTTATTTCATAGGTTTCCCTAACAAGTTAGGGCCGCTTAGGTTTCCTTGGTAGGCGATGTAGGAACCCCCTTTCCTATGGCACATATCCATCACGGCTATACACATAGGAACAGAGGCAGCCCCTATACCCAAAGTGGCAAGCCCCATTTGCGCCCAAAAAGGTAACCTCTAACTAGCTAGAAAAGGTCCTATTACTGAGCTAAAGTCGAGCCATATGACTCTCCCGGTTGTAATCGTTAGTCCCAAACTTTTTGCCGACAGATAAGTCCTTATGGAGGGCCGGAGCAACATGAACAAAGGTCATTTGCACTTTCGCCCTATGGAGCAGCTTGTTATAAATCATGTTACTCGCTTTGTTCCATAGTATCATTCATCAACAGGTATATCAAGTTCAGTTAGAGCACTAGCAATCTACCCATATGCATTTAACCCATAGGAGACAAGGAACAGGATAAACAATCACTAGGATGTCCTTACGGGTATCAAAATTAGACACATGCAAATGAGTAATTGATTAAAGTGAATTAGGACATCAAGGAAGGCCCATGTTATACTTGCCTTGGTTCACAAACTCGTCTTGATCCCGCTGGTCGTCGAAGAGTTCTTGGTCTCCAACGCTTTTCCTCACCGTCTAACGCGACCAACACGGCAACATACAACATTCCAAAAGCATTCATGCAAAGCAAACATTCCTATCATTAGAACAGTACACCAACAGTATTGAAGACAAGATAAAATATTTGTAAACATATTCTACGCCTCGCCACGAGCACGCCAACGCCAAGTTCACTTAAAAAACGGAGCTAAAATGCGAAAGTTATGATTTAAACGGGTTTTCCTATAGCCATATATTTAATTAAATCTAATCATGAAATTAAAAAGTTCCAAACTTGACTAACAGTAGTTCTAACATGTAGCTTATGACATTACGAAGCTAACGCGATTTGAATGGATCAA